>CP136896.1:30267500-30627500 GCA_034359265.1 Canna indica | reverse complement strand
CGCTGCGAACCTCTAGATGACTCCCCCAGTCTAGAACCCATGTGACCTCTGGAATTGTTATGACCTCCACCCTATGGTGGATCTGCTAACCTGAAAGTCCTCACTTAGTGAGCTGGCCGACCCCCCGAAGGTTGGGGCCGAAACTTTTTCTTCTGGGGACCATCATGCCTGACTGTCGGTACCAGTGCCTCCTTTCGGAGCGTCTCATCTACAATCGGAGCAAAGGAAGTATCCTCGGTGTAATGGATCAGTCTGGCGATCTGTGGCCTCAACCCCTCAACAAACCTCTTGACCTTGACGGTCTCTATGGCTATCAAGGTGGGATGGTACTTCGAGAACCGAGTAAATTCCATCTCATAATCTGTCACTGATATACTGCTCGTCTGACGCAGTACCTCGAATGCTTTCGCTCGCCTATCCCGAACGCTCATTGGCAGGTACTTCTCCACCATAGCAGCTGGAAACTCCTCCTAGGTAGGGGGTGCTGCATCTGCTGCTCTGCGGTCCCTCCATGTGTGAAGCCAATACTTGACTGGACCTCTCAGCTCTAACCCGATTAGTCAAGCGGTTGTCTCAAAAGAACAACCGAGCTTCCTGCACATCTTATTGCATTCTCCCAGGAAACTGGTGACCTCCACCCGCTGATCTGTCCCTCTGTACTCCGATGCTCTGAATGCAACAAAATCTGCATATGAAGGTGCTCTAGGGGCTCTAACCATCGATGCTACTGGCTGGACCACCTCTGGTGTTGTGGGTGTTGCCGGTACTGGTTGTGACTGCTGCCTCAACTCCTACTTCCTGCGGAGCGCCTTAGTTAGCTCAGCCATTTGGGCCTGCAACTGAACAACCATGGGATCCAGTCCCACATCCTCTCAGGCCTGTAGTGGTCTCCTACGACCCTGGCCCCAGCCCCGACCTCATCCTCGGCCTCGGTGCTCAGTAGAGTTGCTCTCACCACCATTCCTTGCGGCATCAAAAGTATCCATCGATTTGGAATAACCAGAAAGAAAATATCAAAATTTAAACAATTCAATTCACCCGAAGTCGTTTAAATAAACAAACCACAAGTCACGCTGAGGTGCAGGCTTAGCCCATTGATCTCATAGCATACCCCTACTGTATACTGACACGCTAGTAATGCCCTATACTGTGACAACTCTAGGTCGTAGAAAAACCGAACCACATACTCTCATATCACATTATCATGCCCCAAGTTCAGGGTCACGTGACCGGCCAGGGTATACGTGCCTATACCCCGCAGCCTAACCCATGCACATGCCAACTCATAAAATAGCAGAATAAACAACATCTTTTATTAATAAAAGAACCAAATAAATTTTTATTTCAAAACAAAAAGATTTTAAATAAATAGCTCAAGTGCGAAAATTAATAAATCGAAGAGCAACAGTTCTTTTAACAAATAAAAGACTATAAAAAAAATGAAAATCCCCACGGGACTACAACTCCAAATACCAAAACAATAGTGCATGACAACCTACTACAGACTCTACTACAACTCCTAACTAGGACTGCTATGAGATCATGTGGCTCCTCTGCTCTCCAGCTGCGCCAAGTGCTCCAGCCCACCTCACCGGTCAGGCTCTACAAAACAAAGTAAACGATAACGGGTGAGTTCAAAGAACTCAGTGAGCGGTTCTACCAACCCTCACAAAAACAAACATCACAGATAAGATGCACAAGGTAAAACTCCTGACTCAAACAGGAAAAGGTCACAAGGGAGTGACCTACTAACAGGCCATCCGACCACCACCTGCCCGACGGTAGCCAACACCCAAACGGTGAAGAACAACAGGCCTAAGCCTACCATGCCCTAAGGCAAACAGCACATACTAGAATAATCGGGAAGGCCCTCCGAACTTATCCTAGTATAAACAAACTCGGGAGCAATCGGGAAAGACTCTTCGAACTTGCTCCACGAGACGCGTAGGGACAATCCGGATTCGCTGATCCGAACTTGCCCCTTTAAGATATCATAAGAGTAAGTAATCGGGTAGGCCCTCCAAGCTTACTCTTAAAAGATATCACAGGAATAATCGGGAAAGACCGTCCAAACTTATTTCTTAACACCACCTCGGGGATAATCGGGTAGGCCCTCCGAACTTATCCCATGAGGCCAAACCAGAACAATCAGGAAAGCCCTCCGAACTTGTTCTGCAGGTTGGGAATTTGACATCCAACCTCCCAAGCTTAGCCCGCAATCCGGCTCCTCGACAAGCCTCTCTGCCATTCATGAAGATATGGCGCACCATGACCTATGTCAAGGCTTTCCTACGGTGTCTCATGGGTGTTCCTATTGGAAAGTGTCTCAACACTCCAATAACCGACCCCAACTCCTAGACACGTAATGTCATAAACCCGTGTAGTTTTATTTCATGCATAAACTTCTCATGTTGGTTCATAGCAGATTATGCTAACTCTTTTACCCAATTTTAATTAAGCAATTAAAATTTAGTTAACCACAATTATGGTTTTGTTTTAGCTTATTGTTCTGCCCGTAACCAATGTATCTAATCCGAATCGGGTCTCCAGAGTGTGCCCTATGTTTCCAAACTATATTTTTTGGTCGAAATGATAGGTTACATGACTATGCTCAGAGAAATACAAACACCACAACAAACATTACAAAAATAGCACAGATTCATCATCTCAGCATAAAATTCCAGCAACATTGAATTTTCAGCATGTTATGAAAATAAATCCGAAAATTCACAGAAATTAAATTCTTAATTCCCTAACATATCAGAATTATAGAATTTAGATAATTCTCACAAAAACCATATTTTTAAGCAAGATTATAAAGCACTACCATCATCTTTAATCAAGAACAATCTTTAAGATCAAGCATTTAAATCAAGAAACCATCTTGCAAAACCTTCATGGCATCAACATCAAGATCCTATCATAAAACATGATTTTTTTCAAAAATCACAGATTAAATACTATGCATGCTTGAACATAAAAGAACTCATTTTAATCATTAATTTGAGATATAAACTACAAGATAATCAAGATCCCTCACTTAGACATTTCATCGAACACCTTGAGGGCGCCCTTGCTCCACCCTTGGCCGAGCACCCCTAAGGCTGTCAAACCCCATAGGGAAGGGTTTAGGGCCTCCTCAAACACGGCTCACAACAAGAATGTCGAGAATTCAAAAAATCGTCGGAAAACAAATCAATATTTCAATAGCGTTCAAGATTGGCTTCAAGAACTCGAAGAAACCCGAAAGAAGGAGGGTAAAACCACTCACCTAATTAGGAAGGATGAAATAAGGAGAAATCCTGGACAATGGCCCACGAATCCGGCTTCAAAAGATGACGGCTGAACACACGAAGGAGAAGAGAAGGGGCGGCGGCTCACCTCAAGCCGTCGGCTTGAGGAGAGAGCGAGAGAGAGGAAGAGGGGGCTGGCTTCGGCTGGCTCCTCTCAGCTCGGCTCCAAAGGGGAGGAAGAAGGAAAGGAAGGAGAAGGGGGAAAGCTTGGGCGGCTCGACTCTGGCTGGCGACGGCTCCCAGGGGAGAGAGGAGGGGAGTAGCTGGCGACTTGGCTGTCGGCTGGCTCCTCTTCTCAATTAGGTTGGGTGGCTCCAATAGAGAGCCACAAGCCAAGGGGAGGGGGTTTTATACTCCCTCTTCAACCCTAACCCCTCTATACCATTTATTCAACCCGCATCCATCTCAAGCCGAACCCGAACCCGCTAACTTAATTAACTTAATTAATTCCATTCTCCACATAACCATCCAATACATGCACATAATTAAACCATCATGCGACACAACATAAAATTAAATAAATATATTTTATGCAAGCAAAATTCACATAACTCATATGCTACTTACCCGAACTCGCAAGCTCACACCGGACCATGAGTCGACTCGGCTCGATCTCGAATTAGTCCGCTAGGCTGGCAACACAACCATAAGGAAAAGAATATAATTAAATATCCAGGATATTACAAAATTGCTTCAAACTCTCCAACAAAATCAGAAGGAAGAATCATGTTAATGGCCAAAAGAATAAGGTTAAGAAAATCTGGGTAAGAAAGACTGATTTTAACTGCCATATTGCTTTTATGTCAAACAATTTCTTTTTTTGGATCTTGGTATTTCGACAATGGGTTGTTCTTAGCACATGACAGGAAATCAATGAAATTAAAGAACATGAAGGTGCAGCTATCATTTTTGGAGATGGAGATATGGAATGGTTATAGGAATTGGAATTTTAAATGTTCCAGGAATTCCTAATCTTGAAAATGTTCTGCTTGTAGAAGGTCTCAAGACTAATCTTGTGAGTATAAGCCAATTGTGTGATCAGAATTTAAATGTTCATTTCACTAAGCACAATTGCAAAGTTTTTGATAAAGTTGGAAACTATATTCTTGAAGGGAATAGATCAAGAAACAACTACTACAAAATTATCTACTCCTCTATTTTTCCTTCAGTTGTTTCTTCTGACAATGATCTATGTCATCAACGATTGGATCATGAAAATTACAGTTGTTCAAAGAAACCTATAAGCATTGAAATTATCAGAGGAATTTCTAGATTTTCTGAAAAACCAGAAGATGTATGTTATTCGTGGCAAGAAGAAAAACAACAAAGGTTGTCTTCTCGATCAACCGTTGAAACCGGGTGGTATTTCAAGATTTCCAGGGTCTATCCATCTTAATCAAATGATTGTCAAGACTACTCTCATAAATGGTTTTCTAAATGAAGAAATATATTTTATATCCAAAGGCTTTGAATATTCTAGTCATCCTGATCATGATCAGAGATTGAGGAAGCATGATGATATTGATATCAGCTTTTACAAAGGTATGATCAAATGTCTTCAGAAATTCACTAATAACAAAACTAATATTGGTTTCAGTAATAAGATATGTGGAGATGTCACGCTAACTCAAAGAGTCTCGTCATCAGACAGCTAAGAGGATTCTAAGATATATTCAAAGTGGTGGTTATGTTGGTACAAACCCGACAACATGGTTGAACAAACGACAAAATTCTATTCCTTTCTTTTCTGCGGAACCAGAACACCTGACAGTAGGTAGTTGTACTACTCAATTAACTTGGATAAAGAATGTAGAACTGGAACATGTTTCAACAAAAAGACTAGTGGCGGATCTTTTTGAACAGTCAAAGTCTGCTCTCAGATCATGTGTCAGATGATACACTTTATCTCAGAAAGAATAAAATAAATATTTAATGCGGTGATCGAAATGAAAAGGTCAGGGTTTTAGTTTATTTTTATTTATTTCTCCACCTATTACTTTATGAATGGTTATTTATGGTGTTTCTCTTTACTCTCGGTCGAAACTTTTTAAATGGTCATTTTTTCGCCCCCACGTATGCCCCCTTCTTTATTGGAGACTTGATTTAATGCCCTAAATTAAAAATCTGGGCGTTGCAGTTTCATTTCTCTTCTTCTTCCCTTCGAGGTAACCGGCGACGAGCGAAATCTCCACTCTGTTGTCCTTTCAACTACACAGTATCTATTATATACAATATGGTCGGAGAAGAGAGGAAGAAAGGTTTTGTCAGAAAGGTCTATGCGTCAACGGCGAAGAAGATGGAGTCCTCAAACCCTAGCAAGAAGGATAAACCGACTACTGTCGCGCCTCCTTCTGTAGAAACTTCACCTTCTTCTTCTTCTCTTTCTGCTCAAGGTCATAAATTGAGAAAGAAAGCTGGAAGAAGACCAGCTGATCAACCTTTAAGGAGAAGCGAAAGAGGTATGATTTCCAAAAACCCCCAATCTCCTTCTATGATTTCTGTTGTGAGGGGGAGATTGTTTCATCTAAGGGGGAGTTAAAAGAGAATGTTAGTTTATTTGGTGGTTCTATTTCTTGTGGTATTGCTTCTAGAACAAAGGACTTTGATATAAACCTGGCAATTTCTTCTGCAGTGCAAACTAGTCCTAGTTTTGATATTAATGTTGTTGTTATTGATGATTTTGACTTAATTCCAGTCAAAGCTGGTCCATCTCATGTTTCTACAGTTCCTAGTCAAAATGATCGAGAAGAAGTGTTTACACCCGTTCAAGATAGTGGTGTCATTACACTTGATGGTGCACAACAAGTCTCAACTGCGAAAGTCACAGTTGAAACTGATAAAGAAGTCCTATGAGTGAACACTTACAGACTCCTACAATAGTAGTTGAAACTGTACCAGAAGGTGTTAAAACTGCTAGTACTACCTCAAGCAATGAAGTAGTTAAAACTGCTAACATTGATTCTACCGCTGCAAGCACCCCACAAAAATATGTTGATGAACCTGTAGTTGTTCCAGAAGCTGTGGATCTAAACAAACTCCTTGCTGATGAATTAGAACCTTTAATTCCTGAGGGTTCTACACCTCAGAAGGAAGATACTCCATCTGATCCTAAGAAAGCAGCCGCATCTAAGAAGAAAAATAAAGTGTCAAGTGAACCTAAGATGAAGAGAAGTTCAAAAAGGAAGATGCCCGTAAAGTCCAATCTAGTATCTGGTTAAACTGTCAACCTTGAGAGAGATTCTGATAATGAACCTATGTCCCAAAGAGCTACAGAGTTGAGAAAGTCCATAAAAAGAAAGCATAACCCTAAAATGTCAAAAGAAAAGAAAGTCACTGTTCCTGAACAAAGAAGGACTCCTACTCCCAAGAAGAAACTCACAAAACCTGGGAAGAAAACTGAAAAGAGAACTGCTATCAATAAACTGCACAAGGGATTGGTATCATTTGACATTTATCTTCTTTTGAAAGCCTTGTAGTCAAGAGGTATTATCTCTCAAAGGATTCTTGATTTAGATCAAATTTCTTTAAAGTGCAAACCAGTTCTTGATGTGCTTAAAAATAGAAACTTATATGGTTCTTAAAGAAAGTTAGACCTTTTTGCAAACAGCCTATTCTAGAATTCTATTACAATTTGTCTGATGATATCTCAAATCGTGATAGCAATCATTATCATGAAGTGTTTCTTAGAAGCAGCTGGTACAAGTTTAGTCCCGATGTCATTAATGACTTTGTTGGCTTTTTTGAGTTTACTTCTTCTGTTGATGAATTTGGGAAACTGATGAGTTTTTAAATGTTATTGGTAAAGAAGTTTCAAATGGTGATGTTCTTAATTGGACTGGAAGTCATGACATCAGATCCTCTTCTCTGAACACATTTTATGTTGTCTTGTGCTATACAAAATCACAAATGGAATTTCTTCCAATCTTGGCAGTCTTATTTACAGATGAATTTGGGAAACTGATGAGTTTTTAAATGTTATTGGTAAAGAAGTTTCAAATGGTGATGTTCTTAATTGGACTGGAAGTCATGACATCAGATCCTCTTCTCTGAACACATTTTATGTTGTCTTGTGCTATACAAAATCACAAATGGAATTTCTTCCAATCTTGGCAGTCTTATTTACGAGCAAATAATCTCAGTCAGGAGCAAACATCTCTCTAAATCCAGAATGCTAATCTTTCCAAACTTAATATATAGAATTCTAGAGAGACAAGGATTGAAATGCTCATCTAATGAAGTTCTAGAACCCTTGGGCACATCTCTCAAGATTCACTATAGAATTCTCAAGAGAGTTGGAACTCCAAGAAAGAATCTGCTAAGTCCAAGTTCAGAAGTCAAAACTCCATCTGGAACTACTTCAAGTCCCACTTCAACTATTGAGAGAGAGATTCTGGATGAACTATTCTGTACAAGAGAGACTATGGCCAACCTCCAACAGCAAGTAATCACTATCGAGAAGAAAATTATTGAGTATTTTACTGCAGCTTCCGCAGGACCTTCCTTCCCTCATCTGGCAGTATCTCAGACTCATCTTTTGAAAGCTCTGACTGATAGTTGATTGTCTTGTTCTCGTCCTTTGGTCTATTATGCCAAAAAGGGGGAGATAACAAGTAGTTGTTGCTCTGCTATTTTACTGATCTTTGTATGTGGTGATGATACTTTTAACCTCTTTGGTTGTTGGTTGTGTAGATACTCTATGGTTTGGATGTTGATGTTGTGGTTGTAATATTTGATACTGTGGATTGTCGTCTGGGTGTAATTCCTTTTTTTGCTCTGTGATGATGTGACTATGACTTTGTAGTTTTGTGGTCCAAACAATGACCATGACTGCTAGATACTTTACTAACTGCTAAATTATCTTTTTAATAGTTATTGTGCTTCAGTTCAAACTTTCTATTATCATCTATTTTTATTGTTGTGATCTAATCAGTATAGGTTTTGTCAAATAACCCAAAGGGGAAGATTGTTAGTGTTTGACTTTTATATGTTGGCTATATTTGGCAAAAGAGTTCCTGGAGAATTCTTAGTTTTATGCACAGTCTCTAATCAGTATAGGAGCTATGCCTATGATGACAGTTTCAACTATGTGCTGACAGTCTCAACTGCTTCTTCAGTCAGTAGTTTTCAGGATAAGTATGTTGCGAATGAGATGACTGTTGGACTTCAATGGCTATTGGTTTTCAATATTGATGATAATCTTAATATCTCTAGCATCATTAATCATCTTCATTTATATGTTGTCTATCCGTTTTGGTATTATGAGTAATTTTCCTACTCTTTATGTTCTAGGCGTTACTCATATGCTTATGATGTTTTTATTGTTGGCTACTCAAATTGATGACTATTGATTGTTAAACTGATGGATTCATTAAACAAATAGTTATGAACAACATTGATTCAGGTATTTCGGTTGTCATGTATAAAATCCGATGAAAATATCTTATTTGCAACTCTCTTTGTGCGTACACTGGATTATCAATAATTGAGAGAAGTTGAGACTGCTGAGTGCAGACATTTCTTATCTACGAGAGAAGATTGGTTTCTGGTGGATAGCTCACCACAACACAAGGCTGTATGGAGGATGAAACTCTGTGGCTGAGATGTCATAGATAGGCAAGTTGGTATTTACTTGTAATAGCAAATAGTGCTTTTGTTATTTCCAATTCACTGTAGTACTGTAGTTGGATTTTGGGTGTGAAATCCAGATGACTTATTTTGTACTTATAGAGAGTGGATTGGGCATATGTCCGATGAGTGCCCCGTAGATTAGGTGACTGGTTTTATCACTGAACTGCGTAAACAAACCTCTTATGTTTGCGTGTTTTCTTTTGTTTTTGATTCTTACTTTTCTTGTAACTGAGCAGTTGCAAATTCTTGTTCAACCGCCCTTAACAGAAGTTCCTTTAGAGACATATACTATCAAAGGAAATTGTGCGTACAGGAAAGTGCTTTGCCTCAGCAGTCTCCGATTGAGACATATACTATCAAAGGAAATTGTGCGTACAGGAAAGTGCTTTGCGTACAGGAAATTGACACGAAATTGTGCGTCCGATTTGCAAACAACTTGAGTGTTAAATGGTTCCATCATTGACTAAAGGGCGATTTGCACACGATTTAAGCATCGGGTCGGGGTCATTTTCGTGTGTCTCGACCTAGTTCTTGCTCGGGAATTCCTGCCGGTTGTTCGCCTAGGGCTATGAAAGGTGCTTGCGGGTTGTTAGGCTCTTTATTTGGCCCGACCATCCTTTGGCTGAGGCACTCATTGCAGCACCGTCGAGCTTCTTTTTGATCAGCATGGAGCACACCTACTTCCGTCTCTAAAAAGGGAAACATTAGTAGTAGGTGGGGAGTCGATACAATAACTCCCAAATTGTTTAAGGATGGTAGTCCCCAGAATCATATGATACAGCCTGTGGATGTTGATGACTAGGTATTGCACATCAATCGTTTTTGCCATTGGCTAAGAGTTGAATGTCTCCCTTAGCCATATGGTACCTCGGACACCAACTCTTTCTCTCGAGAAGCCTACCCTTTGCAAGGGGTGATTGAGTCTTTGGTTAGTTGTATTTTCTCGATGGTGGAGTAGAAAAGAGTGTCGGCAGAGCTACCTGATTGACTAGGACCTTTTTGACAATAAAGTTTCTTGCAATCACAGATATTACGACTGGGTCATGTAGATTTTGATCAGTTCCCTAGAAATCAGATTCATAAAATGATATTACTGGGGTTTTAGAGATGGGCTGGCATGGGCGAGTAGTGTTGTCAACCCCATGATTGCCCGGAGAGATCTCTTTCTAGCCAAGCTTGATTCACCACTTCCCGCAAATTCGCCGACGATGTAGTCGATAACTCATCAGAGTTCGTTTCCTGAGCGATCAGCTTGGTTGCTCTCCATTTGACTCGGGTGGGGGTTTGGAGGTATCGGCTTCATCGTCAAGCGTCGCGGCTCCTGCTCTGAACTCGTTCTCTTCAGCGATGGATATATATGTCTAGGTGTCCTGTATGGACCAGATCCTCAAATTGATCGCCGAGTACCACACAATCCTCAGTGGTGTGCCCATAGGTGTCGTGGAAGGCACATTTCTTGCTCATATTAGTGTTAGGTGGTAGCTTCTGTCTCCCCGCATTGGCAGGGTACTTGAGAAGTTTCAAGTTGTAGATTTCTTGAAGGATGGTCTCCTTCCTAGCTAGTATTGAAACGAGTGTACCTTTCATAAAATACACTCCAACGGGGGGGAGGGGGGGGGGCTACAAAATACACTCCGACACTCAAGTTAGAGGGACTCCAAGGTGGGGGTGTTAGAAAATGGAACTTAGGTTACCTGAGGCATGTCGTGTCTGTATTATTGCAGGTGGAGGTGATGACACTGCCAGTCAATCTCACGGCGATATTGCTCAGAATGGGTCGAGGCTCAACCCGGACATAGCGAGCCTGTAATGGCGTATCCCTCGTGATAAGGAAGGACATGGATGTCCTTGTTTGGCCGGGCGGAGCCGTCTGGTCTATCTCGAGTTGATTTGTAGGCTGCTGCTAGGTCTAATCCGATCAGATCCAATAGTACCAGTCCAGTCTATCAGTTTAATCGTTTCTTTAATTACTTAGGTTAATTACAAGATAAATGCGGAAGCGAAAAAGCAAGTAATCAACACACATGTCATACCCCAACTCAGGGCCGTTTGACCAGCCAGGGTATGTGTTAGTACCCCGAAGCCTACCACATGCACTAATCGATCATAGTAAAGAAATTCAACACTGAACCAACAAGAACGTCATAAAATAAAACGGCGACCAAACTTTATTAAATCAAAACAGTTTTTAGGTTTAAGAAACAACTCAACCTTTCAAATAAACTGTTCAAGTTTCGAAAATACTAAATGTTTTTACAAAAGACGACTCAGTGCATGACCATCAACTCTAATAACACGACTATGACTCTATGGACGCCTGCTATGAGATATGTGCCTCCACCTGCACTCCAGCTGCACCATGCCACTAGGCCGTACCTCACTGGTCGAGCTCTGTAAAACAACAATAAATAAATCGTGAGTCCATGAGGAACTCAGTGAGCAGTTCTTTCGAACCTCCACTTAAATCCTTGGCAAGGTAACACATATAACAGTATGATACAGATAAGGAATTTTAAGTCGATCACACCATAGTAACCAACTAGTTGCCAAGTCATATGAGTAAGTAAACCGACCTCTTCGGCCTTTAACAACCCTAGTATCACTCGGCCACTAAGGGCCTAAACCAATGCGGAAGATTCGGCCATGCCAAACTTCTCCTCTCTACAGAACCAGGCCAGGCCGACCTCCACCATCATATCAATGATGCATATATTATTTGAAACAATAAAATCACCGGGTCCGTCGACTAGGATGGTCAACCAGTCTCAGGAACCCTCCGAGTTAGGGATAGCTAGACCCACCCAACTCAGATCTACCATCAGCATGGCCCACTAACGAAATCTCAAGACCCTTCGCCACTCGGGTCTAACACCTAGCGGGCCCACTGGTGCAATCTCAAGACCCTAATCTCCGCTGAGTCGAGTAGTAGCCGTTCAGCTTTTAATACTCCTTAGTAGACCATCTCAATCACAATACACATCCATGATTTCTCTAAATATTTCCATTTAGCCTTCCGGGCATCGCCCATATCCGACCCCTCCATCGGGATTCCATTAACCAAGCACTAATGCCCGTTGTCTGATTCCTAGGTGTGAAACCTAGTCTATGCACACACAAGTGTCTCTATCCACACTACTTATAATTTCCTTAAATGGAATCGCTAAATCATACAACTACTACTACAACAATTTAGGCGATGCTAATAATAACAAAATTTAACTTTCCATATGTAAGAAATCAACAAGGTACATATTGGACTAGCATGGAAGTAATTATTCTGACAACATAAAATTTCAATAGCATTCACAATTTAATAAGGAAACTCAAGAGCATTTGCTACCTCATAAATTTCGATACATATGTGAAAACTAAGAATTTAATTCCTGATCTAACAATGGAATTCCTTGTCGAGTTTAATGGTTTACAATTCATGCCATAAACAAGAATCTAGCATAATTAAGCATATTATAGGATCATCCTCTTTCTTCCCCATGTTCGGCCGAGCCTTGATCAAGGTTTACCTTGCTCGGCCGGACCAAAAAGGGTGAGAAGGGAGGAGGTTCAGTTATGATGTTTACCTAGCAAGTCAATAAACAAAGCTTAATCAAACAGAAGGGTGATCTAATTATTTAAACCGCCTAAGGAAATTGGGGGAAATTTCGGCATGACATTCCCCCTTTTCCCCTATTCGACCAACCCTAGAACCACAAAATAAATCTTCAAAACACAACGATTCACACATGATTAGGTAATCCGATATGTAATACCGAGAAAAACGAGATCGATCGACAAGATTCATGCATCAAAACTCGAATCACACAACTTAGGGGTTCGGCCACTTCACCTCCCCACAACAATGAATCTAACCACTCTCCTTGATCACAAGAAGATGATGGATGGGATGAAGATGATCTCGATTCCTCCGATAACGACGTAGATCCGGCGCTGCCCCAAAAGTTCTCTTCTCCCCCCTTCCTCTCTCGGACTGCGTGCGGCTCAACTTACCTTGAGCCGCACGGCAGCTAGGGGAGAGGGATTTAGTCTCCCCTATTTTTTTTTGACAATAATGCCCCTCTTCACTTAAACCCCTCATTTGACTTCACCTAACCCGGATTAAGCCCCGACTCGATCCGCAAACCCAATCTCATTCCATCTTGGGTCAAACAACCCATACATTCCAAAAACATTAACCATAGATCTAGAATTTAAGTTATACCTCTTACTCGCGGCGATTTCGCGACTTGGCCCGGCTAGTTCCCAATCCGATGGGCTGCACCAAGGAAATTTTTTATATTAGGAACCCCGGGTCTTACAACACCAAGATTTATAGTGGTTCGGCAACCTTGCCTACTCCACTACCTAAGCACCCCGCTTAGGATTTCACACTCAATCCACTAGATGAAGAGTTCCTTTACAATGAGAACTTTTCAATCGAGAAGTCTCCGTTCTGACACCGAATGCACTACTACACCCGGAAGTCTCCGCCTTCACACCAAGAGCACTTTTCCACCTCACTCTCTCAAGGACACTGTAAATCCTAGATTACAACTGTGGATTTATGCTTCAACACAAAGGCAACTGGTGGGATGGCCCGATCATCTACACAGGCGCCTATGAATTCATCTGAGGAGCATCGGTTAGAGGATCAATTCTTGGGGCAGAATGTACTCCGTAAGGAGCCTGTTGTGGAAGAGGAAGGGGAAGAGGAGGACACGGGGGATAACAACCACGAAATCCCTCGACGTCCATCTATTTCTTCAAGTCGCGGTCGTAGTAAGAAACGAGGTAAATCATCGATGAGAACATATGTAGAACAAGAGAGGCAAAAGATGTATGAACTAATTAATGAACACTTTGTAGCCCATCGTGTTCGAAGTGAGGCAGCCTCAGTATGTACTACACCCCAACCCGCAAATCCATATAGCCTAGCAAATTACAGATGTTACGAAAATCTTCGTATGGAACCACCTCTCTTCCTAAGATTATATGGTGAGCTTAGAAAATTAGGCTTAGAGGACAAAAATATTTATGTGGAAGAAGTCGTTGCTATGTTCATGTATACAATTTGTCACAATGAACGAGTTCGAGTAGTTGCAGAGCGATACCAACACTCAACTCAAACATGCCACAAATGGTTCAAGTATGTAGTTACAGCGGTTCTAAGGTTGGAAACTGAACTTATAAAATCTCGTGAACCGTGAATAATTCAACCGGAGATTCATGGAAATCCACGGTGGTTTCCATATTTTAAGGTAATGTATACCACTTAGGCACTTTATTTTAGCCTTAAGGGGTCTTACTAATCCAAGAATGGTTTTGTAAAATTGACAAGCTCCTTGATATGGGATTCAAGGGGTTACTAGTACTTGTATTATTGTTATTGTATTTTTGTGTAAGTAAGATAATGTTGTGGTGTTGATGTGATGTTTTGGATAATGCTGTGATGGTGTTGTGATGTTTTGGATAATCCTGTGATGTTTTGCATAATTCTGTTATGGTGTTGTGATGTTGCCATATTGCTGTGATGTTTTGGATATATTTTGTATTTTTGTTCATTTTTTATTGTAAGTGAGGAATTGGAGGCGATAACCAATCAATGGTTATGCGATAACCAATAAAGTCATAAAGTAATATTGCCCATTATCATGTATTTATATGCATTGCTATTTTATATCAATTGATGTTTTTCCGATCTAGGGTTTTGATGTTATTGTGTGGTTTGGTTTGTATTTTACATTGCGTGGTTGTGCTTATATTTTTCTTTGCATGGTTGTGCTTGAGATAATGGGCAAATAATGGTATTGGTGGATAATGAATTGGAGATGATCACCAACTAATGGTGATACTCATTTCCTTCGTTGTCCTACATTCATAAGATGGATTTTTTACTTTCATAATTGATGTCGTGAGGATTGTTGATGGACAAGGTAAAAAATCAAACATAGTTGATTTTTTTCATCCTATTCCATCAACGATCCTCACTGACAATAGTAATGACTGTAATGTGATATGTGATGATGCAGTGATGGTGGTATGATGGTGTTGTGATGAACATGTGTTAGCTTGGCTGTTGTGTTCTAAATTGGTTGTTGTGTTCTGAATTGGCTCTAATTAGAATTGAAGAACATGTTGTTATGCTGCTGCTAAGATTTGGTTATGCTGTGATGTTGCTGTTATGAACTATATCTTTCATAAACATGTACATATGTATAAACTTGGTTGTAGTATGTATAAATTTGGTGCTGCACTATCTTGGATTATGGTTGATATGATAAATGGTTGGTAAAATTACTCTTTAAGTATAAGTTGCTTCATTTACAATTCAATAAGTATAAGTATTATGTTTGAGTAATTGTTTATTGTAAAATTACTCTAAGTGTTGTACAATAGTGTAGTCAAATGAGTTGCTTCATGTAAAATACTTGTTTTGATATTAAAGTGTCACACCCCAATTCCACAATGGTGTGATCGGCCAGGGTATGCAAGCATACCTCGAAGCCTAACTCAAATCATAACCACATAAACAAAATAAACTAACCACGGACCACATAGACAAAACAAACTTTATATTTGAAACTCCAACCACTAACAAAGGTTATAAAACAAAACAAATTTATCCTTTGTTAAAGAAATCGCGGAAACATGAATGTTCAACCGAAACAAACTTTAAACAATGTTTGAAATAATAAAAGAAATAAAGAATCCATGAATGAAATAAAGTACAATAAATCTCGATACAGGACTCTCGTTAAACCTGGCCACTACCCTAACTCTAACTTCGACTTGTCACGAGGTCAGCCCTGAACCTGCCGCTCCTAGCTGCGCTACTCAAACACTCCAGTGCTACTACTGGTTCTGACCTGGTGCTACAAAAGACAACAAACAAAAAAAGAAGGTAAGTCCATATTGGACTTAGTGAGTGGCTCGGTCCTGAGCCTACCACAGTCCACAGTTAATAGTTATATGGAAAGCATAATAGCCACATAATAATTAATTTCACAACACAGTGAACAATACTTAAATCCAGGATTAATTTCTTTATCTATGTAATCCAAAGCAATTCATACATAACCCATACAGAAAAGAAACCACATATTCACACAAGTATATTTCCAAACAATACGAGTCGATCACTAGGACATGCCCAGTGAGCTTCCCACCCATGATTCCTGAGCTAAGCAGACCCTCTAGCCTCAGTAATCTCCAAATGGTTGGGAAAACCCTCCAACCAGTGCCACTCCGGGTCGGTCGTCAGTGTAGCTCGCTGACGAGCTTCCCGGTCCACACCTCACCCGCTGATCAGCCCAAGCAAACCCCGATCTCATCCACACACACAAACATGTACAATAAGAAAATAAATGCATCAACCCATAGCATTTAATGTAAACCAATATTTCTACACCATATATTCCAAGTACATGTTTCCATACAATAGCACACTTTAAAGATTTTCAACTGATGAAACATCTGAATTTAGAGATGATACCCGTGACACAACCCTCCCGCACAAGTAATCCCATGGTATTCTAATTCTTTGAAACTCTACTTAACACAAGAAAGAAACCGTACAAGATAATACACAATTGTTAAACTATAAGTGTATCCTAGAGCTTAAGGTGTACTTTAATCTTTTCCATACTAATATAATATATCAACAATAGATGCTAATCGAAAATGACAGAGGGAAGAAAGAAAAAGAAATAAAAATAAATAAGAATAAAGAGATTTAGGAGTAACTTATCAACTCCTTTATGGCTACTGCACAATCTTTTTTTTTTTTATCCATCCTAATCTTCCAATTGCTACTGCTACAATCCAATTAAACCAATGCTTATTGGTTTCATACCCCAATTACCATTTACCTGCACACTGTAGCCACAAGGGAAGAAGTCAACATAGATAACTTCTTATCTTCATCATGCGGCTACAAGGGAAACCAAACATAAACCAATTTCTTCACCCAACCTTAATTTTTCATTCACCTAACATTACCACCTACCACACTAAGCTTCTCTATATCCACATCCTACGTACTACCTACCTACAGGTTGCAGCCACCAAGAGAAAAAAAAAAACTTGCAGCATGCCACTTCAAAATTCCAAGGTGTTCCAATATTAATACATCCACACAACACACTACTCATACAATTAACATTGAATCACCAAGAATACTATCCACACAACCAAGAAAACAATTCAATTAATATAACTCAAAATAAAATACACCCAATTGCCGCAGGCGGTCACTGTGAAAAGGAAAAATTCAAAATTTCCAATGCTTGGTAATGCACACAAAGAATCCCAAATTTATTATAGGAAGGGACATACTAAACCACCATCAAACTCAATTGAGAGTAGGGATCAAAATCGTGAAGAAATTTCAGATTTCTTCAAAATATGGATCGGCAAGATGAGAGGAGAAATTAGGAATCTTGGGGAAGATTTCATCACTCACCGGTAAAGGAGAATGGAATGGGTGACGCTCTCCAATGTCCTTGAGCCGATGATCACCGGCGTCGGCAACACCACCGGCGGCAAATCCCTCTTCCGCCGCCTCCTTTGTCGCCCTCTCAAAAATCGCCGCCTCTTCTTTTTTTTATTACTATTCTACCCCTCACTTAACCCAACCGCAGCTTCTACCTAACTCGACCCACACTCATCCAATTTAGGTTCCGATCGAGTCGTCGGACTCGACTCAAATAATAACCCAAAACCTAAAATAAAATAAAATAAAATAAAATACTAAACACGCGTAAAGGCCTCACCTTAATTCATATTATCCGGCACTTCTTCCGACGCTCTCCGATGCGCATCCACATCGTCCGGCTGAAAATAATTGAATTAAATTATATAAAAATTTACGGATATAACAATCCTCCCCCCTTAAAGAAAATTCATCCTCGAATTTAGGGTAGAAAAGAACTCACCAAGGAAATAAACAGAGATGGATACTTCTCTCTCATCGCACTCTCCACCTCCCAAGTAGCTTCCTTACCAGAATGATGCTCCCAACGGATCTTCACCAGCGGAACTTCCTTAGACCTCAGCTTCCTAATCTGGCGATCCAAAATCTCTACAGGTTCCTCCACATATGAGATTGTCGAATCAACCTCCACCACTGACGGCTCAAGTACATGAGACTCATCCCTGACATACCGCTTCAGCATAGAAATATGAAACACTAGATGCACCCTATCCAGGCTAGGTGGTAAGGCCAACTCATAGGCTATGGCTCCTATCCGCCGTAAGATAGGAATAGGTCCTATAAACCTAGGACTTAAGTTTCCCTTCTTTCCAAACCTCACTACTCCCTTCATAGGAGACACCTTTAGAACACCAACTCTCCCTCTGCAAACTCAATATCTCTGGCCCTTCCATCTGCATACATCTTCTGACGACTTTGGGCTACCAGCAATCGATCCTTAATCAGTTTTACTTTTTCCATGACATCCTGCACCAAATCGGGCCCCAACAACTGAGACTCCCCAGCCTCAAACCACCCCACTGGGGACCTACATCGCTGCCCATACAGGGCCTCAAAAGGCACCATACCAATACTGGTATGGAAACTATTATTATAGGCGAACTCTACCAGGGGTAGGTGTTTCTCCCAACCATCCTCTAAATCCAAAACACAAGCTCTTAACATGTCCTCCAAAGTTTGAATGGTCCTCTCAGACTGCCCCATCCGTCTGCAGATGGAAAGCGGTACTGAATCTGACCTAAGTACCCAAAGTCTCATAGAAAGACTGCCAATACCGAGCAGTGAACTGAGTACCCCGATCAGATATGATCATCACTGGGATACCATGATATGCCACAATTCGATCCAAAAATAATCGGACATACTACTCTGCGGTGAAAGTCGTCTTCACCGAAATAAAGTGCGCTGGCTTGGTTAGCCGATCCACCACCACCCAAATAGAATCATTTCTCTTCTTCGACCTGGGTAGTCCAGTAACAAAATCCATAGTGATCTTTTCTCATTTCCACTCTGGCACCTCAAGATTCTGAAGCAGTCCCGCAGGCCTCAAATGCTCGGCCTTAACTTGTTGACAGACCAAACACTTAGACACGAACTCAGCTACCTCCCGCTTCATCCCTCTCCACCAGTAATGTTGCCGCAAATCACGGTACATCTTGGTGGCTCCTAGATGCATAGTATAAGTGGAACTATGAGCCATCTCAAGTACCTGTTGGCGGACCTCTGCCATATCAGGCACCATAATTCTATCCTTAAACCTTAACACACCCTCTGCATCAATCCTAAACCCATCGTCCGCATCTCCCCTCTCAACCAGATCTTGGCTTAGAGCACAAAATGCATCCTCACCCTGGGCAGTACGGAGCATATCCACCAAAGTATACTGGACACGAAGATATGCCACCAAACTACCAGAGTTAAACACCGATAACACCGCTCCATTCCCCAGACATTCAGCAAGCTCCCTTGCCAATGGCCTCATACTCAAAGTCAAGTGGGCTAGACTACCCATAGATTTTCTGCTCAATGCATCAGCCACTCCATTAGCTTTCCCAGGATGGTAGATAATGGTGCAGTCATAGTCTTTCAACAATTCCAACCACCTTCTTTGCCTCAAGTTCAAATCCTTCTAAGTAAGCAAGTACTGAAGACTTTTATGGTCAGTATAAATCTCACAAGCTTCCCCATACAGATAATGGCACCATAACTTCAGGGCAAACACTATAGCTGCCAACTCTAAATCATGGGTCGGGTAGTTCTTCTCATGAGGTTTCAACTGTCTAGATGCATAAGCAATCACCCTACCATGCTGCATCAAAGCACAACCCAAACCTATCATAGAAGCATCACAGTACACTACAAAACCTCCAGAACCTGACGGTAGGGCCAACACTGGAGCTGAAGTCAATCGGTCCTTGAGCTCCTGAAAGCTCTCCTCGCACTTGCTATCCCACTCAAATTTAACTTTCTTCTGAGTCAACCTGGTTAAAGGAGCTGCAATTCTAGAAAAGTTTTCTACAAACTTCCTATAGTACCCGGCCAAGCCCAAGAAGCTCCGGATCTCAGCCACACAAGTCGGTCTTTCCCAACTCTACACTACCTCAATCTTCGCGGGGTCTACCTTCAGCCGATGATCACCGGCGTCGGCAACACCACCGGCGGCAAATCCCTCTTCTGCCGCCTCCTATGTCGCCCTCTCAAGAATCGCCACCTCTTCTTCTTCTTTTTGACTTGGATGGGTGCGGCTGTAGCAACCGCACCATCCAATAAACCTTTTTATTTTTTATTTTTTATACTATTCTACCCCTCACTTAACCCAACCGCGGCTTCTACCTATCTCGACCCACACTCGTCCAATTTAGGTTCCGATCGAGTCGTCGGACTCGACTCAACTAATAACCCAAAACCTAAAATAAATAAAATAAAATAAAATACTAAACACGCATAAAGGCCTCACCTTAATTCATATTATCTGGCACTTCTTCCGACCCGCTCCGATGCGCATCCACATTGTCCGGCTGAAAATAATTGAATTAAATTATATAAAAATTTACGGATATAACATAAAGGAGCTGATATTACTCTTTTTAGCCTCTTACGAATACATCTCACTCAGTAAAACTATATAATGTACACTAACGCATAGTAAAATTATGACCATCATGTTCAGCCTTACAAACTCCACAGTCGACAACTTTACAATGTCACCATGTCGCATTTTTCTAATAAAAAAATAAATTAAAAACCATCATTACTTAGTCCATTTCACCATATCATTTATTTAATACTTAGTCCATACTTAATTAATATATGAAAAAAATATGATCACACTTACATATTTTAATATAATTTGTATTAAAATAAATACATATTTTAATATAATTTATATTTATATTAACTAATAAAAAAATATTCATAATCATATTTATTTACTAATTAACATAATTAATAATATTTTTTAATTTTATGTTTAAAAAATTATAAATAAAATTTGAAAACAAATTCTATATTTGATAAACAAATGCAATTTCAGTTTTTATCCCGAAAATAGTCATTGAAAACAATACACAACAAACAAGTTTTCGATGTTTTCATTTCGCGAAACATGAAAATAGGACATGTCAAACAAACGCGTTTTCGCCAAACAATACAACTGAAAATAAAAACCCGAAACTCGAAAAGTCATCTCACTTTTCACAAAACAAAAATTGCTTCTAAATTTTCACAAACAAACGCGCCCCTAGGTTTTCACATACTTGATATATAATGAAATATATATATATATAGAAGTAAATGAAGCAACAAATCAAATACAAGTACTTAGCTCCAAACACGAATTCCTAGCTCCTCTTGATGCCTTTTGATGATGAATCAAGTGGTTTCAAGGCTCGTTCAAGAAGGTTGATGTCAAAGCTAGGGGTTGAAAGAAATGGCTCAAGAAAGGCTCCAAATATTGTTAGAATGGCTCAATAAATAGTACGTTGAGAACTAAAGGAATTCAAGTTTGGAAACTTATATAGAGATCCTAAGGGTAGGGACTCAAAAAGAGCCGTCCAATAATTTGAGAAAGAACTGTTGGCTTCCGCATAGTAGCAAATTGGTAGCAGAAGATCTATCACAGATTGGTAGCAGGTTGGTCGACAATGACCGATCGCAGATGGGTAGCAGATTGGTCGTATAAGAAAATTTTGTGCATACACTAGTTTTCAAGTTTTTGGGGTTTGGGTTTCGGTTTTTTGGGTTCTTATGCATCAAATAAAGGATTATACAAGTATAATAGACACCCTAAACCTAAACTCTATCTTCCCGATAAAATCTGAGCATCGACGAGCATCCTTGCCGATTTCTCCAATTTTTTCAATCGGGGATATTGCGCACAAATCGATATGAAACTTGAAAATATTTCTTCATGAAATCATTAGTTCCATGTTTGTTATCATCAAAACTGAGATTAAGACCAAGGTTGAAAACCTTAGGCCAATATGAGTTGCACCGGACCAGGAGACGCGTAGACCGCATTGTTGGCCTAAGGTTTTAAACATTGGTCCTAATCTTGGTTTTGATGATAACAAACATGGAACTAATGTTGTTCGTGTTGGGCCTTTGCATGTTGGTTGTATTTGACAAAAGTAATGATCTCAGCTATACCTATGAGGAACTATGCATATATATATTGAAGACAGTCTCAATTGTGTGAAGACAATTTTAACTTCTTCAGCAATCTATGGTTCTCTTGTCAAACAAGCAGCGCAGAAAGATAACATACAGAGAAAATGACTCTTGGTCTTCCTTATTAATGATGATATTTGTTGTCTCTGGGATCTTTTAATCATCATTAATTCTTCATTTACCCGAATATCTGCTTTAAATAATCTTGGGATGTTACTCTTTGATCTTTATGATCTTTAGGAGTTATGGTTGTCTATTTGTTTTGAATCGATGAATGTTGATTGTTAAACTAATGGGTTCATTAAACAAATAGTTATAAACAACATTGATTCAGGTCTTTTAGTTGTCTCATACATTAAAATCTGATGGAAAGATCTGATTTGCAACTCTCTTTATGTGCGTACATTGGATTGTCAATTATCAAGAGGAGTTGAGACTGCTGAATGCAAACATTTCTTATCTTCAGGAGAAGATTGGTTTCGAGTGAAAAGTTTACTACAACACAAGGCTATGTGGAGGATGGAACTCTATGGTTGGGATGTCATAGAGAGGCAAGTTGGTATTTTACTTGTAATAGCAAATAATGTTTTTGTTATTTCCAATTCAGCTGTAGTACTGTAGTCGGATTTCGGGTGTGAAATTTAGAGGACTTATTTTGTACTTATAGAGAGTGGATTAGGCATCTGTCCGGTGAGTGCCCCGTAGATTAGGTGATTGGTTTGTCACTGAACTGCATAAACAAATCTCTTGTGTTTGCGTATATTCTTTTGATTTTTTCTTTGCTTCTAGTAGCAGTTGCAACTTCTCATTCAACTGCCCTCAACAGAAATTTCCTTAGAGACATATACTGTCAAATGTTTTCATGGAGAAATATTTTTGGGTTTCGAATCGGTTAGCGCATGACGTCCGCGATCGGAAATATCGGAGAAATTGGAAAATTGGAAAATCGAAAGGACTTTGGTCGACGCGCTCGGAATTCATCGAGAAGATAGAGTCTAGGTTTAGGGTGTCTAGTGTTGAAGAAATGGCCACACTAGAGGGGGGGTGAATAGTATGTTATCTAAATCTTTTTTGCCTAATTTTGGTTTTTCAATTTTAATCATTTTCTTACAACTTAGGCAATTCACAATTAGATGATTAGATACGGAAGCGATAAAATAAAGCAGTTAAGAAAATGCAAGAAGAACAATGCTAACACAAAGAAATTTATAGTGGTTCGGCTAACCACCTACTCCGTTACCTAAGACCCGTGCTTAGGATTTCACACACAAATGCACTAAATTAAGAATGACTTACAATTGAGGATTTTACTTCTGAAAGACCCTACACTCTCTTCAAAGGCACTTCCACACCCAAAAGTATCCACCTTCACACCGAGTGAGCTTTCCCACCTCAATTCCTAAGAACAATTCCAAATCTAGTTTTACACATGTGGCTTTACACCTTAAACACCAAGGTTACCGTAAACTTGATAGACCCTACACAAGGTCTATTATGCAATCAAGTTAATACAATGAAAAACAAACTAAAAATACTTTAATCACAAGAAGAGAGAAATGATGACTTATCACAATATGATCACCTCTTCTTGTCGAAGCCTAGCAAACTTGAAGGCCCCTCCAATGATGAACACTTAAGATTGAGGGATCAACGGCTAAGTTTTGAAGATTTGATCAAGAGAGAGCTTAGAAGATGCTTAGGATCACTCTTTGAGGCTTAGAGGCATCAATAATCATGTGAGAGAGTGTTTTGGGTCAGTATTTATAACCCCCCAAACTCAAGGTGTCGTCAACGGGCATTTTTCTGCCCGTTGGCGACGCCCGGTCGCTTGTCGGTCGGTCGTCGGTTGACCAATCGAGCAACCGCTGAGCGACCGCGGGCATACTGTCGCTTTCTGGCAATAGTTGGTCGATCGACCGGTCGACCGAATTGGCTACTGCCAATTTTTGACCACAATCGGTTGACCGAATTGGCTACTACCAATTTTTGACCACATTGGGTCGACTGAACCTGGGCTGAGCTTGTATTTTTCATGGATGATAACTTCTCTTTAGCATGTTTACTCCAAAAACGAGTTTTCTTTCAACAAAAATCAAATATCCCATGTTTTCTTCAAATGATTCATCATTTACTCTTTAATAGAATTTTATTTTGAACAAAAATTGTTAGTCAAAGACTCTCTTGTTTTCTTTCATGAGTTTTTCTTAACTTTAACTTTAGCCTTCTTTAAACTTTTTGTTTTGGTCAAAAAGGAAAATGTTTCTTATTCTTCTCTAGTCAAAACAATATTTTTGATCTCTTCATTTATGGATCACTTTGTTTAATCTTTCCTTTTATTTTGATTTAGTTTTATTTATCTTGAGATTTAATGAGAAAATCTTTTTCTTCTTGCATGAATCTATGCCGATCTTTAAACTTTTAGCTTTCTTTCATTTGCGTTAAAAGCATGCATCTTTCATTTAAAACTAATCATCTACATCATCTTCATAATTGCCTTGCAGAATGGCACCCAAAACTAAGCTCCCATCCTTACCTAATAACCTTTTGACCCAATTAGGCAAGAAACAAGCTGCTAAGTTTGTTGTTAGAGCCATCCTGCAAACACGGCCAGTTAATTTAGATGACCTAGAACAATTTTATATCCGAGGGAAACTTGTTAATATGGGATGAGTAGAATTTCTAGGAAAATAAGTACCGGTATGCCCCATCCTGGTAAAAGTCTTCTTCTCTAACCTAGTGATAGAAAAGGTAAGGCTTAGTGATGATTTAGTTCTTCAATCTGAAATCTTGAGAAAATCTATAGTCATCACCAAATCCCTCATCATAGATGCATTTGGGTTTCCTCTAGTGGGAAGACAAATTTACAAGATGTCCACATCGATGTCATGAGGATTTTCCTCCTCATGAAGTTGTGTCAGCCATATGCCCTGAGGATTATGAGGGAGTGATCCCTACCCAAAGAATAAAACTCTCACCCATTGCTAGGATTGTGCACCTCATCGTGTCATATAATATTCTTCCTAGAGCAGGTCACTATGATGAGGTCACCACTATGAGTGCTAGGGTTCTCTTCTTTTCCATGACCCGTATTCCTATAGATGTCCCTGACCTCATGCTTACGTATATAGCTGAAGTCCATTCCTCCAAAAAACAAGCTCTACATATGCCTCAGTGATCTCTCATTTCATATATGAAGCTGGGGTAAATAGATCTAGATTTGAAATAGAGCCCATTCCTAGAGCCATAGATTCTTCCTCCCTTAGCCGCATGAAGATCCTTGAACATCAGCGCGACAAAAGAACGCGAGGAGATCCTGTGAAACAGGCTGAGCATGACACAGAGATGGAGGAAGACGAAGCTGGTGGAGGTTCATCATCTGGCACTTCCTTAACGCGCTTAAGTGATATGGAGGATCGCTTTGCTCAGTTTCACATCGGTCAGATGGAATGGAACAAAAACACATCAGAACGCATGGATGAATACGGCCGTCAGATGGATGAGTATGGTATCATGATCGATGACCATGGTCGGCGCATCGACGAGTATGGTCAACGTGTTGACCAGTATGGTCAGCAAATAGATGAGTACGGTCGTCGAGTTGATGAAATGTATGGGAGAGTGGATGAGATGTGGCAATATTATTGGTCGCATCTACCACCTCCTCCACCACCTGAGGATGAGTAATCCTCTTTGATGCTTTGATGTATTGATGTTGATGTATTGACATTTTCATCTTATGCACATGTATTTGTTTGACTATGTGATGGTTAGTAATGTAAGTGTTTTTTTTTTCCTCATGTATGGTTGCTATGTTTGTTTTTTTTTTTATGAATGACAAAAGGGGGAGAAGATATGAATATATGCTTATCGATAGGGGGAGTATAAAATGAATAATATGAATATATGCCGATAGGGGGAGTACAAATTGAATACATTGCTTCATTTCCTTGATACTTATCGTCAATGGTTTGTCATCATCAAAAAGGGAGAGATTGTTAGCTGAAGGGTTCCTCCTTCATGCTTTATTCTCCTCATGATTATTTTGATGAAAACAAACCTATTTAACAAGTGTTTAAAGTATGAAAATTGTAGGATCGATGAAAGATATGTCAAGCCTTACGCCTCTCGATCAATCCTCAAAACAGATCAATGCGTGCATCAAAAATATGTTGGATAGCATGGAGAATCCTTCAAAGATAAAGCACGCTGAAGAACGAAGCCGAAAACCAAGCGCGAAATGAGAAATCCAAAGATACAAATTTCCAGCTCTGATTTGGTCGACCGAATGGTGTTATGCATTGGCAGCAGCCAATTCGGTCGACTGGTTGATCGACCGAATATCGCTGAAAAATGGCAGTAGCCATTCGGTTGACCAGTCGGTCGACCGAAGTAGGTGAAAATTTTGGCTATGGCTGCGTCGATCGACCGATCGGTCGACCGGATGGCATAGCGTGAGTCGGGGATCTCGGCATCACTGAGTCGGTCGACCGAATGGTGTTATCGACCGGTCGGTCGATCGAATGTCACTGAAAAATGGCAGTAGCCATTTGGTTGACCAGTCGGTCGACCGAAGTAGGTGAAAATTTTGGCTATGGCTGCGTCGATCGACCGATCGGTCGATCGAATGGCATAGCGCGAGTCGGGGATCTCGACATCACTGAGTCGGTCGACCGGATCCGGGATGGCCAAATCCCACGACAATCGGTCAACCGATTGGCGTGTAATAGCTGGCTTCGGCCGACCGAATTGGAAGTAGATATTTTTCCGTCAACCGGTCGACCTATCGGTCGACCGATCAAGGGAAAAATCTTACAATAAGCTAGCAGTCGATCGGTCAGTCGACCGATGATTCGATCGGACCAACGATCGGGCGTCTATAACGATTAAAAATAATCCCGTTGATGCCCTGTTTCAGCTGGGTTTATAAATCTCCCTTCTAATCTTTTTTTATTACTCTATCTCTCAGATTCTTGGATGAAAAAAAGATTCAAAGAGTGATTCAATTGCATCCTTCAAACCTTCAAGCGCTAAAGTTCATCGGCTGAGTCTTGATCCCTTGATGTCAAAAAGAGTTTACTTTCAAAAGGGTTCATCAAGCAGTTAGGCGCGGGAAGAAGAGGTGTCTAAGTGTGATAAGCTATTATTCCTCTTCTTGTAACAAGTTTTTGTCTATTTTGTTCCTCAAACTCTTTGTATTTGATTTGTAGGAAGACCTAGGTTGTTAGGCCTTGTGTGTGGAAGTGATTTCCTTGTTGTGAAGGAGTAAAGCCACTTGTGTAAACTTAGTTTTACTAGGATTAGTTAAGTTGTCCCTTAGGGTTGAGGTGGAAGAGTGCTTCCGATAAGAAGGCGGAGACTTCCGGGTGTGGAAGTGCCTTAGGTCGAGAGTGCGACTCTTCGAGTCAAAGTCCTCATTATAAGGGAGACAAGAATTAATCTAGTAAACCTATTTTGGAAATCCTAAGCGGGGTGCTTAGGTAGTGGAGTAGGCATTGGGGCTGAATCACTATAAATCCATGCGTTTTTTTGATATTTTGCTAGCTCTTAAATTGCTTCATCATTCATCGATTTAGCACTTAGTCGTCGAATTACACATTGCCTAAATAATTCAAGAATTGATTAAAAATCGAATTAGGCAAATAGTATTAGACAACACACTATTCACCCTCCCTCTAGTGTGCGGATTCATACAACAATTGTATGCCTTCCTATGAACTTCTGAAACCTATATGACATCTTGTGATATGCCCTAAGCATTCTTTGAGTTAATCTTTGATATAACCCTAGTTTGAGCCTTCTTTCTTGTTCTTGCCATTAACTCTTCATTGATTCATCAACTTGAGGCATCAAGAGGACTAGAGAGTTTCATTTGGAGCTAAGTATACTTTGGTTTGTTTATTGCTCCATTTTTTATTGTATTTTCTTGTTTATTTCATTGTTACTCAATGGTGTAAAGATCTAGTGTGTGGAACTTGAGTTTGGTGGTTGCCTTGGGGTTTTTTTCATTGTTGTGATTAATTTACTAGGATTAGTTGTGTTGTCCTTAGGGTTTGAGGTTGGAGAGTGCTCTCGGTAGGAAGGCGGAGACTTCTGGGTATGGAAGTGCCTTGGTGTGGTTGCGGAGATTCTCCGGGGAAAGCTATGTTGGAAATCGTAAGAGGGGGTGTTTAGGTAGTGGAGTAGGCATTATGGTCTAACCACTATAAATCTCAGTGTTTGCATTGTCTATTGTGTTTGTTGCTTAATTGTCATATTTATTGCTTCCGCTATTGTTATTGAATTGTGTATTGCCTAAGTAATCAAGTAAACAAATTAAAATTAAATTTGGGCTGAAGTTTTAGATAACACACTATTCACCCCCCTCCCCCTCTAGTGTAGGTCATTCGACTTACATTTGGTATCAGAGCAGGTTTGTAGATTAAGATTTCACCATCTCTTCTACTTTTAGCTCGATTCTTAGAATGACACTAGAGTTGGTAGCGTCTTCACCTCCTAGGTTTGATACCTCTAACTTTGGTCTTTGGAAATCTAGGATGTATACCTATTTGAAGACTCAAGGTTTAGAAGTATTCAATATGTTGAAAATTGAGTATGTTTAACCTAGAAAGGAAATGCATGATTGGAATGAAAATGAGATTGAGTTATTTAAAATAAATGCACAAGCCATGAATTGCATATTTTCCTCTTTCCAAAATGACATTTGAAAAAGTCATGCATTGTACATCGGCATTTGATTTATGGGCTACGTTAAATATATCATATGATTTGCTAAAATCGAAGAGCTTAATACATTTGTTGAGGGTGGTGATGACAATGGTCATCCACCTAGTACTAATCTCGGTTTTGATGCTCTTAGTGCTTCTAGTCAAATAAGCAAATAAAAAAGACGAAAAAGAAAGGTAATATACTACTTGTGCAAGGAAAGGGAACACATTAAAAGGAATTTCCCTTCATTGAAGAAAAAGACCAAGAAGAGGACAAGTACATCAACATCCACCTCCGAATCACATGAAGCATCCTCTTGTCATGACAATAAAGTCACATCTCATTTTTGCCTCATGGTCTCCAGAATGGGATAAAATCTACTACTTCTAGTCATGATAGATATATTGATAATAATAGTGATATGAAGAGTTAGTTGAAGAATGTCAAAAGATGTATGACTTGCTTATGAAAAAGAATAAGGAAATCAAGAAGATAAAAAAGGAAAACTCTAAGGGCATGTTTGCTTCATAGGATAAGAGAGGATAGGATAGGGGATGGATTAATATCTATTGTTTGTTTAGTGCATGGATTAGAATAAAATGTGAATAGAAGAATATTTATATCTCATGTACACCGGATTTAAAAAATTTATATCCAATCCTCCCTTGTTTATTATTCAATCTAATCATTTCTTATCCAACAAAGCAAACATACCATAAGCTTAGTTCTCATATGCATGCTTTAGAATTAGAAAATGATAAATTGAATACTAGCGCATTTGATCCTTGCCATGATGATTTGAAGCTAGAAATTAAAGAGTTGAAAAGCCAAAATAATGAGTTAGAAATTGAGAATGATGAATTGCTAATTAAGAATTCAAAATTTAGAAATGAAAATGAAAATTTGAGAACTAAAAATAATGAGTTGGAAAATAGATTAAAGTATGAAAAGAATGATTTCAAAAGTGATTTCAAGATTGAAAATGGGAACTTGAAATTTGAATATGTGAAAATCAAAAATGAAAATAACATGTTGAAATCTCAATTGCATGCTATTCACAAATCCATGAATGATTTAAAAAGTGAGGTTATATTCTTGAGTAGGAGAGTTAATGAATTTACTAATGTTTACACTTCTAAAAATTCTAGAAATAGACACGTTTCATCTAAGAATGCTTGTGCTCATTCTACTTCACATGTTAGGCATTCTAGTTTTAAACCTCATGTCCAAAATAAGAAGTTTCATAGACATTATTTTTATTGTGGTATATATGGGCATGCAATATATGATTGTGCTTTTAAGCTGAACACAAGTGTTGTGAAAACACTTTGGGTATCTAAGACCATTAACCCCCAAGGACCCAAACTCATTTGGGTACCAAAAGTTTCATGCTCTTTTGTAGGGGGAGCTACCACACAAGGATAAGGGAAGGTGGAATATTGAAGTTGACCATGGACTTGACTGAAGAATCCACCCCTGGTTGCAACATCAAGCTACCTTGATGCACTATGTAAATTTGACATCAAAATACTTTGGTATCATCTCTCAACCTTAATTGTTCAATTAATAGTTAGAGTTTATGATACTTGATCGAATTGATTGATTTTTCTGCTCTTGATATTGTCACGCCCCAACTCAGGGTTGCGTGACTGGCCAAGGTATGTGTTGGTAAGGTTTAAAAAACCGCCCGAAACGGTATATACCGGCCGGTATATACCGGTTTTTGAGGATTCCGGTATTCGATATACCCGGTATTTGAAAATACCGGGTATATCATGTATATCGGGCGGTATATGGCGGTATTTCGCCATATACCACCCGGTAAGGGCGGTATATGCATCATACCGCCTGGTATGAGCGGTATGATGCGATATCGGGGGAATATTGATTTTTTTTTTTTTTAAGAGTTAGATATAACTCTAAACAATACATAATTGATGAATAAAATCAATATTCCAATGTCAGATACAGTAAAAGTCATTTTTACTGTATTAGGATTTTTCGCAGATACAAGAGAATTACATATAAGCACAGCCCAAAGGGTCTAAATTTTTTTCGGGAGGGGGCTCCGCCCCCACACCCCGCCGAAGACTCTGCGTAGCGCAACATAAGACGTAGTGCAACATATCTAATAGCCGGATAGCGGGCGGCACATTAGCTATCCTTTGGGCTGTGCTTATATGTAATTCTCTTGTATCTGCGAAAAATCCTAATACAGTAAAAATGACTTTTAATATTCATGTATCTGACATTGGAATATTGATTTTAAGTATTTATTCATCAATTACGTATTGTTTAGAGTTATATCTAACTCTTAAAAAAAAAAAAAAAAAAAAAAAAAAAAAATGGTATGCTATTCCCGTACCGGCCCGTACCGTGTGTCGGTACGGTACGGTACCGGTATGTACCGGTACCGGTACCGAGATTTTAAACCTTGTGTGTTGGTACCCCGAAGCCTACCACATGCACTAACCATCAACACGTGAAAATACAATCGAAATAACAGATAAAGTCATAAGCAAAAGAACCAACACCAAACTTCATTAGATGTTTAAAAATAGGTTTAACAAATCCGAGTTAAAGTAATCACTCAAAGATTTAAAGAAACATTTAAAAGTTTTTAAAACGACAACTCAATGTTTTACAAAGACAACTCGGTGCATGTACAATGTCACTACTCAACAAGACTACGACTATAAGATTGTCTGCTACGAGATCTGCGTCACCACCTGCCCTCCAGTCATACCTCACTGGTCATGCTCTGCAAAAAACCAAAATAATAAACTGTGAGTTCCCAAGGATCTCAGTTAGCGTCTCTTCTGAACTTTCACTTAAATATCAATATAAGTGCAATCTAAAAGCAACAATATGCATAATGAAATATTTGATTTCCTACACAGCTGGCCAATCGGCCGCACCCTGGTAAATCACAATCTTGGCCAACCTAGGCCTTACCCTGCGGTTACCATCCTTCCATAAGGCTCCACCCTAAGAGGTAACTCTCGGCCAAGACCAGCCTTCATACTAAGCACTAACACTCGGCCAAACAACCTATAACCAAATGAGATCAATCAATACTTACCAAATGTGTCACACAACGAGATTCACATATAGAGATTCAATCACCGGGGATGGTCAACCAGTCTCAGGAACCCACCGAGTTAGCGATAGCTAGTCCCACCCAACTCGGGTCTACCATTAGCGTGGCCCATTGGTGCAATCTCAAGACCTTAATCCCCCGCTGAGTCGAATATTAGCCGTTCCAACTATCAATGCTCCTCAGCCCGACCATCTCAATCACAATACACAAGCAGAGTGTTCTATAGTTTCCTTATTTAAACCCCGAGCAGTCACCCGTATCCGGCCCCCTCATTTCGGGCCCTACCAGCCACACACTAGTGCCCGCTCATTGTTTCCTAGGTGTGAAACCTAGCTTGTCCACATTCAAGTTTTCTCGATAAATTAAACACCCTATAATTTCCTTAAGTGTAAACTACATGTCATAAGCGTAGAAATGTTCGAATACAAATATGTCACAACACATAAATTATAATGTAATTATTCTACAACTATTACCATAAATAACCGCATGATTACAACAATAAAGTAATTAAATTCTGCATTTAGTCAATAAATTCCAGCAAGGTAATATTTGATAGAGCATGGTAATTTCAATACTAGCATTAGTAATTCGATTAAGGAAATTTCACAAATCATATACCATACATAATTTTAGCCATATATGCGCATTCAAGAACATATCCTTCTACAATTTTAAAATTCATCTACTAATATCAACAATCCATTCATCAATCGCTGAATCTACAATTTCTATCGACAAACATAGTCCCTAAAAGATATAATCAATATATTTGATCGAATCCACCCTCCTCTCCACTCATCCAAACCCTAAGTTAGGGTAAAATGTTCGGCCGAGCCTTCTTGAAGGGGGGAGAAAGGAAAATTTGACCATGCAATCGCAAGAATTAATTTCACAAGTTATCTACACCTGAAAAGGAATCGATCCAAGGGGTTTAAACCACTCGAGGGATTTGGGGAAAATTTCGGCATGATCTTTCCCCTTTTTCCCTCAATTGGCCGGCCCCTAAAATCAAGATAACAATGCAGAAACATTCATCGCATGATACAAATCGCATAAGGAAATCATAAATCTCGAGAAACTTCAGATCGACAAGATTCGACATGAGAAAACAACGATTCCAACACCTCTAGGGGTCGGCCACATGCCTACCAAACAAAACTAGGTTCGACCACTCACCTTGATCAAAGAGGAAGGTGATCTAGGCGACGACGACTCTGATCTCCGGCGACGACACCAACTTCTCGCGCCACCACTCTGAATCCCCATCTCTCCCTTCACCTCAGGCTGCGTGCAGCTCACCTTCTTAAGCTGTACGACGACTGAGATGATGGGTTTTTTTTTTTTTTTTTTTTTACTAAAAGCCCTTCCTCACTTAAGCTCCTACTTGACTCAATCCAAACATGATTTGAGCCTCGACTCAACCCACGAACACTATTTCAAACCACTCATGATCGTGAAGGAAAGAGAACACTTAGCATTAATTGATAAAATTTAAATTATACCTTCTACTCGCGGTGATTTCGCGACTCGACCCGACTAGCTCCCGATCTAGTGCGCTATACCAAATAAATTTTATGTTAGGAAACCTCGGGTATTACAACCTTCCCCTCGTAAGGAAAATTTGTCCTCGAATTTTTTTTTTTAGTTACAATGACTTACCAGACCTTCAAACAATGAGGGGTAGCGCTCTCTCATGTCCTGGTCCACCTCCCAAGTAGCTTTTCCTGCCCGGTCTGGTGCTCCCACCAGACCTTGACTAAGGGAATTTCCATAGACCTCAGCTTCTTGACCTGACAGTCAAACACTTCTACCGGCCTCTCCTCATATGATACTGCCGAATCCATCTCAACCGTGGTAGGCTCAATTATGTGGGACTCATCTCTAACGTATCTCTTGAGCATGGACACATGAAAGACTAGGTGAACTCGGTCCATAATAGGGGGCAAAGCCAGCTCATAAGCCACAACGCCTCTCCTTTTGAGAATAGGGAAAGGCCCGATGAGCCTAGGGCTTAAGTTTCCCCTCTTCCCAAACCGCACCACCCCTTCATGGGAGATACCTTCAGAAATACCATATCACCCTCAGCGAACTCCACCTCTTTGGTCTTCTTTTTCGCATACATTTTCTGGCGGCTCTGAGCTGCTAGCAACCTTTCTTTTATCAGTTTAACCTTTTCAATCGCCTCCTCAACCAAGTCAGGACCCACCATGAGAGACTCTCCTGCCTCAAACCAGTCCACTGGTGGTCTACATCTCCACCCATATAGGGCCTCGAAAGGGGACATACCGATGCTACTCTGATAGCTATTGTTGTAAGCAAACTCTATCTGTTGCATGTGTTTCTCCTATCCGCCTGCCAAGTCCAGAACACATACTCTCAGCGTATCCTCTAAAGTTTGGATTGTTCTTTTTGACTGCCCATTAGTCTACGGATCGAATGCGGTACTAGCACCTGGGTAGCCAATGCCTCCTTGAAGGACTGCCTAAACCGACCTGTGAACTGTGTACCCCGATCCGATATAATCATAACGGGTATATCGTGGTATGCCACAATCTGGTCTAGAAATAATCTGGCATATTGCTCAGCATAAAAGGTAGTCTTGACGGGGATGAAGTGTGCGGTCTTAGTCAACTGATCCACTACGACCCAAATGGAGTCATAGCCCCCTCTAGACTTCGGTAGCCCAGTCACTAGATCCATGGTGATCTTCTCCCACTTTCACTCGGGCACTTCGAGGTTCTGAAGCAGCCTCAAGTGTTTGGCCTTTTCTTGCTGGCAGACCAAGCACTTGAACACAAACTTAGCTACCTCTCTCTTCATGCCCTTCCACCAATAGTGTTGTCTCAAGTCTCGGTACATCTTGGTGGCGCCTGGATGCATCGTGTAAGTGGAACTGTAGCCCATCTCCAGCACCTACCTACGCACCTCTGCCATATCAGGCATCACAATCGATCTCTGAACCTCAGGACACCCTCTGAGTCAACCCTAAAGTCGTCATTTGCGTCACCTCTCCGGAACAGATCCTTTGTCAAGGAACAAAATGCGTCCTACTCCTGCGCGGTATGCAGTATATCCACCAAGGTGGACTATACCCGCAGATACGCTACCAGAGTACCTGAATCTGATACTTATAGGACTGCTCCCCCATCCAGGCACAATGCTAGCTCCTGAGCTAGCAGCCTTCTCCTGACCGTCAGGTGGGCCAAGTTGCCCATGGATTTTCTGCTTAGTGCATCCGCAACCACATTGGCCTTCCCGGGATGGTACAAAATGTTGTAGTCATAGTCCTTCAATAGCCCAAGCCACCTCCTCTGCCTTAGGTTCAGCTCTTTCTGGATAAGCAAGTACTGGAGGCTCTTGTGATCAGTGTAAATCTCACAGGCCTTGTCGTACAAGTAGTAGCGCCAAAGTTTCAATGCAAAAACTACTGCCGCTAGTTCTAAGTCATGCGTCGGGTAGTTCTTCTCATGAACCTTTAACTGGCGGAATGCATAGGCTATTACCCTGCCATACTGCATCAGAACACAGCCTAGGCCAACCCGAGAGGCATCACAGTAGACCACGAACCCTCCCGAGCCTGAAGGTACGGCCAACACTAGCGCTGACGTCAAGCATTCCTTGAGCTTCTGAAAGCTCTCCTCACAATTGTCGTCCCAAATAAATTTGAACTTTTTCTGGGTCAACCGAGTTAAAATAGCCGAAGTTCTGGAAAAAATTTCTACAATTTTTCTGTAATATTCGGCCAACCCCAAGAAACTACAGATCCCGGTCACATTAGTCGGCCGCCTCTAGTTCTGCACTACCTCCACCTTAGCAGGATCCATCTTACCCCTTCCTTGGACACTACATGGCCCAAGAACCCTACGCTCTCCAACCAAAACTCGTACTTGGAGAACTTGGCATACAGCCGATGCTCCCTGAGGGTTTCCAGGACCATCCTTAGGTGTTCGGAGTGCTCTCCCTGCTTCTAGATTAAACCAGGATGTTGTCAATGAAGACGATCAAAAATTTGTCCAGGTACTCCTTGAACACCCGGTTCATCAAATCCATAAAGGCTGCAAGCGCATAAGTTAGCCCAAATGACATCACCAGGAACTCAAAGTGGATGTAGCGAGTTCTGAAGGTAGTCTTTGGTACATCATGGTCCCGAATTCTCAGCTGGTGGTATTCGGACATCGGCGCTTTTCCCTTTGGGCTGCTCAGTTCTCTGACTACCTCTGCTCGAACAATCTTTCCTAAAATGCCCAACCTGCCCACATCTAAAACATGCATCCGTGCGATCGTAGCAAGCCCCCCAGTGCCTTCTATTGCAGCGACCACACTACGACATCTCTAACTTCTGAGTAGCACCCCCTGACTCTTCCTGCCAAGCCGCCCCTAACCCTGGGCCTCCACGACCTCGGCTACTAATGTGTCCTCTGCTCGGCTATTGATTTGCCATTGCAACAATCCCCTTAGAGTGCTAAGGCCGACCTCCAAATCCTTGAGGTCGGAACTTCTTCTTTGGGGGCCCATCGTGCTTCTCGAACAGCACCAGTGCTTCCTTCCGGAGTACCTCATCAACTACCTGAGCAAATGTAGTGTCCTCGGTGTCATGAATAAGTCTGCCGATCTAAGCCCACAGCCCCTCAACGAACCTCTTGACCCTGGCAGTCTCAGTAGCTACTAGGGTAGGGTGGTACTTCGATAGCCGGGTGAACTCCATCTCGTAGTCTGACACTGTCATGCCACCTGTGTGATACAGCAGCTCGAACTCTCTCGTTCTCTTATCGCGGACGCTCAATGGCAAATACTGCTGCACCACAACAGCCATGAACTCTTCCCATGTAGGAGGTGGCGCGTTTGCTGCCCTGCGATCCTTCCAGGTATGGAGTCAATCGTCGACCAGTCCCCTAAGCTGTAGGCCTATCATATGAGCTGTTGCCTCAGATGAACATCCAAGCTCCACGCATAACTCGTAGCAGTCGCCAAGAAACTCAGTGACTTCTACCCATCAATCTATCACAGTAAACTCTGTCGTCTTCAGCTTGACGAAGTCTGCATATGTGGGTGCCCCTAGAACCCTGACCATCGGTACTACTAGCTCATCCACCTCCGGTACCACGGGTGCCACGGGTACTGGCTGCGGCTGCTGCTGCTACCTCAACTCTTGTTCCCTACAGAGCGCATCAGTCAACTATGCTACCTCAGCCTGTAGCTGTGCAACTATGGGGTCCTGACCTACCCCCTCTGATTGGCCTCTCTCACGGCCCCTGCCCCGACCTCGACCTCATCCCCGGCCTCAGCCTCGGCCCTATCGTTCAATGGAATTATTGCCACTACCGCTCAGCGCAGCATCGTGAGACTCCATCACTCTAGTAGTTATGAAAACAAAATTACCATTAATATCAATAACTTATTCAATTGTATATCTTTATTTACTAACCGAATGACACGCTAAGGTGCAATCGTGGCAGCCTGATATAGTAGCATAACTATACCATATGTTGACATGCCAGCTATGCCCAAACGGTACCCAGACCTTAATAATAGTCAAGACCTAACCATATGCTCTAATACCAACTTTGTCACGCCCCAACTCAAGGTCGCGTGACTGGCCAGGGTATGTGTCGGTACCCCGAAGCCTACCACATGCATAACCATCAACACATGAAAATACAACCGAAATAACAGATAAAGTCATAAGCAAAAGAACCAACACCAAACTTCATTAGATGTTTAAAAATAGGTTTAACAAATCTGAGTTAAAGTAATCACTCAAAGTTTTAAAGAAACATCTAAAAGTTTTTAAAACGACAACTCAATGTTTTACAAAGGCAACTCAGTGCATGTACAATGACACTACTCAACACGACAACGACTATAAGACCGTGTGCTATGCGATCCGCGTCACCACCTTCCCCCCAACTGCACCATACCATCAAGCCCTACCTCAATGGACAGGCTCTGCAAAACAAAATTTTAGCATGACCTTTCCCCTTTTTCCCTCAATTGGCCAGCTCCTAAAATCAAGAAAATGATGCAGAAACATTCATCGCAAGATACAAATCGCATAAACTAATCATATATCTCGAGAAACTTCAGATCGACAAGATTCGGCGCGAGAAAACCATGATTCCAACACCTCTAGGGGTCGGCCACATGCCTACCATACAAAACTAGGTTCGACCACTCACCTTGATCAAAGAGGAAGGCGATCTAGGTGACAACGACTCTGATCTCCGACGACGACACCAACTTCTCGCCCCACCACTCGGAATCCCCTTCTCTCCCTTCACCTCAGGCTGCATGCAGCTCACCTTCTTAAACCATACTGTCACGGGTCAATTGTTTTGTGCGGAAGAACCCGTGCGGCACCCTTGCATCCTGTGCAAGGGATAAGCTTATCATCCTAAATTCGTCCAAAACTAGGCTTCCCGACTTAACATCGCGGGGCATACGTTGGTCCACGTGTCAACCTCGCGGTCTATACCCAAAAGACCATGTTGGCCGAATTGTATTGAAGGTGTAAAGTAAAACAACATTACAGGACTATGGACACAAGAAAACATAAAACTGGGTGTAGGACAATCTCCGCAATTGTCTTGGGTGAAGATCGACATGTCTCATGCCCATATGGGCCACTCGTTCGTCTCCACCCAAGGCAACCGCTTTGTTTGTCAACGCTCTCCTACATTATACAAGAGACCCCTAACCCCCAAGCGCCACCCCCAAGGTTCTAAAAAGCACGAGGAGCATGACAAAATCATGGCCATGAGAGATGGTGATTTTCCATTGCCACGTCCATGACGAATGCAGGCAAACTGCTCTGCTTAGCCGTAACGCACTCACCAAGAGTCGAATGACCTAGAAATGTATCCAACTCATACGGTGGGCCCTTGGGGATCGCACAAAGGATTTTACATGTACGAACTACAATAAAAGCAAAATTACTTGGACGCGAAAACATATTTACAAACATGTAGGGAACATTCCGCTAGGATTCGTCATTGCTCGAGCAAATCAAAAAGTCCCTAACATCCTCCCCCACTACAAGCTTCGATGTCCTCGTCGAACTCGCCTAGGCGGCACCGCCTTTTTGGAATAGGCTGCAATTACTGAGTAACGACACGCCGCAGTGGGGCTGCAACATGTCGAGTTTTGCCTTGAAGTCCGCAACCAGAAAATGACTATTTGGAACATCATTGAGTTTCATCATCTCCTATTATTGCGAGAAAGGGCTTTGAGATTCCCAAACTCGTTGCTGGGCAATGAAATTCCCAGATTTGTGGAGCAAACGAGTGTCGTTGAGCAATGCTTGCTTGAAGGGGCACCAGCGTCGTTGAGCAACGCTCTCTTGAATGGACACTGAGAAATAGCTATTGGGTTCACCAAGTCTCGATATTGCTGGGCTATGAGGGTCCCAGACTTTGTGGGGCACATGAGCGCCGTTGAGCAACGCTAGCGTGAAGGAACCCGAGAAATGGTTACTCAATTCACCAAGTCCCATTTTTGTTGGGCAATGAAAAGTCTCAGACTTAAGGAGCATACGAGCAACGCTCGTCTCAGATAACATCTGGGTGTCGTTGTGCAACACCCAAGTGATGAGTAGTTCCATGGCTACAGTACACTAGAGCATTGCCTCCACCGCCGCCTTGAGCCGATCATTGCTTGCTCACTGGCCCCCGCAGGAGTCATGGCGCCCTCCTCTGAGCACATCTTAATGAGCTTTAAGTCTTACAGATCACTGCTTGCTCACTCGCCCCCCGCAGAGGTCATGGCACCCTCCTCCGAGCCCATCTCAACGAGCTTCAAGTCTTACACTGCTCCTCAAATCACGACATGAGGGATTTTCTCCAATTGGGTCACAACGTCCGTGAACTCTCCGCACTAAGAGCATTGCTGCCACAGCACAGCTGTTCTTCACTAGTGCTTGGTTCAGATTTGTCAATCTTGTATCTTAAAGGCCATCTTTCCATGCGCACCAACCTTGCGAATTAGGGGACATTAGCCCTGCGCACCAACTTGGTATCTCACGAGCAATTTGCTCTGCACTACGTCTTAGGGGTCATCAGCCCTGCGCATAAACTTGGAAACTCACGAGCAATCTTCTCTACGCTGCATCTTAGGGGTCATCAGCCCTACACACAAACTTGGTGACTCATGAGCCATTGGCTCTGCACTGCATCTTAGGAGACATCGTCCTGCACACCATCCTTGGCGACTCACGAGCCATCGGCTCTGCACTGCGTCTTAGGGCACAACGCCCTGCGCACCATCCTTGGGGACTCACGAGCCATCAGCTCTGCACTCAAACAACTTTGTGTCTTAGGGCCCCATCCTCCCTGCGCAAAAGTCACAATCTTCATATCAATCAAAGAATGCTTGCCTCCCCGAATACAATAGTCGGAAGGTTCATCGACTGAGTTCACTGCATCAGCAACTCGAGCGCCACAGACGAAATGTACATCGGCTATGTCTGCATCGAGGGCTTTCTCGATTGGAGGCTTGCAATTCTCGCTCTGATACCAACTATCACGGGTCAATTGTTTGTGCGGAAGAACCCGTGCGGCACCCTTGCATCCCGTGCAAGGGATAAGCCTATCATCTTGAATCCATCCCGAACTGGCTTCCCGACTTAACATCACGGGGCATACGTTGTCCACGTGCCAACCTAGCGCTCCATATTCGCGCCCCCAAAAGACCATGTTGGCCGAATGGTATTAAAGGCGTAAAGTAAAAACAACATTGCAGGACTATCGACGCAAAGAAAACATAAAACTGGGTGTAGGACGAGCACCGCAATTGTCTTCGGCGAAGATCGACATTTCGCATGCCCATATGGGCCACTCGTTCGTCTCCGCCCAAGGCAACCGCTTTGTTTGCCAATGCTCTCCTACATTATACAAGAGACCCCTAACCCCCAAGATTCCCAAAACCACGAGGTGCATGACAAAATCATGGTCATGTGAGATGGTGATTTTCCATCGCCATGGCCATGACGAATGCAGGAAAACTGCTCCGCTTAGTCGTAAGGCACGCACCAAGCGTCGATTGACCTCGAAATGTATCCAACTCGTACCGTGGGCCCTTGGAGATCGCACAAAGGACTTCACATGTACGAACAACAATAAAAGCAAAATTACATAAACGCGAAAATATATTTACAAACATGTAGGGAACATTCCGCCATGATTCGTCGTTGCTCGGGCAAATCAAAAAATCCCTAACAGTACATCGACTGAGGTGATGGTTTATATATATATATTACTAAAAGCCCTTCCTCACTTAAGCTCCTACTCGACTCAATCCAAACATTATTTGAGCCTCGACTCAACCCGCGAACACTATTTCAAACCACTCATGATCATGAAGGAAAGAGAACACTTAGCATTAATTGATAAAATTTAAATTATACCTTCTACTCGCGGCGATTTCGCGACTCGACCCAACTAGCTCCCGATCCGGTGCGCTACACCAAATAAATTTTCTGTTAGGAAACCTCGGGTATTACAACCTTCCCCCCGTAAGGAAAATTTGTCCTCGAATTTTTTTTTTTAGTTACAAAGACTTACCAGACCTTCAAACAAGGAGGGGTAGCGCTCTCTCATGTCCTGGTCCACCTCCCAAGTAGCTTTTCCTGCCCGGTGTGGTGCTCCCACCAGACCTTGACTAAGGGAATTTCCATAGACCTCAGCATCTTGACCTGACTGTCAAGCACTTCTACCGGCCTCTCCTCATACGATACTGCCAAATCCATCTCAACCGTGGTAGGCTCAATTATGTGGGACTCATCTCTAATGTATCTCTTGAGCATGGACACATGAAAGACTACGTGAACTCGGTCCATACTAGGGGGCAAAGCCAGCTCATAAGCCATAACGCCTCTCCGTTTGAGAATAGGAAAAGGCCCGATGAGCCTAGGGCTTAAGTTTCCCCTCTTCCCAAACCGCACCACCCCTTCATGGGAGATACCTTCAGAAATACCATATCACCCTCGGTGAACTCCACCTCTCTAACCTTCTTATCCGCATACATTTTCTGGTGGCTCTAAGCCGCTAGCAACCTTTTTTTATCAGTTTCACCTTTTGAACCGCCTCCTCAACCAAGTCAGGACCCACCATGAGAGACTCTCCTGCCTCAATCAAACCCACTGGCGGTCTGCATCTCCACCCATACAGGGCCTCGAAAGGGGATATACCAATGCTACTCTAATAGCTATTGTTGTAAGCAAACTCTATCAGCGGCAGGTGTTTCTCCTATCCGCCTGCCAAGTCTATAACACATGCTCTCAATATATCCTCTAAAGTTTCGATTGTTCTTTTTGACTGTCCATCAGTCTGCGGATATAACGCAGTACTGAACCGCACCTAGGTACCCAATGCCTCCTGGAAGGACTACCAAAACCAGGTTGTGAACTATGTACCCTATTCCAATATAATCATAACGGGGATAATTGTGTACTCCCTGCGGAGCGTATCAGTCAACTGAGCTACCTCAGCCTGTAGCTGCGCAACTATGGGGTCCTGACCTGCCCCCTCTAATTAGCCTCTTTCACGGCCCCTGCCCCGACCTCGACCTCATCCCTGGCCTCGGCCTTGGCCCTGGCGTTCAATGGAATTACTGCCACTACTACTCAGCACAACATTGTGAGTCTCCATCACTCTAGCAGTTAAGAAAACAAAATTACCATTAATATCAATAACTTATTCAATTGTATATCTTTATTTACTAACCGCATGATGCGCTGAGGTGCAATCGTGGCCGCCCGATCTCACAGCATAACTATACCGTATGTCGACATGCTAGCTATGCCCAAATGGTCCTAGATCCTAGTCGTAGTCAAGACCTAACCACATGCTCTAATACCAACTTTCTCACGCCCCAACTTAGGGTCATGTGACCGGCCAGGTTATGTGTCGGTACCCCGAAGCCTACCACATGCACTAACCATCAACACATGAAAATACAACCAAAATAACAGATAAAGTCATAAGCAAAAGAACCAACACCAAACTTCATTAGATGTTTAAAAACAGGTTTAACATATCTGAGTTAAAGTAATCACTCAAAGTTTTAAAGAAACAAGCAACAAGATGCATAATGAAATATTTGATTTTCTACACATCTGGCCAATCGGCCGCACCTTGGTAAATCACAGTCTTGGCCAACCTAGGCCTTACCCTGCAGCTACCATCCTTCCATAAGGCTCCACCCCGAGGGGTAACTCTCGGCCATGACCGGCCTTCATACTAAGTAGTAACACTCGGACAAACAGCCTATAACCAAATGAGATTAATCAATACCTACCAAATGTGTCACACAAGGAGATTCACATATAGCGATTCAATCACCGGGCCCTTCAACTAGGATGGTCAACCAGTCTCAGGAACCCACCGGGTTAGGGATAGCTAGTCCCACCCAACTCGGATCTACCGTCAGCGTGGCCCACTAATGGAATCTCAAGACCCTTCACCACTCGGGTCTAACACCTAGCGTGGCCCGCTGGTGCAATCTCAAGACCCTAATCACCCGCAGAGTCGAATATTAGCCGTTTCGACTATCAATGCTCCTCAGCCCGACCATCTCAATCACAATACACAAGCATAGTGTTCTATAGTTTCCTTATTTAAACCCCGAGCATTCACCCGTATCCGGCCCCCTCAATCCGGGCCCTACCAGCCGCACACTAGTGCCCGCTAATTGTTTCCTAGGTGTGAAACCTAGCTTGTCTGCATTCAAGTTTTTCCGACAAATTAAATACCCTATAATTTCCTTATAACCATCTAGCATCATTCGCCAAATTAAGTGTAAACTACATGTCATAAGCGTAGAAATGTTCGAATACAAATATGTCACAACACATAAATTATAAGGTAATTATTCTATAGCTACTACCATAATTAACCACTTGATTGCAACAATGAAGTAATTAAATTATGCATTTAGTCAATAAATTCTAGCAACGTAATATTTGATCTAGCATGGTAATTTCAATACTAGCATTAGTAATTCGATGAAGGAAATTTCACGAGTCATATACCATACATAATTTTAGCCATATATGCGCATTCAAGAACATATCCTTCTAAAATTTTAAAATTCATCTACTAATATCAACAATCCACTCATCAATCGGTTAATCTACAATTTCAATCGACGTACATAGTCCCTAAAAGACATAATCAACATATTTGATCGAATCCACCCTCCTCTCCACTCGGTCGAACCCTAAGCAAGGGTAACTTGTTCGGCCGAACCTTCTTGAGGGGGGAGAAAGGAAAATTCGACCATGCAATCGCAAGATTTAATTTCACAACTTATCTACACCTGAAAAGGAATCAATCCAAGGGGTTTAAACCACTCAACGGATTTGGGAAAATTTTCAGCATGACCTTTCCTCTTTTTTACTCAATTGGCCGACCCCTAAAATCAAGAAAATGATGCGAAAACATTCATCACACGATACAAATCACATAAGGAAATCATAGATCTCGAGAAACTTCAAATCGACAAGATTGGACGCGAGAAAACCATGATTCCAACACCTCTATGGGTCGGCCACACGCCTACCCTACAAAACTAGGTTCGACCACTCACCTTGATCAAAGAGGAAGGCGATCTAGGCGACGACGACTCTGATCTCCGACGATGACACCAACTTCTCACCTTCTTGAGCCGTACGGCTGCTGAGGTGATGGATTTTATATTTGGTTTTATTTATTTATTGACTAAAAAGCCCTTTCTCACTTAAGCCCCTACTCGACTCAATCCAAACCCGATTCGAGCCCCAACTCTACCCGTGAACATGATTTCAAGCCATTCATGATCGTAAAGGAAAGAGAACACTTAGCATTAATTGATAAAATTTAAGTTATACCTTCTACTCGCGGCGATTTCCCGACTCGACCCGACTAGCTCCAGATTCAGTGCACTGCACCAAATAAATTTTATATTAGGAAACCTCGAGTATTACAGATATGCTTTTAAGAAATGGGTTTTTGATTTTGATTTTTCGATCTCTTTGGAGAACTTTGTAGCCTATAACAGGCTCATGTGACCTTGCAATAATAAAACGTAGGCTAATTGTGGCCTTACCGTTTTTAACCAATAGGAAGTGTTGGAGATCTTATTTTTCAAATTTTCATATTTTTGAGATTTCTTGATTCATTTTGGTTTCATGTTTGATCTCATTTTGAAATGAATCCTTACTTTTAGCAAAGTTGGTTTTGGAGAATGATATTTGATTTTTCCTCTTTTCTAATTAGTATGATAACTTGCTAGTAGTCACATTTTCATTATGTTACTAATAAATATTGCTTGCAAGTTATGGAATTTTAATGGAAGGCTAAAGAAAATTCTAGAATTTCTCAAGAAATGAGGTATGAGTTTCATTTTGACAAAATTCTTGTATAACACCTCAATTTTCTTGATAAAATGATTTCTCTATGCTCATGAATGATTTTGCATGATAATTGATTGAAATCTCATGAGTTGAAATTTTTTTGATACTTAGGCAATTTCATGTTCATCTTGATTGAATGAAATATGCACTAGGTAGAAATCCATCTTAGAGACTTTATTTTGAGTTAAAACTTGATGAACATGCTTGAGTTTACTCATGATTTACTTCCATGTGTTCCGAATTAAAAAATAATATGTAAATGGATAAAATGATAACTAGCCCACCTTAGGCGACTCAAAATTGAAAAAGTTTGGCCTAAGTCAACAAATTGACTTAGAAATCTTATTTTGAGCCCAAACTTCATAAACATGTTTAGATTTACTCATGTTAGGTGTTCATGTGTTTCAACTTGAAAAACCATGAGAAAACAATAAGATTGATGTTTATCTAGATTCATGCTAAATGGGTTGTTTTTTATTGAAATCATGCTAAGTTGGAATCTTAGGTAAATGACATTATTTTCATCTCAAAATTGACATACATGCTTTTAGATGATATATTGATGTCATGAAACTTTGAATGAAAACTGAACAAGATTTGAAAATTGTCTGAAAGTTACGAAAAAAAAGTCATTGAGTTTTAGTGATATTTGGTTATTTTTAGAAAAATGCAGAAATTTGATTTTTGGATGATTCTTGAAATTGCATTTTCAATGAAAAATCTAGTTTGTCCAGCAAAAATTTTCATCAATAATGTGATTAATATGAATTTTTGAAATTGGATTTCCAAACTTTAAAGTATTGTTCTTCCGATATGTTCATTTTTTGATACTTTGATTTTTGGCCCAATCTTCGAATGAGACTTCAAGTATGATATTTTGAATTCACTTTAGGTATCGTTCCAATAATTTAAAGAGAAAAATCATTTCAAAAATGATTCTTGTCTCCTTGACTGATACTTGAAAATATCAATACTTGAGTTAGTACATGATTCCTAGTTCTGGATTTTCACTATCGTTTCTTGATATCATGTATTACTTAGTATCTCATTCGATATGTTGTTTTCGTCTCTTGGGTTGGTTGACTTCATTTTCACAAAAAACCAGTTTTCAAGTCCCAATTTTGACCATAGTTGACTTTTCTTGTCCTTTTTTACTGATGTCAAAATGGGGAGAAAAATTTAGGATAAAAGGGAAAAAATATAGGAAAATCATGCATATAGATATGGAGTGTTCTATTATGTAGATATGCATGATGATAGGGGGAGAAATCCTATGATTGACTTCCTTTTAAGCTTAAATGAAATATTTTCATAAGGATGTTTGTCATCATGAAAAAGGCGAAGATTATTGGCTAAAGGTTTTCAACCTTGGTATTAGTCTCGGTTTTGATGATAACAAACATGGAACTAATGTTCTCATGGAGAAATATTTTCAGGTTCCAAATTAGTTACTGCACAACGTCCGCGATCAAAAATATCAGAGAAATCGAAAAATCGAAAGGACGTTAGTCGACGCGCTTGGGATTCGTTGGGAAGATACAGTCTAGGTTTAGAGTGTCTAGATCAATTGTAAAATCCTCAGTATGATGCAAAAACCCCTAAAGCATCAAACCCGAAATCTGAAACCTAAAACAAAGAAAGAACTCGGTTGAAACTACATTCAGAGCAATTTTGGTCACTGATCCGGCTGATGGTTGCGCCGATCGAAGGGTCAATCGGACATCGATCGAACGCTGCTAGAAATGTCCAGTAGCCATTCGGTCGATCATCGATCGATGGTTCGATCGATCGATCGATCGACCGGTAGATCAGCAGACCGATCGAGCCTGACCTCTATGGTGTTATATATTGTTGAAATGGCCACACTAGAGGGGGGGTGAATAGTGTGTTAACTAATCTTATCGCCTAATTTTGGTTTTAATCATTTCTTGATTAGTTAGGCTAAGCACGATATTATTAGCAAGCGGAAGCAATAAATATGAAGCAATAAAGACAAACAAAATATCAATGCTAACACAATGATTTATAGTGGTTCAACCCCAATGCCTACACCACTACCTAAGCACCCCTCTTAGGATTTCCAAACTAGTTTAACTAGATTAATCTTGTTTCCCTTACAACAAGGACTTTGACCCGAAGAGTCTCACTCTCAACCTAAGGCACTTCCACACCTGGAAATCTCCGCCTTCTTACCGAGAGCACTCTTCCACCTCAACATAAGAGACAACTCAACTAATCCTAGTAAACTAAGTTTACAATGGTGGGTTTAAACCTCAACACCAAGGCAACCACCAACTCAATCAACCTAGCACTCTAGGTTTACACAAATTTAAATACAATGAAATAAACACCAAAATACAACAATAATGAGAGCAAATAATAAACAATACACAGTTAGCTCTCACACAATATGTCCTAGCTCCTCTTGATGACTTGAAGATGAATCAAGGCAAGCTCAAAGTCAATCTCAAGGTTTCTAGGCTCAAAGCTAGGGTTCTTTGCAAAGATGGCTCAAGAATACTTGTAGAGATGCAAGGAGTGGCTCTTTGAGGCTTAGAGGCATCAACAACTGACTAGGAATGAGTTTGGGATTGTAATACCCAGAGTTTCCTAATATAATTTTTTTTTTGTGGCGTAGCCCATCGAGTCGGGAGCTAGCCGGGCCGAGTCGCGTGATCACCTCGAATAGCAGGTAAAATTAATTTAAATCATAACCAATTGTTGGTAGTTGGGTGGATGGGAATTGGTTGACTCAAGTTGGGTTGAGATTGGGTTCGCGGTATCGAGTCGGAACTCGATCTAGGTTAAGTGGAGTCAGATGAGGAGGTAAGTAAGTGGTAGGGGGCATTTTAGTCAAGTGATGAGGGGAATAAAACCCCTCACCCAAGCCAGCCGTGCAGCTCAAGAAGAGAGCCGCACGTAGCCCAAGAGGAAGGGGGAGCGAGAGGTTACATTGTGATCCGATCAAGGTGAGTGGTTAGTGTGATTGTGAAGGGAGGCTGGTGGCCAACCCTAGGAGTTTTGAAATCGGGTTCTTTTGCAAGTTTCTTGTCGATCGTCGTGTTTTCTCGTGTTGGAACTCTAAACGATTGATGTACCTGTGATATCATGTTTTAAATCGTTTCCTTGTGTTTTATGGGCTGGCCGAGAAGAGGAAAAAGGGGAAAGGTCATGCCGAAATTTTTCTCAATTTTCTCGATCGTCTTGCAACTTATGGATCGTTTATGTTCGTTATATTTTAGATCTTTGGATTGATGCTTGCCTTGTTGTCGCAAACATGCCCACTTTTCCTAGAGGGCTCGGCCGAGCAAGGTATTACCTTGCTTGAGTCGGCCGAGCAAGGGCAAGGGTGGAAAAGTCAGGACTGTTCGGATTAATATGCTAGGTTTCATGTTATGTTGTCTTAATTCACACTTACATGCTTAGTATTAGGTTGAAATTATATTATATGATTGTTGTTCATCTTAGGACTGGTTAGTAACTATAGATCTATGTTCTCATGGTTATGGAAATATTCTTACTAATGCATACATGGATAGGTTTGTTATGGCATATGAATTAAAGGAAAGGTTTCATAAATTTTCAGATATTATGTTCAATCGTTGCTATGTATATTGCATGTTCCTTATCGATTTAATTAATGGAATTTATTCTCTTTAATTCGGCTTTCACATGGTAATTGTTGTTCATGATTATTTTTGGCAAGTGTCGTTGACAATAGTAGATCGAGCATTTATCTATAGCCGGTAAATTATAACAACTCTAGAAAGAATGATTTCGGTACCTAGCAGTGACATTTAACCTAGAGACAAAGTACACTTACTAGGTTCTACACCTAGGGATAGTTAGCGGATATCAATATCCTAGTAGTGCGACCTGAGGGGGAGGGTCGGACATGGGCAACGCCCAAAAAGCAAAACATAGGAAAACTTTCACAACCTGGTTTTGGTTGTGGTTGAGATGGTCTACTGAGGAGTGTCATTAGCCGAACGGCTACCACACGACTCAACGGTTTATAGGGTCTTGAGATTGCACCAACGGGCCTGCTAGGTGTTAGACCCGAGTGGCGGAGGATCTTGAGATTCCATCAGTTGGCCACGCTGACGGTAGACCTGAGTTGGGTGGGACTAGCTATCCCTAGCCCGGAGGATTCCTGAGGCTAGTGGCCATCCTAGTCCACAGATCCGAGACATGAAAGTTCATATTGAGATGCCCTTATGGGCTGGTTTTAAGTAGGCTGACCGGCCTGGTTATGTAGAAGGAAGAACCGAACCTTCCATATATATTTTTAGGCCATTAGCGGCCGAGCTAGTGAAATGGATAAGGGCCCGAGAGGTCGGTTCATCCATTCTTCTGCCTTCACAAACTGATTGACTTATGTGGTGTGATCATATTTAATTCCTTATTTGTATCATACCTTGTATATGTTATCTTGCCGAGGTTTTAAGTGGCGGTTCGAAAGAACCGCTCACTGAGTTCCTCGTGAACTCACGGTTTATTTATTGTTGTTTTGCAAAGCCCGACCAATGAGGTACAACTTGGTAGCATGGCGCACAGGAGGGCAGATGTGGGTGCAGATCTCGTAGCTGGCAGCTTTATAGTCATAGTCATGGTTAAGTAGAGTCTTGTGTATGCACTGAGTTGGTTTTGTAAAACATGGAGATGTTTATTTAAAAACCTATTGATGTTTTCGAACTTGGTTTGGTTGAACTATTTTGAATAACTAATAAGGTTTGGTACTGTTGCGTTTGTTTACGATTCCCATGTTGGTATGGTTGTATTTTATGAGTCATTGGTCAGTGCATAGGGTAGGCTTCGGGGTACTGGCACGTACCTTGGCCGGTCACGTGTACCCTGAGTTGGGACGTGACAGGGATGGGTATTTATAACCCCCCAAACGAAATGGCTCATCAACGGACGTATTTTTGCCCGTTGCCGATGCCCGGTCGATCATCGGTCGACCGACCGATCGACCGCCCAGCGATCGCTGGCATTCTGCGCTTCTACCACTCTGTTCGATCGACCGAAGTGAACACTGCCAATTTTTGGCCTCGTTCGGTCGACCAACTGGTCGACCGAAGTAGCCACTGCCAATTTTTGGCATTATTCGGTTGACCGACTGGTCGACCGAAGTGGCTACTGCCATTTTTTGACTACATTCGGTCGACCGACCGGTCGACCGAACTTAGGCTGAACTTGATTTTTTTAGCCTTCTTCTTGCGCGCTTCGTTTCCGAGTTCCGGCCTTCAACGTGCGTCAACTTGGAGAGCTTTCCATGTGTTCTTCAGACTCGTCCAAGACGTCTTTGGTGCACACGTCGAACTTCGAGAGATTTCCACGACGAACCCGAATGCGATGATCAATGTCCTTCCGATTTTCTGATTTCTTCAATATTTCTGATCGAGGACATCAAGAGCTAATTGATATGGAACCTGAAAATATTTCTCAATGAAACATTAGTTCCATGTTTGTTATCATCAAAACCGAGATTAAGACCCAGGTAAAAAATCTTAGGCCAACAATCTCCCCCTTTTTGATGATGACAAACATCCTTAAGAAAATATCTACAATTGAGCATAGAGGATATCAAACATGGGATTTCTCCCCCTATCAACATGCATATCTATATAATTGAACTCCCCCTATCTATATGCATGGTTTTCCTATATTTTCTTCCCCTTTACCTATATTTTTCTCCCCCTTTTGACATCAATCAAAAAGGGCAAGAAAAGTCAATCAAAATTCAAAATTCAAAATTCAAAATTCAAAACCGCGAAAGTCTCAACTCAAGGGATGAAAGCCAAACATTGAATAAGAGACTAAGTCATACATGATATTGTGAAATGATAAATGAAATCCAAAACCAAGAATCATGTAGTAACTTAAGTATCGATATTTTCAAGAATATCATATCTTTTTCATGACATTTTTAGATTTCATTCAAACTTTCAAAATACCAAGATATGCTCATTTAAAACATGTATATCAAGTTTGAGGTGAAACTAATGTCATCTGATCAAAATTTCAACTTAGAACGGTTTCATTCGAAATAAGCATGAAAACATGAAAACTTTCATTCGAAATAAGTATGAAAACATGAACATGAAAACATGAAAACGTCGGTGGGGGGAGATCTGCAAAAGACACTCTGATGCCCAAGTTAGGGGAACTCCAACAGGTGGAGGTTTATTGAATTGGAACTTAGGTTACCTGAGGCACGTCGTGTCTGTATATATTGCAGGTGGAGATGATCATGCTACCCGGCAATCTCGCTAGGATTGTTGCCTAGTATGGGTCGAGGCCAATCCCGGAGATGGCAGGTTTATGATGGTATATTCCTTATAATAAGGAAGGACGTGGGAGTCCATGTATGGCCGGATGGGTTACCTAGATAGAGCCGTCTGGCCTGGCTTGAGTTTGGCTCAAGGATGTAATTTGAGTGGAGCCCCTAGGCAGGGCCGTGTGGTTTGGTTTGGGCGGGGCGCTGCTGGGTCTAGTTCAACCACACCCAATAGTTCTAGTCTAGTCCACAGCCCTCGAGCTCGGTCACAGTCTAGAGGAATGTGTGCCGAGTCTTAATTTGGTTTTTGTCCTTTGACATTTTTGAGGAATTCCCCGGAGAGCTACGTTGGGCGACCTGGGGGGCCGAGCTAGATACTACTTTGAAGTGTTTGATCGTAGAGGTTAAATAGATGACCGTGGAGGACTCTCCAAGGTAGAAAACAATAGGGGCCGAATTGAAGGAAATGGCTAGGGAAGCTGGACTTGTAGCAGTTTGTATAGATCGGGTTGGACTAAAAAGGGCTTTAAAGACCGAGCAGGAGGCTGCTGGAGCTTGGGACGAGTAGATGGTCGTGGAGATCGGACTGAAGTGGGGGCCAAAATAGTCTCCTTTCTTGTCTTGAGGTAAGTTGAGTCGGCCTCTTTTTGTCGTGTTTGTTCTCATGCCTCTTCTGCTTTTGTGCCTCGTATGGCAGCTTTCTGCCACAAGACCTTCTCTTTCTTCGTTGCGCTTTTCAATTGGCACTTCACTCCCTTGGCTGGAGATGTGATCATGGCAGAAAATGGGTTTTGCACGTTCTCCACTTTTCCCTAGGAAACCGCTACTTTTATTTGAACGGTCCAGATTCATTTTTGGTGAGGAGGCCGACTATCTTATGAGAGGAGGTTCTTCGCTGCCTTATAAAGCCGCTCTTTTTTCTTGTCTCCGAAGTCTAGCTTCTCCCTTGATTCGGTATTGCTAGGGGATCTTCTTTGGTAGCAACTTCGGATTCTGCTTGATCGTCATCATCTATGTTTCTTCTTCAGGTGAGTTCCTCTGTTGCTCTTGTGGGTCTTGTCTTAGGTCTGTAGGTTCAAACTAACTCGTCCCCGTTCTAGAGTTTCTATGATAGCGAGAAAAGGTGCCATAGTGAAATCAGAGATTGGGATGCCGGTGAAGGATCCGGATTCCTACTCCTCGGTCCAAAAGGACGTAAAGTTGAGTGGCGGGGTCTTAACCGATCATGACAACATTCTTTCTCTCTGGGAGAGAGTGCCCATTGCCCGTGAAGGCAACGATGAGGACTTCGAATGTCTTCCAAGTCTTTTGTCAGACCGGGTGTGTTATAACACAAACTCGGAGTTCATCTTTATGTATCGGACCTTCTTTGAGGAATTGGGAATTCGCCTTCCCCGTTATCGGGTTTGGGCACGGCGTGTTGAATAAGGTTAACGTGGCTCCTACACAATTTCACCCGAATAGGTGGGCCTTCGTTCGGTGCTTCGAGATAGTGATGGAGTGACTTAATATCAAACTAAGCCTCCATGTATTCTTTTCTCTCTTTCAAGCGAAGGGTGCCCAAAAAGGGTTGTGGGTGTCTTTCAATGTTGTTCCACGGAGGAAGCTTTTCACCTTATTTAAGAGTTCATATAAAGGCTTCAAGTCTCACATCTCCAAGGTCGATCACGAGAGGGGGTTTGGCCTTTTTGGCTGGAGCCCGTGAAATGTGTAGAGAAGTTTCCTTTGTCTTGGAAGACGGATCCCTGCCCTATCTAGGATTGCGAGGAAGGGGGTATCCCAGCTAAGGATGAATTCTTGATTGACTTTTAAAAGAAGAATTATCTGCCTGTTCCTCTTTCTCCTCAACAAATTTTTAAGAGGAGCCATGACGAGTCTTTGGTCTTGGAGTATATAAGTGGATTTTGTAGTGTAATGTGCTTAGTGTCCTTTCTTTATCCAGAAATTATTCACTAATTCCCCTCTTTGTTTTGTGTAGAGAAAATGTCTCCGTTATTGAGAACTCCCGGTGCTCGCACTCGGTGGGTGGCGATGAAGGGGGGCGACTCGGAGAGCAACCCCTTAACGGAGACTTTACTTAAGTTCGTGAATTTTTGGCCTGTAAGGTCTTTGGCGCCTCTTGTTTCAGATGTAATTGAACAGCCGATGTTTTCAGATGCCCCTACTCCTCCCTACTCCCCTTTGAGACGTAAGAAGAGAAATAGGAGCGGTGTGGAAGGTTCAACTTCCCAACCTGCTGATTTCCTAGTAGGTGTGGTTACAATTGCACCGGTGGGGATAATGGGAAGTCCTTCATTAGTTACTCCTTCCATTGGTGGTGGTTGTGTTTGTTCTAGTGGCTGGGTGACCTCTTCGGCGGGGGTAGATCCATATGAGTCTGGCATTTTTAGATAGTTCGAGAAGTTACATGAGTCTTTGCGCAAGCAATTGGCCACTCATTCTAGTGAGGTCAGACCATTGAAGAGGACCCTGGAATCCAAGACTAGCGAGGTTAATGTCACGCCCCAACTCAGGGTCACGTGACCGGCTAGGGTATACGTGCCTATACCCCACAGTCTAACCCATGCACATGCCAACTCATAAAGATAACAGAAAAATATCAGCTTTTATCAATAAAACGAGCAAAAACATATTTTTATTTCAAAACATCAAAGTTTTTAAGAAATAGTTCAAGTGCGGAAATAAATGAACCAAAGAGTAACAGTTCTTTTAACAAATAAAAACTGAATAAAAGACATTAATATCCCCACGGGACTACAACTCCAATATCAAATCACAAATGCATGACAAAACTACTACAGACTCGACTAAGACCCCTAACTAGGACTGTTATGAGATCATGTGGCTCCTCTGCCCTCCAATCGCGCTAAGTGCTCCAGCCCACCTCACTGGTCAGGCTCTGCAAAATAAAACAAAATGACAACGACAATGGGTGAGTTCAAAGAACCTAGTGAGCGGTTCTACCAACCCCCCCGAAAAATCAAACATAGATATGATGCATAAAGCAAAACTCCTGACTAAAGCAGGAGAGATCACTATGGAGTGACCAGCTAACAGGCCATCTGGCCACCACCTGCCCGAAGGCAGTCAACACCCAAATGGTGAAGATCTACAGGCCTAATCCTACCCTGCCCTAAGGCAACAAAACATACTAGGATAATCAGGAAGGCCCTCCGAACTTATCCTAATACAAAGAAACTCGGGAGCAATCGGGATTGGCCCATCCAAACTTGCTCCATGAGACGCATATGAACAATCGGGAATCGCCCATCCGAACTTGCCCCTTTACGATATCACAAGAATAATCGGGATTTGCCCGTCCGAACTTATTCCTTAAAAGCACCTCAGGAATAATCGGGATAGGCCCTCCGAACTTATTCCACGAGACCAAATCCGAACAATCGAGATTTGCCCATCCGAACTTATTCCAATAATAACGTAGGAGTAATCAGAATTCGCTCATTCGAACTTACCCCTTTAAATAAAGAATCTTGGGAACAATCGAGATTTGTCCGTCCGAACTTATTCCACAAGATATGCGGGAACAATCAGGATTTGTCCATCCGAACTTGTTCCACATGTTGGGAATTAGTCATCCAACCTCTCGGGCCTAGCCCACAATTCGGCTCCTCAACGAGCCTCTCCGTCATTCATAAAGATCTGGCGCAACATGACCTAACCCCAACTCCTAGACCTGTAATGTCATAACCCATGAGGTTTTATTTCATGCATAACTTTATTTGTTGATTCATAACAGATTATGCTGACCCCTTGCTCAATTTTAATTATGCAATTAAAATTAAGATCACCAAGATTAGGGTTTTGTTTTAGGGTTTTGTTTTAGCTTACTGTTATGCCCGAATTTGATGTGTATAACCCGAATCTGGTCTCTAAAGTATGTCCTATGTTTCCAAACTATATTTTCTGGTCGAAACGATAGGTTACATGACTATATTCAGTAAACTATGCACATTATAAACAAGATTTCAAAATCAGCCCTAAAACAAACAATTCAACATGAAGTTTTCAGCCTAATAAAGGTAATTAAATCCGAAAATTACAGAATTAAATTCCTTAATTATCAACACAACAAAATTATATCATTGAGGCAAAACTTCTCAAGAATCAAGTCATGATTGCATGAATCAAAACAATCTTCAAGCAAGAACTAAATTACATGATCAAGAATCTCATATCAAGAACACTCATGGCTTCAAGATCAAATCTTCTTTTTTTTGTGTAGACATGCTCAATATCAAAAATCACATATTTAAATCTAAGACATGCAACCACAATTCAAGAACCTAAATAGGCTAGCAACTCAAGATATAAACTTCAAGATAAACAAGATCTCTCACTTGGGCATTTCATCGAACACCTTGAGGGCACCCTTGCTTCACCCTTGGCCGAGCACCCCTAGGGTAAACCTAGAGTTGCCGAGCCACAAAGGGAGAATCTTGGGCCCTCCTCACACAAATCGGCACAAGAACACAGCGATCAAAACCAAAATTCAGCGAAAATCACAAGAAACAAGAAGATGCCCAAATTGGCTCAAGATTACGAGAGAACCCGAAAAAGAAGAGGTAAAACCACTCACTTGAACAGGGAGGATGATTAGAGGAGAAATTTTGGACGACGGCCCTCGAATTCGGCTTCAAGAGATGGCGGCTCGGCTCCACCAAGGAAAAGAAGGGGGCGGCAGCTCCTCCTCAAGCCGCCGACTTCAAGAAGAGGAAGAAGAGGGCAGCGGCTCCTCCTGAAGCCACGGCTCTGCTTCCAAGAGAGAGGAAGAAGAAGAAGAAGAAGAAGAAGGGGCTTGGCTTTGGCAGCTAGACTCGGTGGCTCCAAGAGGAGAGAGAGGAGGGGCGGCTGGCTAGCAGCTCCTCTGTTGGTTTAAGGGTCTCTCTTAAGCCTCGATCATTATTTTGATGATAACAAACATGTATTTAATCCAAGTGTGAAGTTTTGAGTTCAGGTTGAGGTTGTGATATGCATGCCAAATCCATTCAAACGAGATGAAGGAAAAGATCGTCAAAGAAACGGAAGAAGAAATCGTTAAAGAAAGGCTCAGGATTAGATCAAGTAGAATTCATGTAATATACCCCTAGGTTAAGTTTATCCCAAGCCAAAGTTGTAAAGTTATCCAAGTTGAAACTTGGTAACGAAACCCATGAAAAAGGCATGTAAAAATACAAGGAGAAGTCAGCCTCAGCCTGAGTTCGGTCGATCGAACAAGGCAATCTCTGCCGAAGCATCCTATTCGGTCGACCAAGTGAAGAAAAAAATGGGCAGTAGCCATTCGGTCGACCAGTCGGTCAACCAAAGTTGGCGAAGAAAAAAATATAAGGCTGCGTCGGTCGATCGACAGAAGGCAAAAATAGGCAGAATGCATGGTAGCGGTCGACCAATCGGTCGACTGAACTGGAGATAGCCTATAGCGCAACCCTGGCTCCAGTCATTCAGTCGACCGATGGGTCGATCGAATGTTGGAAGAAATTGTTTTTCCGTCAGCTAGTCGACCCATCGATCAACCGAGCTCTCACAGTCTGCCAGCGGTCGATCCGTCGGTCGAACGGCTTCAACGACTATTTTTTTACCCGTTGAGTGAGCCGTTCGAGTGAGGGGCTATAAATACCCCTCACCTAACTTCTTTAACACTTCTTAGAACCATTATTGAGCAATCAAAGAAGTTTTCTAAGCCTTAAAAGAAAAAGTTCTGCGCACGCGTCTCTGCTTCCTTCGACAACGAATTTCAGGCACTGCTGATCCTCTGCTTCTTCAACTGTGCTGCAAATCAAAGAGAAATCTTATTGCAAGTTGGAGACATGAAGGCGGTGGCAAGAAGCCTTGGTTAATCTTTCATTCTTAAAGCTCTTTCCGTGTATTTTGAATTTTATTGTAACTTGTTTTCAAAGTTGAGATAGCTGCTAGGTGTGCTAGGAAACACTTAGGGATAGCTTTATAGAATTGTGTTTTGCCTAGGTGAATAGGATTGAGGTGTTCTCCGAGTGGTGAGAAGGGTGACACCCGGAAGTATACCACCTACCTACCAAGTGAGTTTTCCCACCTCAATTCCTAAGACCTACTGTCATGCCCCAAACTCAGGGTCACGTGACCGGTCAGGGTATACGTACCTATACCCCGCAGCCTAACTCGTGCACATGCCAACTCACAAAAGATAGCAGAAAGAAATAATAGTTTTATTTATAAAGAGAAACAGAGATAGATTTCATTAAACAATATAGATTTTGTCAAAAGCTCGAGTGCGGAATAAAATGAAACAAAGAGTATCAGTACATATATTTAAATAAAATCTGAATAAAAACATGAGTGTCCCCACGGGACTACAACTCCAAAATACCAAAACAAAAATGCATGACAAACTACTACAGACTCGACTACGACCCCTAACTAGGACTGCTATGAGATCATGTGGCTCCTCTACCCTCCAAAACAAAAGGATGATTAGGGGAGAAATCCCAGACGACAGCCCTCGAATCGGCTTCAAGAATCGACAGCTCGATTCAAAGAAAGAAGAAGGGGGGCGGCTCACTCCAAGCCGCCGACTTGAAGAGAGGGAGAGAGGAAGAGAGAGGGGCTGGCTTGGCTTGGCTCCTCTCGGCTCGGCTCCAAAGGGGAGGAAGAAGGAGAGGAAGGAGAAGGGAAAGGCTCGGCGGCTGATCGGCTTGGCTTGGCGGCTGCAAGAGAGAGAAAGGGGGGGCGGCTGGCGGCTCCTCTCTTCCCTCAATGGCCTGTGCGGCTCCAATAGGGAGCCACAAGCCAAGGGGAGGGGGTTTTATACTCCCTCCTCAACCCTAACCCCTCTAAACCCTTTATCCAACCCGCATCTGCCTCAAGCCGAACCTGAACCCGCTAACTTAAATTAACTTAACTAATCCTATTCTCCACATAACCATCCAATACATGCACACCCACATGCGACATATTTAAACAATCATGCATACACAACATAAAAATTAAATAAATTAATCTACACAAACAAAATTCCATAACTCATATTCTTACTTACCCGAGTTCGCAAACTCGCACCGGACCATGAGTCGACTCGGCTCGACTTCGAACTAATCCTCTAGGCTGGCAAACACAACTAATAAGGAAAAGAATATAATTAAAATATCTAGGATACTACACCTACTCCTAACTTAGTTTACACAAGTGGATTTATACCTTCTTTGCTAAGTATACCACTTAATCACAAGACCCAACACTAGGTCTTCCTACAAGCTCAAGTAAATTAAGGTAAAAACAAATCAAAATACAAATCTATTACAAGAAGAAGGTGAAGAGAACTTATCACAATGAGAGCACCTCTTCTTCTTGAGCCTAGCACCCTTGATGAGCCCTCCAATGAAGAACACTTAAGATTTAGGGGTCAAGAGCTAGGTTAAATGGATTTGATCAAGAGAGAGAGCTTAGAATATGCTGAAGATCACTCTTTGAGGCTTAGAAGCATCAATAGAGACTTGGAGAGAGTTTGGGGTGGGTATTTATAACCCCCCAAACAAAGGGCTTGTCAACGGGCATATTTCTGCCCGTTGCCGACACCCGGTCGATCGTCGATCAGTTGATCGACCGAGTGACCACGGGCCTACTGCCACTTTCTGGCAACATTCGGTCGATCGACTGGTCAACCGAATTGGCTACTACCAATTTTTGACCACTTTCAGTCAACCGACTAGTCGACTGAACCTGGGCTGAGCTTATTTTTTTTAGCTTTTTTCTTGCGCACTTCGTTTACGGGCTCCGGCCTTCAGCGTGCGTCAACTTGGAGAGCTTCCCATACATTCTCTAGACACGTCCATGGTATCTTCGGTGCACACGTCAAACTTCTATAAGTCATCGTAAATGTACGTGGTATCGAGACCGATGTCGCGAACCACGAAACCGGCTTCCATCTTTTATCGAACCTGCGACCTTCATGCTTCAAGAACTTAGTTAGGAAGACTCGGTTTGTTATCAACAAAATAATCATGGAGAGAGTAGAGCACAAAGGAGAAACCCTCGGCCAACAATCTCCCCCTTTTTGATGATGACAAACCATCAACGATAAAAGTCTATATGTAATGTATTAATCAATTCTTTAGAGTTTGAAGCATGAGTTTATAAGTGCATATATGAGAGCATTATAAAATGATGAAGACACATTACATTTAGTGCTCCCCCCTATCCATATGCATATCTTTAATTCTCCCTGTATCATCATTCCGTAATTTAAACATGTTAACTCCTATCATGATGAACATTCTTCTACCCCTTTTGGCATCAATAAAAAAGGATACTAAAATAAATCACGAGTCATGCATATTCATGGTAAACCATACAATCAAGTGCAATATCATATATGTTCAAAGCAACCACATAGACATAAAGGCAAGCATTCTCATATACAAATCCATATGAGTCAAAATAGTCAAGACATAGCACAATATCAATACCAGTGGGACTAATCATCCTCGGGTGGTGGAGGTGGCAGATGCGTCTAATAGTATTGCAACATCTCATCCACCCGACTATACATCTCATCAACGCGGTGATCATACTCATCAACTCGTTGCCCGTACTAATCGATTCGTTGACCGTACTCAACAATGCAGCGACCATACTCATCAATTATCAGGCCATACTGATCGATGGGTTGGCCGTACTCATCTAGACGGCTAGTCATATCTCTGTTCCATTCCAACTGGTCAATATGAAACTGAGCAAATCGATGCTCCAACTCATCCAATCACACAATAGGAGTAGCAGCCAACGAGCTTCCACCAGCATCTACCTCATTCCTGTCCTCATCTGTACTCTGCGGGTGTCCCTCGTACACACTTATCGCGTTGGTTTTCAAGTATTTTCATACGATTTAGGGTATAGGTGCCTACTGCTTTGGGCACAGGTTCTATCTCAAATTTGGACTTGTTTACAAAATAGATGAAATGAGAGATTACATAGGCATAGGGTAGGTATTGCTTTCTAGAGGCATAAACATCCGCTACGTAACGAAGCATAAGATCGGGGACGTCTATACGTCTGCAGGTCATGGCATAAAAGAGTACTCTAGTGCTCATGCTAGTGACCTCGTCATAATGTCTCGCTCTATGAAGAATATTATAAGCAATGATAAGATGCATAATCCTAGCAGTAGTGGACAATTTGATGCTTTGAGTAGGAAGCATCCCCTAGTAACCCTCAAGACATATAGTAGACACAACCTCAGCACTGGGAAACTCCTCATGAAAATGGTGAGTAGACATGTTATATACTAGGGTCCCTAACAAAGGAAAACCAAAGGCCTCCCTAATGGCTATATCTGTGATAACTATGGGTTTTCCTAGGATTTCAGATCTAAGGACTAGTGAGCCACCTAGTCTAGCCTTCTCTATAACAAGGCTAGAGAAGAATGTCTTTACCAATATGGGACACACTGGTACTTGTCTCCCTATGTATTCTACCCATCCTAGGGCTGCAAGCCTACTTCTAATGTCATATTTTTCTAAGTCTCCTAGGTTTACCGGACGGGTTTGCAAGATGGTTCTATCTACGAACCTAGGGGCTTGGGTTTTGCCTACGGAGGTTAGGAGGTTTTCGGGTAGACTCGGAAGCTTTGTTTTGCATGCCATCTGCAAGATAACTAAGACAATGTGTAGATAATTAATTTTAATATGTAATATATGAACCTAAACAAAAAGAAGTAACACTTTTAAGATCAACATGAATGCATTTCCCCCCTTTTTTTTTAAAAAAAAAAAAGAACATGGAACAACATGATTTTTACAAGAATCTTTTTCCTATTTTTCTTCTTAAGAGGTAAGCATGATAAATTTAATTTTTCCAAAGCAAATATCAAGAAAAAAATCCAAAAAGAATTGTTTACTTCCTTCTTTTCTTTTTACTAGTATTTTTCTCCCCTTAAAAAAAAACTTTTTGTAGAACTTTTAAGAAAGCAATATGCACCATTTAGTCTACAAAAAAAAATCTCAACAAAGAAAAACAAAAAGGATACTTTTTGTTTAAGCATTTTCTTCCAAAAAAAGAAATAAACACAATCAAAAAAAAAAATTAAACCCATCATGAAGAACTTTTAACTTAAAAAAAATTGAAACATGTGAGATTTCATGAAGACAGAACTTTTAAAGAGAAAAAATAGATTTTTCTTCCCTAGAACTTATTATGAAACCAAAATATCAAGAAAAAAAACTACCATGCATGAAGTAGAGAAGCATGAACCATGATTTTTTTAGTAGACCTAGACATGGAAATGAGAGGAGATGAAAGATTTACTTATCATGATGAACTAACTCAAGAATTAGGGCTTAGAGTTGGATTTTTTACCTTAGAAAAGAAGGAGAAGCCTTAAGATCCAAGAAATGAGAGAGAGTGGCCGGTTGAAATGAAGAGAGGAAGCCTAGTTTTCGGGCTTAAGAAGTTATGGTGAAGGGCTCAGATTAAAATAGTCGGCCAAATGGGTGGACAGGATCATTTCCTGTTTGTCGGTCGATCGAGTGGTCTCATGTTGTGCGACCGGTCGAGCTGGGGTGTGTTTTCTAGCCCATACAAGAAAAATTATTTGGAGAGATTTAAATATGATAATTGTATGAAACTTTTTCCACATGAACTAGACTTCATGAGGATTTCATAGAATCAAGAATCACTCGAGTGATTGCTGCTCAATCTCTGTGCGATCGACCGATGGATCGACCGAACGAGTCACGAGATGAGCGATCTGCAATCCGGTCGACCGATCGGTCGACCGATGCAGTGAGCTGCAGTCGTGATTCTTTTTTTCTGCATTTCGGTCGACCGATCGGTCGATCGAAGACCCTACTGCCAATTTTTGGCACACTTCGGTTGACCGACCGAATTGCCTACTGCCAATTTTTGGCAGCTTTCGGTCGACCGAACCTAGACTGGACTGGGCAGTTTGGTTATGTTTGTTCATTTTCTGGTTCCGTCTTCGCTAAGTCTACTTATATAACTTTAAAACATAAATGTTATATAAGGATTACCCCCCATTTGGATTCAATAAAAATATCTAAAAAATCAAAATCCTTAAGAATCAAAATCTAGTTTTTGGGGTCTAGTACAAATTTTTTGAAAATAGAACTTTTCTAATTTTTGAGGTCAAATAAGGGTAGGCTAAAGGCTTTCAAAAATTCCTAAAAAATACCTCGTTATCTAATTTTAACCTAAGGAACAATTACCGCCATTTTTTATATCAAGAAACTATCTAGGTCATATAGCTCTCCAAGGAGCTCCCTAGGGTTAGTGAATTCATGGCGGTTTTCGGGTTTTCATGTTTTGGGTTTCGGGTTTGGCTTTAGGGTTCTTTGCATCATAAAGAGAATATACAACAAATCTAGACACCCTAAACCTAAACTCTAACTTCTTAAAGAATCTCGAGCGCCGACGAGCGTCCTTGCCGATTTCTCCGATATCTTCGATTTTTTCGATCGGGGACATTGAGCGCTAACCGACTTGGAACCTGAAAGATTTCTCAATGAAACATTAGTTCCATGTTTGTTATCATCAAAACCGAGATTAAGACCAAGGTTGAAAACCTTAAGCCAACATGATGAACATGAGCATTCTTGGGTGATACATTTGTATTTCTAAAATTCTTAAGGGATGAATTTCTAGAAAGATTGCCAACTTTCTTATTTAGAGAGACAACCTCATTTTTCAAATCATTCATGCATTTATGAATAGCATTCAATTGGGTTTTCAATATGCAATTTCTTTTTTCAAAATGTCATTTTTATTTTTTAAATCCTTGGTGTCAATATTCAAAACATCATGGCATGGATTAGAAACACTAATTTTTAGTTTCTCATTTTCTAGCTTTACCTCGTGTAAATGAGAACCAAGAGTCAAGTTTTCTTCCTTTAACTTCTTATTTTCTTTATCCTTTTTAACAATTAAGGCATACATGATTTTACATTCATCTAATAATTCATCAGATAGAATATCATGGGAGCTAGATGAATTAAAACTATGATTATCATGACTAGAGGAAGAGTATACCTCTTCATTGACATGTTTGACGTTAGCTTCATAATCATGTTGAGAGGATGCTTCACTTGACGCACATGAGTTTGTGGAAGCATTTGACCTCTTCTTTGTCTTGTTCTTCATGGTTGGGCAGTTCTTCTTCACATGCCCTTTTTCTTTGCACACATGGCACATCACCTTCTTCTTTCGACTTTTAGAGCTTCTTTGACTAGAAACACTTTGAGCTTCAAAAACCATGTTAGTATTAGAGAGATGACCATTGTCATCACCACCTTCAATAAAAGTTGCTAACTCCTCGGTTTTTGCATAATCATATAAGACATTCAAGCAAGCCCAAATATCGAATGCGGAAATACAATGCATGACCTTTTCAAATATACAATTTTTCAGAGAACAAAATATGCAATTCATAGCTTTAGCATTTGATTCAAACATATTTATTTGTTCTTGGGTCCAAGCATTCATGTTTTCCTTAGATTCAATATACTTAGTCTTTACAATGTCAAATACACGTAAACCTTGAGTCTTTAGGAAAGTGTACATTCTACTCTTCCAAAGACCAAAGTTAGACTCATCGAACCTAGGAGGTATAGACCTACCAATTCTCTAGTGTCATTTTTGGATCGAGACTAGATGTAAAGGAGATGGTGAAATCTCAATCTACGACCTGCTCCGATACCAAATGTTGTTCAAATGGTCACACTAGAAGGGAGTGAATAGTATGTTAACTAAATCAATTAGCCTAATTTCGATTTTTAATCGTTTCTTAGTTTATTTAGGGAATTCATAATTGAATAATTAAATGCGAAAGTGATTAATGATAAAGCAATTAACACAAACAAAGATAGCAATGCTAACACAAAGAATTATAGTGGTTCAATCCCAATGCCTACTCCACTACCTACGCACCGCGCGCTTAGGATTTCACACCCGAATCCACTAAATTACGAGTAGCTTACAATCGAGGACTTTAGACAGGAAAGACACAACACTCACCTCGAAGGCACTTCCACACCCAGAAGTATACCACCTTCCTACCGAGTGAGCTTTCCCACCTCAATTCCTAAGACCTACTCCTAACTTAGTTTACACAAGTGGATTTATACCTTCTTTGCTAAGGATACCACTTAATCACAAGACCCAACACTAGGTCTTCTTACAAGCTCAAGTAAATTAAGGTAAAAACAAATCAAAATACAAATATATTACAAGAAGAAGGTGAAGAGAACTAATCACAATGAGAGCACCTCTTCTTCTTGAGCATAGAACCCATGACGAGCCCTCCAACGAAGAACACTAGAGATTGATGGGTCAAGAGGTAGGTTAAATGGATTTGATCAAGAGAGAGAGCTTAGAAGATGCTAAAGATCACTCTTTGAGGCTTAGAAGCATCATTAGAGACTTGGGAGAGAGTTTGGGGTGGGTATTTATAACCCCCCCAAACAAAGGGCTTGTCAACAGGCATATTTCTGCCCATTGTCGACGCCCGATCTCTTATCAGTCGATCGTCGATCGATCATCCGTCGACCGATCGAGCAATCGACGAGCGACCGTAGGCCTACTACCACTTTCTGGCAATATTCGGTCGACCGAATTGGCTACTGCCAATTTTTGACCACATTCGATCGATCGATCGGTCAACCAAACTTGGGCTGAGCTTGTTTTTTTTTAGCTTTCTTCTTGTGCGCTTCATTTTTGGGTTCTGGCCTCCAGTGTGCATCAACTTGGAGAGCTTTCCATACATTCTCTAGACTCGTCCATGGCGTCTTCGGTGTACACGAAAAACTTCTATAAGTCATCGTAAATGTACGTTGTATCGAGACCGATGTCGCGAACCACGAAACTGACTTCTGTCTTTTATCAAACCTACGTCCTTCATGCTTCAAGAACTTAGTTAGGAAGACTAGATTTGTTATCATCAAAGTAATCATGGAGAGAGAGCACAAAGGAGAAACCCTCGGCCAACATTAACTAAGCTTCGTCAAGACCTAGCTATGGCCGAAGTGGAGAATGTTAGTTTGTAGGCTAAGATCGAAGTAGTCCAAGCGCAATTGCTATCTGAATTTGAGCTGATAAAAGCACAATTACTGGCTGAGGGGGATAAATGGCATGGGTTAATTTAGTGCATTTGTGTGTGAAATTCTAAGCATGGATTAAGGTAGTGGAGTAGGCAATTAGCCGAACCACTATAAATTCCTTTGTGTTAGCATTGTTCTGCTTGCATTTGCTTAACTGCCTTATTTATCGCTTCTGTATTTAATCATCTGATTGTGAATTGACTAAGTTGTAAGAAAATGATTAAAATTGATAAACCGGATTTATGCGACAATATTTAGTTAATACACAATTCACCCCCGCCCCCCCCCCCCCCTCCGAGTGTGACCATTTATACAATATTTGGTATTAGAGTGGGTTGTATATTGAGATTTCACCGTCTCCTCTACATCTAGTCTTGATCCAAAAAATGGCACTAGAGTTGGTAGCGTCTATACCGCCTAGGTTTGATGAGTCAAACTTTGGTCTTTGGAAAGGAAAAATGTATACATTCTTAAAGACTCAAGGTATAGGTGTGTTTAATATGGTAAAGTTAAAATACATAGAACCTAAGGAAAATATGGATGCATGAACCCAAGAACAAACTAATAGGTTTGAATTAAATGCTAAGGCAACAAATTGCATATATTGTTCTTTGGAAAATAACATTTTTAAAAAAGTCATGCATTGTATTTCAGCATATGATATTTGGGCTACTTTCAACATGCTTTATAATTATGCTAAAACTGAAGAACTAGTTACCCTAAATGAAGGAGACGATGACAATTATCATACTATTATATCTAATGAAGTTCTTGAAGCTAATAGTGTATCTAGCCAAAAAAGTATAAAGAGCCGAAAGAGAAAGATGATATGTCACCTATGCAATGAGAAAGGGCACGTGAAGAAGAATTGCCCTAGTATGAAGAACAAGGCAAAACGGAGGTCAAATGCTTCCACTCACTCATGTGCATCAAGTGAAGGATCCTCACACCATGATCACGAAGCTAACATCATGAACATCGATGAGGAGGTATGCTCTTCTTCTAGTCATGATAATCATAATCATAGATCTAATCCATCTAGTTCCTTGGATCTTCTTTATGATGAATTATTAGACGAATGAAAATTATGTATGCCTTGATTGTTAAAAAGGATAAATAAAATAAAAAATTAAAAGAAGAAAATTTGACACTTAGTTCTCATTTACATGAAGTAAAACTAGAAAATGAGAAACTAAAAATTAGTGTCACTAATTCATGTCATGATATCTTAGACATTGACACTAAGGATTTGAAAAACAAAAATGACATTTTGAAAAAGGAAAATAGCTTGTTAAAAACTCAATTGCATGTATTACATAAATCTATGAATTATTTAAAAAATGAGATGTTGATTTTGAATAGGAAGATTAATGCTTCCTCTCTTAAAAGTTCTTGAAATCAAAATGATTCATTTATATAGGAAACCCCAAAACAAAACTGCTTTTTATAAGAATGCTCATGTTCATCATTATTCACATGTTAAGCATTCCAATGCAAGATCCCATGTCCATAGTATAAATAAAAATAAATTTAATGAACATTATTTTTGTTGTGGTATTTTTGGTCATGCCATTAATGATTGTGATTTCAAAAAAAATCCAAGTATAGCTAGGACAGTTTGGATCCCTAGCTAGGCCATCTAACCCCCAAGGACCCAATGCCATTTGGGTACCCAAAGTTTTTTGTTCTTTTGTAGGGGGAGTTACCACACAAGGATGAATGACAAATGAAATATTGTAGTTGACCTTGGATTCGGATGAAAAAATCTTCATGAGGTTGCAACTTCAAGTCATCATGATGCCTTAGTAAGGTTGGAATCAAAAATACATCGGTATCATGTCTATCACCTAATTCTTATATTATAGTTGGAATTTTGATACATAAATAACTTTGGTTGATTTTCATGCTCTCGTTATATTTCTCTTAAAAAAATTATTTTTGATTTCCCGATCTCTTCGGAGACCTTAGTAGCCTATAAACGGCTAATGCGACATTGCGGTTCTAAATCGAAGATTTATTGTGACCTTTCGGTTTTCAACCAATAGGAAAGGTTGGAGATCTTATTTTCCAAAATTTCACATTTTGAGATCTCTTTGATTCATTTCGGTATCACTTTGACATATTTATAAATGAATCTTTACTACTTAGCAAAGTAGTGTTTTGAAAATGATACTTGATCCTCATCTTTGCTATTTAGTACGATAACTTGCTAGTAGATATAGTTTGATTACTATTAATGAAGTATACTTGCAAGTTATTGAAAAAGGAAGGCTATCGTGAAGAAAATGGAGAAGGAAAATAAATGTATGGAATTCTTCAAGAAATGAGGTATGAGCTTCAATTTGGCAAAAATTCTTGCATGACACATCTCTTCTCTTGATTAAATGAATTCCATATGTTTTTGAATGATCTTGCATGTTGTTTGAGTAAAATAGCACAAGTAAGAAAGTTATAATGAAAATAAACTCCAAAATCTTGACTCCCTTTATGATTACATTCTATAGATAGATTTCAAATCTAGAACATTGTATCTTGATTGACAAATTTATCATGAGCATAAATTGCAAAATAGTCACACTTAAACAAGTATCTTGATAGATACTTAAAAATTTTCATATTTCAAGCAAATAAAAATGTGATGAGTAGATGTATTAAAAAATTGATATATATGATTAAAACTGCATAAAAATTTTAGTAAAATTCTATATACTCAAAAATATCATTATAAGTGACCTAGACAATATCTTACCAGATCAGGGGATCCTACGATAGAAATCTAACGTTTCGCACAAAGTATAAATATTTACGAAAATGCCACTATGAACTTGAGAATTTTCTAGAAAATTATAGAGAGATCCATTTTGAGTAATTCTTGATTCTATGGAATTCTCATGAAGTCTAGTTCATGTGGAAAAAGTTTCATAAAATTCCAATACTTAGATCTCTCAAAATAATTTTCTTTGTAAATACTAGATAACACACTTCAGCTCGACCAGTCGCACGACTTGCGATCGCCCAATGGACCGGTGGACAGAAAATGATCATGTCCACCCATTTGGCTGACTATTTTAATCTGGGCCCTTCAACATAAGCTCTTAAGCCCGAAACTAGAGCTCCTCTCTTCATTTCAACCGGCCACTCACTCCCATTTTTTGGATCTTAAGGGTTCTTCTCCACTTCTAAGGTAATAATTCAACTCTTAGCCCTAACACATGAGTTAGTTCATCATGTTGAGTACGTAGATCTTTAATCCTCCTTCATCTCTATGTCTAGGTTTACTCATAAAATCATGGTTCATGCTTCTCTACTCTATGCATGGTGGTCTTTCCTTGACATTTTTGGCTCAAAACAAGTTCTAGGGAAGAAAAATTAACTTTCTTCTGTCTTTTGTGTGTCTAAAAGCTTTCTCTTCATGAAATCTCATATTTTTCATTTTTTTTGTTTTTTTTGTTGTTGTTAAAAAGGATCCTCATGATGGTTTTAATTTCTCATTTCTGTTTTGCTCTTCTTTTTTTAAATGCCAAAACAAAAGAGTGTTCTTGTTGGTTCCTTTTTTTTCTTTTTCTCTTTTTCCATTTGAGATTCTTTTTGTAGACCAAATGGTGCATATTGGTGTCTTAAAAATTCTATTTTTAAAAAAAATGATAATAAAAGAAAAGAAGGAAGAAAAATAAATTTTGAACTCATCCATTGATATTTACTATTAAATTTATAATGCTTATCTCTCAAGAAGAAACATAGGAAAAAGATTTTTGAAAAAATTCATGTTAATCTTAAAAGTGTCCCTTCTTTTTGGTTTAGGTGCATACATTACTCATCAAAACTAATTATATGCACATTAACCTAGTTGTCTTGCAGATAGCACCCAAGACAAAGCTTTCAAGTTTGTCTGATAATCTCCTAACCTCCATAGGAAAGATTCAAGCCCCTAGGTTCGTAGACAAAACCATCTTACAAACTCGTCTAGTAAACCTAGGAGACCTAGAAAAGTATGACATTAGAAGCAGACTTGTAGCCCTGGGATGGGTAAAATACATAGGGAGACAGGTACCAGTGTGTCCCATATTGGTAAAGGCATTCTTCTCTAACCTCGTTATAGATCAGGCTAGACTAGGTGACCCACTAGTCCTTAGATCTGAAATCCTAGGTAAATTCATAGTCATCACTGAAACAGCCATTGAGGATGCCTTTGGGTTTCCTCTACTAGGAAGATCAATATATAACATGTCCACACACCACTTCATGAGGATTTTCCTAGTCCTGAGGTTGTGTCAGCCATTTGTCCTGAAGGTTTCAGGGGATGCTTCCTACTCAAAGAATCAAACTGCCAACTACTGCTAGGATTATGCATCTTATCATTACTTATAATATACTTCCTAGGGTAGGACATTATGACAAGTAATCAACACGAGCACCAAAGTGCTCTTTTATGATATTACTCGCACACCTATAAACGTTCGTGATCTTATGCTTCGTTACATAGAGGATGTTCATGCCTCTAGAAAGCAAGCCCTACCCTATGCCACAGTAATCTCTCATTTCATCTATGCTGCTGGGTAAACAGGTCCAAATTTGAGATAGAGTCTGTGCCCAAAGCAATAGACACCTATATATACCCTAAACCATATAAAAAATACTTGAAAACTAGCGTGATAAGAGGGTACAAGGGGGAACCTGCGGCGCACAGCGATGATGATGAGGACAGGGATGAGGCGGATGCTGGTGGAAGCTCGTCAGCTGCTACTCATATTAAGCGTTTGGAGAGTTGGAGCATCGATTTGCTTAGTTTCATATTGACCAATTGGAATGGAATAGTGGTACAACAGGGTGTCTAGATGAGTACGGCCGATGCATCGATCAGTATGGTTAGATAATCGATGAGTACGGTCGTCGCATATGAGTACGGTCAACACATCGATCAGTACGGTCAGAGAGTTGATGAGTACGATCGTCGCGTTGATGAGATGTATGGTCTGGTGGATGAGATGTGGCATTACTATTAGACGCATCTACCACCTCCACCACCTAAGGATGATTAGTTCCACTGTTGCATGATGTCATTTATTCTATGGACTTGTATTAATATTGTACCTTGTTTAGACTAGCTTGTACTTGAATCATATGGATTTATATTTGTGGATTCTTGCCTTTATGTCTACGTGGTTGCGTTAAACATATACGATGTTACACTTAATTGTATGGTTTACCATGAATGTGCACTACTCATGTTTTGTTTTATTTTATTCTCTAGTGTCCTTTTTGATTGATGCTAAAAGGGGGAGAAGGTTGATATGTTCAAATTATGGCATAATGATAGGGGGAGAGTTAAATATATGCATATTGATAAGGGGAGCATTAAATATAATATGTGTTGTATTCATCATCTTATAATGCTCTCAAATATGCACTTATAAACTCATGCTTCACACTAATTGATTAATACATTACATGTAGATTTTTTACTTTTTATCGTCGATGGTTTGTCATCATCAAAAAGGGGGAGATTGTTGGCCAAGGGTTTCTCCTTTGTGCTCTACTGTCTTCATGATTATTTTGATGATAACAAATCAAGTCTACCTAACTAAGTTTTTGAAGCATGAAGGTCGGAGGTTCGATAGAAGGCAGAAGCCGATTTCATAGTTTGCGACATTTATCTCGATACGACGTACATTTACGACGACCTATAGAAGTTTGACATGTGCACCAAAGACGTCTTGGGCGAGCTTAGAGAACACATGGAAAGCTCTTCAAATTGACGCACGCTTAAGGCCAGAACCCGGGAACAAAGCGCGCAAGAAGAAAGCTAGAAAATACAAGCTCAGCCCAAGTTCTGTCGATCGATCGATCGACCAAATATTGCCAGAAAGCGGAAGTATGCCCACGTTAGGTTTATTGAATTGGAACTTAGGTTACCTGAGGCGCATCGTGTTTGTATATATTGCAGGTGTAGGTGATCATACTATCTGGCAATCTTGCTAGGATTGTTACCCAGAATGGGTCGAGGTCAATCCCGGAGATGACAGGTTTATGATGGTATATCCCTCGTGATAAGGAAGGACATGGGAGTGCATGTATGGTCGGGTGGGTTCCCCGGATAGAGCCGTGTGGCCTAGCTTGAGTTTGGCTCAAGGGTGTAATTTGAGCGGAGCCCCCTGGGCGGGGCAATGTGGTTTGGTTTGGGTGGATGATGGGGCGATGCTGGGTCTAGTTCGACCGGACCCAATAGTTCTATTATAGTCCAAGTCTATTTTATCTGTTGAACGGCTCTTTTTAAGCTCATGCCTTTGGGATCTTTATAAAACTCCCGATACATGCCTTCTTTAATGACCAATGCTTCATTGAGCTATCTTATAATCTTTTTTTTTTAACAAAAATAGAAAATCATAATAAGTGATCATACTAGGGTTCAAATTCTAGATCTCTAGGCAACGTTCAACATGTTGTCACCAACTGTGCTATCCACAGTTGGCTTCTTTGCAAGCATTTCTTGTGATATTTCATCATAAACCCTAGCTTTGACATACTCTACTCTTGATTGAGCCTTGAAACCATTGTTTCATCATCCAAGGCACCTTTGCAAGCATTTCTTGAGTTATTTCATCATAAACCCTAGCTTTGACATACTCTACCCTTGATTAAGCCTTGAAACCATTGTTTCATCATCCAAGACATTAAGAGGAAGCTAGGAACTTACGTTGGAGCTAAGTATTGTCTTGATTGTTCATTTGCTCCATTTATACTTGTATTTTGTTGTTTATTTTTTTGTATTTGAGTTTGTGATTAACCTAGTGTAGTAAGTCTTGAGTTTGGTGGTAGCCATGATATAGAAGTATAAATCCATTGGTGTAAAGTTAGTTTAGTAAGAGTTAGTTTAGTAAGATTAATTGTGTATCCCTTGGGAGAAGATATGTTGAAGGTACTCTAGTAACTCTAGAGTGTGAAGATCGGTGTCTTAGCTTGTAAATCCTCTTCTAGAATACACTTTAATATTGTAAAGTTAAGTTTAAAATTCTAAACGAGAGTGTTTAGATAGTGGAGTAGGCGATGTTGCCGAACCATTATAAATTATTATATTTGTATTGTCTATTTTGTTTGATTACTTGTGACTCATATTCGCTTTTGCATTTATAACGTTAATTTATTAGTTGCCTAAGTAATTAAGTAAACATTTAAAACCGGCGATTAGACTTAAGTTTTATTGTAACACACTATTGTAGGTCATTCGTCCAACACTACATAGCTTGATGCTTGATTAAGTCATTACTCATGCTAAAGAATACCAATCTAAATGTTGATGTTGTGAACATGTGATATTTCTTGTTTACAAAAGAGCGAACTCTTTACACTTAACTAAAGAAAAGGAAAAAAAATTGGGCGGCTGGTCGTCATCCAAACCTAAGTCAGAACATCTATGACATAAAAATTCACACTCCATTTTCTTTGGTCTTTGCACATTGGGATGAAACATTGGACCATCTCCGTAGCAGCAACGACCTAGTCCGCATTTGAAAAATTGGCCCACAGCTGGCTTATTGTTACTCATTTGTCTTCAACGTGTTGAGTCTTCTCAATCTTTCGTCGAGCTCAGCCAAAACTGCTACTTCCTGTTTCTTTCTCTCCTTTCTGATTGTGTTGGTTGTCATAGAACCGATTTTTTCGAAAGCTACCTGTAATGAAATAAAGTAGATGAGATGCATGACTAGCTATTGATTCAATAACCATTATTCTCAACTTTCATTGGCATCTAAGTGGATACTAATAGGATATCAGAGGAACCAAGTGTATGATAAAGGGAGTTGCGTGCTGGTACTATTATATACTAATTAAGTAATTATGATGAAAGAATGAATATTCAGGATATAAATTGTTAGCAGCAAAAGAAGGAAATGATCTTACCCTCAGCAACTCGTCAGGGTCATAAGAGTGATGGATGGTTCTTTGAAGAGTATGGATTACCTCACCGATTTGATGGGCATTTAGTATTTCTTCTTCGTTCATCTGCAATTGCACTGAACTGGTTAAAGCCAACTGATGATGAACAATTTACTTTTTGATGCTCATTTATCAGAAACATATTTAGATGTCCTATTTCACATATAACTTCTTAATATGAAAGACCAGCATGTTAAGTACTATGTATACCTTAAAGATGGCAAGGGCGACATGGAAAAGAACCTTTGCCCCCTCATTGAACAGAACATCCCAGACCCGTAGAGTTGTCTGAAAAAAAACTTCTGAAATTAATCTTTGAATAAGCTGATAATAACACTTTAAGATAATAACACATTGAGCTATGCAAATCTCCAGTGTTTTGATGCTATGCTATATTTGTCCCACAAAATCATCAACCTAGTGTCATTTACTGTTTATAAGATGTCTATTAATTTCACATTATCTTTGTCCCAGTCTCCCAGAAGCAAATGTGTTGAGAGAACTTGTTAACCACTTATCAAACAAAAGTACCATGTATACTAGCTCATCCTCCTTGCTTTCCTTCTTTACTTTCAAGTAAAGAAATCATCATTCCTTCCTATTTTTCTTTCCCTTCTCTTTATTTTGTTTCATTTCCTTTTTCCATTCCTCCTATTTTTCAGCCTTCCAAGTAAATGTTTTTTCTCATAACAAGTTGGTCATGAAGCAGTTCAGCCAAGGACAGTCCTGAGCAGAACTAAATGTTGTTTTCATTGATGACAAATCATTAAAATCTTTGTGCAATATTTCTTAGTTGTTTTCTTTTTTTCTTTTTTGGCCTCATGTGGATTCACATATAGCAAAAGGTTTCCTTTTATGTTACCTCTGAAGGTAAGCTCTTTGCAAAGAGGCATAGAAACCATTCTGTGGCCACAAGAGAGACATCAAACCCCAGAGCTTCCAAATGAGCAGCTATCCTGTATGTTTATATGCAATAATCTTTAGTGAGGTCACATACATTCAAATAAATAACATAGATTTTGAAGTAAAAAGGAAAAGTGGTTAACCTGGGGCACTTTTTTGCAAGAAGATCTTTAAACACCCTTTGCTCCACATGACATCCAGAAAGATTATCAGTATAGCAATCACTCACCAATACATCTTCCAAGAGGACAGCAAGCATCCAAAATACATCTTCTTCTGTCTTCATTACTAGCAGGAGTAGGGCAGCTACATAATTTAGACCCTACAATGGTTGTTCAAGATTTCAGAAATCATAGAATTGCAACACAACTTTTATTGTCAAGGAAGATCCAGTTGCATCTACCTGGCAATAGCCAACATCTGAATCTCGAAAAGAATACCCAACGAGGACTCGCCGAAGAGATGCCTGGCCTTCAGGGCTGTCCAACCATGGATGAGAGGGAAAAGTTCGTGGAAGATCCTGCATTTGATCTAAACGTTGATCATATTCAACTCAAGTAGATTGTGACTTTCTATTTTCAAAGTTACCTCTCTCTTAAACTCTTTTCCTCTTAAAATGAATGAATAATTTCACTGCTTCTAGCCTTTATATGAAAAAAGCGAACAAAGAACACTTATCTATGAATAAATGCACAAGTACAAGTACAATATTAATAACTGATGGCTATAACCAGAAACCAGATTAAAAAATTAGCAAATTAAGATGCAGTTCCAATGTATTGGGGGGGGCAATTGCCCCCCTGAATATTATAGAATATTCTTTTTCCAAGTAGGGGTTTTATATTTTGCCCCCCCCCCCCCACCCCAAATAATTTCCTAGCTTCGCCCCTAGTGGATGCCATCAACTATGACAAAGTCACATGTAGCAATTTGTCGAAATGAGGATGAATGATAGTATTAGTGCTCAAATGTGCATTTCTCTTTCCAACTTGAAACATTTCTCTCCTTAAATTGCGTTGGCTTTGAGCTAATAGCCTCATGGATACTACTGCATAGGCACACATACAAGGAGAAAGAAAAATAGTGCTACAAAACTTAAGTAGCTAGTGTCCCAAACCAAGTGATAAAAACCAGGATATTTGACAACCTCAGGTGCCAACATTGTCTATATTGATAATAAAACAGAGAAAATTATAGCATTGTTATTTAGATTCCTAAGCAATACTATTTACTGAAGTCATATGTTTTCCTTAGATATACCTTCACCAAGAAATATCTGACTTATTTGTTTTTGTTTCATTTTACATGAAATGAAATATATATTTTCAACAGGCATATAAAAACACAATTGCCTTCAGATCCTACATCCTTATGAAGGAAAAGGAGATGATCTGCAATGATTTAAATCTTGTATCTTTGAAAACCATATGTAACATTCCAATACCAATTTCAAGAGAAAACACCAAACCAAAGCATCAACAAAAAATAACTAATTTGCCTTTCCATGACAATCAAGAACTCACATGATCAATTTGTCGAGTGGCAGGTGTGACTTTCCCTTCGGTAGCTCGGATCAGATCATCATAATAACTCTCGGGCACGGTGGAGCGCTTCTTTGCCGCGCCAGACACTGAAAGCCACACCTTTGGTCGTAGAACTGGTGGTATCCCCTTTCTGATGAGCCTTTTCAATGTGATTGTGTTGGTAAGCTTGGAAAGCTTCAGCGACGACACGCTGATGCCCTCACCATTCCACGAGATTTGGGGCTGCAGATACCAATTTGCGCCTTTGCTCGCCTCGAGGTCCCACCAAATCCGGCCCTGTACCCGCACCCTCTCCCTCACCTCATTCAGGACATTGACATCGTCAATGCTCCCCTCGACGGTGAATCCGTACATGTCTTCGAATTTGACGGAGAAATTATTGGAAATGGAAGGGGTGAAAGTGGAGACTCTCGATCTAGGGTTCCCCGAGTTTACCCGATAGGGTTTTCTTCTTAGGGCGAACCCATTGGATACTTCTCTTTGAGATTGCGTTCCCAACATAATGTCTGAGCTATCCTCTAAAAAATGGTACCGGATTTCTTCAAGAAAACACAAAAAGATTAAATCTTTTGCATCAAAGGGGAAGGCCATTTGCTCAAAACAGAAATAGGGACAACAAGGATTCTCATTACCTGAAGAGAAGAAGGACCTCTTCATCTTTAAAGCGAACCTTTACTTTTGTTGAAAAAATTTGGGAGTTTTCACAAATCAGCTCTCATTTAGACGAAGACTATATGTTCTTTTGGAGCATCAACAATTGTAAAAAGATAGAGAAATATATGACCTTTTTTGGGGGAAGAAGAAATAAATAAAAGCGATCAATCTCACAATTTCTCGAAACCTCTCCTTTCTCCACGAAGATTAGGCACGGGATGACGACGACGGCGGTAGCGCTCTTTATTTGTTAAAGGGGGGACAGTAATGAGGCCAATGGAGGCGACAAAATCCTTCTTTTTGCAAACTGCGAAAGGAAAGGAGAGAGCTTTGTTTTTGGCGGTGGATCTTCCAATGGAGGAGAAGGAAAGGGGGGGGGGGGGGGAGGGGGAAGGGGGAGGAGAAATTAATGGGCAGTGCAGGCGACCAAAGCTGTAATGCCTGCCACGGTGGTGGAGAATGGAGAGATGGTTGATGGTGATGGCCGGCGATTGTTTTGTGAGCAACGGATAGCATAAATATGAATCATTAATACGACCGCATGATATGTTGGTGCGGTTAGTTGAGGGGATCCAGTGGATAGATCTAAGTTTGGACTTTTCCAGATATGTTGTGGTTGAGTATCCGATATTAAAGTACCAAATTACCCTTTACATTTTCGTCAAGTACGAGTTTTTCTAAAATTAGATGATGGTAATTGCTAAAAACTAAAAAGGTCAACTTGTATTCTAAGCCATCAACGCTGGCACTAAGCATCGAATCGAACGCAGATCTTGCTCGTTTTTAACGCCGCGGTGAATCTTGTGAGATTATGTGCTATGAAACGGAAGAATATTCTAATTCGCACAGAAATTTCCACGTGTAATCGTGTAATTATATGGAAAGAAGGGAGCAAAAACGGAAATAAATGCATACTGTGCAGAGAATATCAGAAGACCCTTGCAAGTTTCAACCAACTATTAAGCATTAAAATAAAAGGCGAGCCAAGTCGTACCCGATCATGAGGAATAAATCCACCCTCGTGCTCTCTCGCTCTCAATTTTAGACCTTAAAATGTGTGCAGTATGGACATCCTCATGGATGTGGACATAAAAATATGTTAATTGATGGGAGCCAATTCAATTGATTGAACCAACCTCAGGTGCTATGTTGGGAATTGGGGGCTTCAACCAAAATCTCAGTTCATGATTTTGGAGACTTTGAAGAATTTCAACCCATAAAGTTATAAATGAATTATAATTATAAATAAAAATTATAATAAATGATCATATTAAAATTTGAACTTTAAATTTTTTAAAAATATCCACAATGTTATCATCAATTGTGCTAACAATTATAATTATAATTTAACTAAAGTTGTATAGAAAAATATGATAGTTAAGTAGAATTGTAAGTTACTTAAGTAATTATACATACTAATTATCGGGACTCAACAGTGGCGCACAAGTTCAAATTGAAGAAGTAATTGTAATAAAATTTTAAGTCGGAAAATGAAAAGTTCATATAAGTTCTTATATATGAAAGTATGACATGAGACTTGAATTGAAATAGATAATTCTTACATACATCGTACATGAAAATTACATTTGAGCACTTGGCAGATGTGCAGGTGCAAATATATATTTATTTATTTATTTCAAAAATTATTAGAATAGAAATTTAAGATTTGAGGCGTGTATTTAATATACTTTCTTAAAGGAAATATTAACCCTCTATTTTCAAGGACAAATCTTCTTTAATGAGACAACAAAGCCGAAATATTCTCAGTAAATCAATTTACTTTATTACGAACAAAAGGAAAATTTTGAAGTATTTATAAATTGATATGTGTTAGGATGGGAATAAGAAGCGCAATGAAAAAAATGATTTTAAAAAATCAAACTATCCCGAAAACAGTGATCGACTTTAGCAATCTTTAAGAAATTCAATCTACAAGTAGAAGGATAAGATATACCTTATACTACGGATGGTATGGCTGCTCCTATCCCCGTTTCAATACGTCCACGCGCACGTCCTCCAAGTAAGGTCCACACCAAGCACCTCGCAACTAAGGGGCAACGAATACCAAGACTCATTGTGGCTCAACGGAGAGGCAATCCCAACCCCGAAACGCACCAACGTGAAGCTGGCTCTTCCACCAAGAACTAAGCACTAAAAGAAAAGGAAGAGAGAATCAGAAAACTACGGAACGAGAAGGAAGATGAATGAATACCTCATTGTCCTTCTTGGACTCCTCCAAGAAGATGAAGGAGATGACACACTCAAGAGAAAGAGACCTTCAATTCGGCTTCACAAATCTAAAAAGGACGAACTTGATGGTCGGCCACCCATGGAGATCAAGAGGAGCTCTTTGGAATCTTTCTCTTCAAGAAGTCTCTCAAGAATCCAATCCTAAACCTTTTCCAAGATATATCTTTCCTATCATGTCCATAAACAAGATCTGTGCTCGAGTTGCAGTATGTCCATGCTAGTAGACATATAGGGCCGCATTCGAACTTTATTTCATAAGGTCCGTTACGAGGTTAGCCTGTTGTGTGTGACCTATATCACGACTAAGCCAGCAGGGAGTTGTGCATAACGGAGAGTCGGATCTGATAGAACGACTTATATTCGAATCTTACGAGCCACCACTAAACTCCTTTAGTGTGGTCATGAGAGACTCCACTCACAAGTCAAGATTGACGTCTAGCAACGTGTCATGACTACTTGGATATTGTGAGGTTCAATCTACAGAGATCAAACGTCCTTCGGTGATTACTTACCATGCATTAAGTCCCTCGCTTAAGAAGTGTCAAACCCTAATACTGATTCATATGTATTCCACCTGCCAAGATGTCGTCTCAATAATGAAACGTCAGAAATATCTTCTTGACTTTCATGTCTATTCTGGCCAGAGATTCCCGAGTCAACACTTGTAGGAACACATAAGATATTATCTTCTCTCACTAGGAGTAACTGATTTCATGTTGGTTGCTCAACTACCTTCATGAATGCTTCCCCATGCCCAGTAATACCCGACACATGACAATGAGGGCCACGTAGGGATAGAACCAAAGTAATGGATCGTCACTCACAAGATAACCACGACAACCTCAGGTCCAAGGACTGCTTGCACCTACTATCACCTAAGGAACATCCTATTGACACTCATGAAAGGATTTCATTCTATGTTCCTCGTATAGGTCCATTTAGTGAACTCATTCCCTAATGAGCACCTGTACTTATACATTAATGACGGCTCATAGGTAACTGTGAGATCAGCTACCCCTTATCTATAAGGCATGTACCAAGTGCATAGAGTAGTGGATATATTATTTCTGATTTCTCTTGACGTTGATGTTACATTATATATCTGTTATTTGTGTTTTTTTATGCATGATGATTGATTTGGTGGATTGAGGACTGATCTGCACACTAAGTCCTAGTTGGACTTACCCCTCATTTTTTATTGTTTTTCAGCACCTGAGTGAGATCAGAGAGGTACCGAGATACAGTAACATGGTTGGTGGCGGTAGGGCAGCGGGTCTCATGACATGTTGTGGTTGAGGGGATACCTGAGTCATTCTAGTTTTCTTTGAATTGTTGAGTCATGTAGACTCGGGTTGTTGTTTTCGCATTTTCTTTATTTTTAGGAGTCTTGGTTACTTATTTGAATTCTTTAAAAATAACTCGATCAGTGAACTTTTATTTAGTTGGGGTTTGGTTCGGTATTTGATACATATTCCTTCTTTTAAAAACAAATTAATTATATATTCATATACTGGATATTTGTTGTGTTGTGATTTGAGTTGGGTTAGGCTTCGGGGTACGTGACGTACCCTGGCGTTCACACCGGGTTTGGGGTGTGATACAGTGAATCAATAGGAGCTCAACGGTCAAGTTCGATCTTATGTCTTCGTTCCAATAACTAGTTAGTTTTTCTTGAGGGGTTGGATCCCTTGGAGCACGTTCAGTTTTTACTAGGTAAGTTGAAGGAGTTTTCGATGTGAGAGCGTGAGGTGCAATCCTGAGAACTTGAGGCCTTTGGGTTTAAAATGGTTGAGATGCAAAGTGCCTTGGTGGCGAAGGTTGATGAGGTTATCCGTTTGAGCACTGTTGTTTCTGAGTCTGAGGCTCGAATAGCAGAGATGGAAGGCAAGACCAGGGCGGAACTGGAGATGGTCTACTTGGACCTTTCCGTGGCGGTGGCAGAAAATTCTCGTCTAAAGGCCGAGGCTAAGGAGGCTAGGGCTGAGGTTGGGAGGTGTAACTCATCTAGGCAGACCCTTGAGGAAGAGGTGAAATGCCTCCAAGATCGTGCTCTTGCCATGTACATGGAGGGCTTCAAAAGAGCGATAGAGCAAGCTAAGATCCTTGCTCCCATTGTTGATCTTTCTGGGATGGACTTCCTCTAGGAAGTCAAAGATGGTGTTCTAGTGAACCTTGAAGCTGAGGAGGATTTTTCTTGGTCGCTTAGAGAAGAACCTTCAGTCACGACTTCGGACCATTGTTCATTTTCTCCGCGGGGGAATCTTGTTCCGGAAAGGGATACTCTTACCGGGTGCACCAGGGCTGGTGCAGTTCCTCCTTAGTGGACTCTTTAAACTCTTCACTTGTATGTGTTGGTTCTGGGAACCCCTTGGGGTTGATTATCCTCCCCTTTTTGTTTGACAATTGCTCCTTTGTGAACCTATTTGATTTTGTAACCCCCCTTGACAATGGCTCCTTCGTGAGATTATTTTGTTTTGTGAGGGTCAATTTTGCCTCACGAAAATTACTCTACTTTTAGAAACGAGACTTTTTCTATTGGACTAAGGTTTTCAACCTTGGTCTTAATCTCAGTTTACATGATAACAAACATGAAACTAATGATTTCATGGGGAATTACTTTTAGGTTCCAAGTCGGTTAGCGCTCGACATCCGCGATCAAAAATATTGGAGAAATCAAAAAATCGAAAGGACGTTGGTTGACGTGCTCGGATTTCATCGGGAAGATAGAGTCTAGGTTTAGGGTGTTTAGATAAATTGTAAAATCCTCATTATGATACTAAGACCCTTAAAGAATCAAACCCGTAATCTGAAACCTAAACCGAAGAAAGAAACAGGCTGAAACTCAACGTAAAGTATAGTACAATATGTAGAGTACCGGTACTCTACGACCGATCGATTGACTGATTAATCGAAATGAGCCCAGAAAGCACAACGGTTAGTTGAAGAATGAAAATGCTGAAATAATAAATCAAGTTCAACAGACCAAATACAATGAAATCTGAGTAAAATAAAATAAATGCCCTCAAGGGCTACAACTCAAAAAAATCCCAACACAAGTACATGACACACTACCAACAGACTCGACTACGATCCTAACTAGGACTGCTATGAGATCAATGTAGCTCCTCCGCCCTCCAACCGTGCCAAGTGCTCCATCCCGTCTCACCGGTCAGGCTCTGTAAAATAAAACAACGTCAACGGGTGAGTTCAAAGAACTCAGTGAGCGATTCTACCAACCTCCATAAAAAAAACATCACAGATAAGATGCATCAGCATAAAACCCCTGACTCAAGCAGGAAAAGATCACAATGAAGTGACCAGCTAACAGGCCATCCGGCCACCACCTGCCCGAAGGCAGCCAACACCCAAACGGTGAAGATCAATAGGCCTAAGCCTACCATATCCTGAGGCAATAACACATACTAGGATAATCGAGAAGGTCCTCCGAACTTATCCTAGTACAAGAAACTAGGGAGCAATCGGGAAGGCCCACCGAACTTGCTCCATGAGACACGTAGGGACAATCGGGATTCGCCCATCCAAACTTGCCTATTTAAGATATCATAGGAATAATCGGGTAGGCCCTACGAACTTACTCCTCTAAGATATCTCAGGAATAATCGGGTAGGCCCTCTGAACTTATTCTTTACAACCACCTCAGGGATAATCGGATAGGCCCTCCGAACTTATCCCACGGGGCTAGATTAGAACAATCGGAAAAGGCCATCCGAACTTGTTCCACAGGTTGGGAATTTGCCATCCAACCTCCCGGGCCTAGCCCGCAATCCGGCTCCTCAACGAGCCTCTTCGTCATTCATAAAGATATGGCGCATCATGACCTAAGTCATGAATCTCCTACGGTGTCTTATGGGTGTTCGTATTGGAAAGCGTCTCAACACTCCAATACCCGACCCCGACTCTTAGACCCGTAATGTCATAAACTCGTGTGGTTTTATTTTATGCATAAACTTCACATGTTGGTTCATAACAAATTATGCTAACCCTTTCGCCAAATTTTAATTAAGCAATTAAAATTTAGTTCACCAAAATTAGGGTTTTATTTTAGTTTACTGTTCTGCCCGAAACCGATGTGTCTAATCCGAATCTGGTCTCCATAGTGTGTCATATATTTCCAAACTATATTTTCTGGTCGAAATGATAGTTTACATGAGTATGTTCAGATAAATACACACATCACAGCAAGCAATTTAAAAACAGCACAGATTCATCATTTCAGCATGCAATTTCAGCAACATCAAATTTTCAGCATAGCATAAAAATAAATCCGAAATTCCTAGAAATTAAGCCCTTAATTATCATTTAAACAGAATATAAATATTGAGATAAATTTCCCAATTTCCATGCTTAACAACAAGGCTAACAAGCACTAACAACATCATGAACAAGAACAAGCACCATGATCAAGAAACTTTCTTCAAGAACCTTCATGGTATCAACAACAAGATCTTAATTTTTAGAAACATGATTTCTACCCAATAATCACAGATTTATTACCAAGCATGCTTTTAAATTATAATCATCAAGATTAATAAACAAATTGAAATCATAGAAGGTAAGAAGAAGCTACACCCTTCTCTTAGGCAATTCATCAAACACTTGGAGGGCACCCCCTTTCTCCCCCTTGGCCGAGCACCCCCAGGCACATCCTAGGGCTGTCAAACCACATAGGGGAAGGTTTAGGGCCTCCTCAAACACAACACACAAAAGATCAACAATAAATCAAGAGTTCACCGGAAAACAAATCAAATCATCCAAGCCTTCAAGAACCCGAAGAAAACCCGAGAAGGAGGGGTAAAACCACTCACCTTGATCTAGGAAGGAAGAAAGAGTATGAGAAACTCAAAATTGACGGCCTCCGAATCCAGCTTCAAAGGGGATGGGTCGGCTCAACAAGGGCGGTGGCCCCTCTTCAAGGAAAGCGGCAGCTACACCCGAGCCGCCGGCTTGGCTCCAAGGAGAGGGGAAGAGAGAGAAAGGAAGAGAGGGGAGGGAGAGAGGCTCGTCGGCTGGCTTGGGGGCGACGGCTCCAAGGAAGAGGAAGAGGGGAGAGGGGTGGGTCGGCTTGGCTGGGCGGCTCCTCTCTCTACACGGCTTGTGCGGCTCCAATAGGGAGCTGCAAGCCATAGGGGGGGGGGGGGGATTTTATAATCCCTTCCCCTCCTCTTCAACCCTAACCTTCTTTAATCCGCATCCGCCTCAACTCGGATCCAAATCCACTAACCTCTCAATCCGCTAACCCAACTAAGCTTAATTAATCCTATTATAATCCCATGATAAATTATAAGCAACCACATATGCACATCCACATAAACTAAACAATTATGCATACACAACATGAAATTAAATAAATTTAACTACTCAAGCAAAATTCTCATATGCCATATTCTTATTTACCCGAGCTCGCAAGCTCGCTCCGGACCATGAGTCGACTCGGCTCGACCTTGGACTAGTCCTCTAGGCTGGCAAACATAAACACAAAGGAAAATAATATAATCAAATATCTAGGATATTACAATCCTCCCCCCTTAACGAAAATTCGTCCTCGAATTTTAGAAAAAGAAAATTAAGGACTCACCAAATCGTCCTCCCAGGTGGCCTCCTGCCTGTAATGGTGCTCCCACCTGACCTTAACCAAGGGGATCTCCTTGGACCTCAATTTTTTGCTCTAATGGTCTAGCACCTCAATTGGTCGCTCCTCATAGGTGACTGCTGAATCCACCTCCACTGCGGTAGGCTCAATCACATGGGACTCATCCCGGATGTACTTCTTTAGCATAGACACAAGGAACACTAGATGTACTCGGTCCATACTAGGAGGTAAGGCCAACTCATAGGCCACAGCTCCCCTGCGATTGAGAATAGGAAATAATCCAATGAACCTAGGGCTTAGCTTTCCTTTCTTACCAAATCTCACCACCCCTTTCATAGGGGATACCTTGAGGAATACCATGTCCCCCTCAGCAAACTCTATCTCCCTGGCCTTTCCATCAGCATACATCTTCTGGCGACTCTGAGCTACTAACAGCCTCTCTCTGATTAGCTTCACCTTTTCTATTGCCTCCTCTACCAAGTCAAGTCCCATCATAAGGGAATCTCCTACCTCAAACCAACCTACAGGCGACCTGCATCTCCGCCCATACATTGCCTCAAATGGGGCCATCCCGATGCTGCTGTGGTAGCTATTATTATAGAAAAACTCAATCAGAGGTAAGTGTTGTTGGCTTTAGGCTTTCAACCTTAGTCTTAATCTCGGTTTTGATGGTTTTGATGATAACAAATATGGAACTAATGATTTCATTGAGAATATCTTTCAGGTTCCATATCGACTAGCGTTCGATGTCCTCCATCGGATAAATCAAAGAAATGTCAAAATCGGAAGGACATTGATCATCGCGCTCAGGTTCATCGTGAAACTTCCCGAAGATCGATGGGTGCACCAAAGTCGCATCGGACGAGCTCAAAGATCACATGGAAAGCTCTCTGTCATGATGCTCGTTGAGAGCCGAAACCCGAAAACAAAGAGCGGAAGAAAAAGGGTGAAGAAAACAATCTCAGACTAAATTCGGTCGACCGAGCGATCGACCTAATAGGGTAAGAAATGGGCAGTAGCCCTAGCGGTCGACCGGACTAAGGCTAGCTGCAGACGCAGCTTGCGTCGGTCAACCGAAAGAGAAATCGCAAGCTTCTTGTGTCTATCGATCGACCGGCCAGGTCAACCGACCGAAGCCCAAAAAGGGCAGTAGGCTTGGCGGTCGACCAGTCGATCGACTGACCTACGAATAGCCGAAGACACAGATCACGTCGGTCGACCGATGGGTCGACCAAAGATCGGGATCGCGATTTTTGTGTCAAGCGATCGACCCATCGGTCGACCGCCCACGGGGAGAATACAAGCGGTCGAAGGACCGGTCGACCGACCATTCGACCGGCGGCCTGTAACAGATAGTTTTCTATCCGTTGAACAGTCATTTCTTCAGTAGGGTATAAATATTCCCTCATATGATTCTTTTAATATGCTTCCTCATCTTCTATAGCCTTCATTGAGCATTCTAAAGAGGAAGATTTGAAGCCTTCCAAAAGATCTAAAGCACGCTCTGCTTCTTCCGTGAACATCTTCTTCAAGTGCACAAGCTTGGCTCAACACGGGTTTCGATCGAGTTCTACCTCCTGAAGAGTTGAAGGTGCCAAAGGCTTGCTAAGGAGCTTGTACTATTGGTTTTATTCTAAGCTCCTTGGATTTTAATTTTTAACCTATTATTTAATATTTTATTTGGATTTGTGTGTGAAGACCTTGTGTTAGGTCTTGTTGTGTAAGTGGTTACCTTGCAAGGTGTAAATCCACTTGTGTGTGTAAACGTAGTTGTTAGTAGGATTAGTTTAGTTGTCCCTTAGGGTTGAGGTGGAAGAGGACTCTCGATAAGAAGGCGGTGATATTTGATATTTGAAATAATATATTTGAAAAAATCATGCATTGTACATCCGCATTTGATATTTGGGCTTGTTTAAACATGCTTTACAATTAAGCAAAAACCGAAGAGCTCATTCATTTGATGAGGGGAGTGATGACAATTGTCATCCACCCAATACTAATATGGTTTTTGAAGCCCATAGTGCCTCTAGTCATAAGAGCACAAGAAATCGGAAGAGGAAAGTGGTGTGGGTCATGCATGCAAGGAAAAGGGGCATATCAAGAAGAATTGCCCATTATTGAAAAACAAAGCAAGGAAGAGGTCAAATGCTTCTACATCGTCCTCCGATTTCCTTGAAGCATCCTCTCATCATGACAATAGAGCTACTTCTCAATTGTGCCTCATGGGATTAAAAAATGAGGTAAATCCTTCCACCTCTTGTCATGATAAGAATTTTATTGATAATGATAGTCATAGCTCATCTCGTTCATTTGACATGCCATATGAGGAACTAGTTGAGGAATATCAAAAAATATATGCCTTGCTTGTGAAAAAGAATAAAGAAAATAATAAATTAAAGAAAGAAAATTTAAGGCTTAGCTCTCATGTACATGAATTAGAAAATAAAAAATTGAATACTAGTTCTTTTGATTCTTATCATGATGCTCTAAAACTTGAAATTAAGGACTTGAAACATAAAAATGATGAATTAGAAATTGAAAATTATGAATTATTAAATAAGACATCCAAAATTAGAAATGAAAATGAGAGCTTGAAAAATAGATTAAAACTTAAGGATAATGATTCTTCAAATGATTTCAAAATGGAAAATAAAAATTTGAAAAATAAAAATTATTTGTTGAAATCTCAATCTCATGCTTTACACAAATCCATTAATGACTTAAAGAATGAGGTTGTATTCTTGAATAGGAAAATAAATGATTTATCAAATATGTCCTCCTTCAAGAACTCTAGAAATACAAATGGTAATGTTAAATCTCATGTTAAACATTCCACTCTTAAACCTCATGATCTTAAGAAAAAGAAAAATATTTCCTTTAAGAATGCTCATGCTCATCATGTTTTTCATGCTAAACATTCTAACATTAGACCTCACGTCCATAAGAATAATGAAAAGAAGAGATTTAATGGACATTGCTTCTGTTGTGGTGTTTATGGTCATGCAATCCATGATTGCGCATTCAAGAAAAATCCAAGTGTTGCTAAGACACTTTGGATACCTAGGCCAACTAACCCTCAATGACCCAAAGCCATTTGGGTACCAAAGGTTTCTTGCTCTCTTGTAGGGGGAGCCACCACACAAGGGTGAAGAGAAGTAAAGAGTTGAAGTTGACCATGGACTTGAATGATGAATCCTCCCTTGGTTGCAACTTCAAGCTACCTTGATGCCCTAGGTAAAGTTGGCATCAAAATTATTCTGGTATCATCTTCTAACTTACATTGTTTACTCTAGTTGAAGATCATGATACTATGCTTAATGATAGTTAATCTCCACGCTATCGATTTATTGTATAAAATAATTTTTGATTTTGATTTCTCGGTCTCTTCGGAGACCCCGGTGGCCTGTAATGGGCCTAAGCGACCTTATGGTTCTAAATCGTAGGCACATTGTGGCCTTTCGGTTTTCAACCAATAGGAAGGGTTGGAGATCTTATTTTTCAAAATTTCATATTTTGAGATCTCTTGATTCATTTTATTATCATGAATAATTTATTTGAAAATGAATCCATGCTATTTAGTGAAGTTGAAGTTGATACATGATACTTGGTTTTTCTCTTCACTATTTAGTTTAATAGCTTGCATGTAGAATTGGTTTCATTGTCTACTTAATAATTATACTTGCAAGTTATAATTTTTTGGGAAGGCTATTTAGGAAGAAAAATATAAGTTTGGCTAAATCATCATGAATAGGGTATAACCTTGGTAATTTCAAAATCTAAGTGCTATACCTCATTGGTTAAGATAAAATCATGTCTCTATACTCATGACTAGAATTGCATGTAAAATCCTTGAATTCTCATGAGTAGGTAAAATATTAGTACTTAGGCAAATTTCATTGAATGAAACTTGCTCTAGGTTGATACTAGAGACCCTATCATTAAGTCCAAACTAGTTAAACATAGGTAGAGATCTTATTCCTCAAATGTTTCATATCTTAGGATCTCTTAGATTCATTTAGATATCATGAAAACTCATTTAAAATGAATCTTTACTATCTAGCATAGGTTAAGATTTTAAAATGAAACTTTGTATTGAACCCTTGCTAGTTAGTTTGTTAGCTTGCTAGTAGCCTTAATTTCATTGTTTACTAATGAAGTCTACTTGCAAGTTGTGTATGCAAATGAAAGGCAATGCTATCTAAGAGAAAATGAAAAATAAAATAAAAAGGTTGGGCAAATTTCTAAGAAATAAGGTATGATTTTATTTTGCAATAATCTTTGAAAAATAATTGAATTTTCATGTTTAATGATGTCTCTATATACTCATGATTGTTTTTGAATGATAAATGTTTGAATTTTCATGAGTAGGTAAAATCTTGATAACTTAGCTCATTTCATGATATCATGATATGTATGAAATTGAACTAGGTTAAATTCTTCTTTAGAGACTTCATTTTAAGTTAAAAATTGGATAAACATATTTAGGTGTGTTAATGATTAGTTATCATGTGCTCAAGATTGAAAATTCATGTCTAAATGAAGAAAGTGACAACTAATTCACCTTAGGGGACTTAAGCTTGAAAAACTTGGCCCAAGTCAACAAACCACAATTGGTATCAATTGACTTGGTCATTTGATTTTAAGTCCAAAACTTCATAAACATGTTTAGGAATAGGTATGACATGTTTCCATGCTCTTAGAGTGAAATTTCTTATGGATATGGATAAAGTGACAATTGAGGTTAATTCATGCAAACTTTTTTTGAACCTAGTTGACCCAAGTCAACAAGTTGACTTAAAGGTCTCATTTTCAATCCATATTAGATTTACTCATGTTAGGTATCCATAGGTTTAAATTTGAAAAATTATGAGTAAATGTTAAGATTGAAACTTAGCAAGTTTCATAAAAATTAGTTAGTTTTGAATGAAATCATGCTAGGTTGATATCTTGACTTAAGGACTTAATTTCCATTTCAAACTTGACATATACTCTTTACATGACCATCATGTGGTGTCATGAAAGTTTGAATGAAAATTGAAGATGTTTTAAGAATAACTGAAAATTTCAAAAATACAATTTCAAACTTCAATTGGTATAAATCTCAGTTATTTTTAGAAAAATATAGAAAATTAATTTTGAGATGATTCTTGAAGCAACACCTTCATTGAAAAATCTAGTTTCTTAAATAAAAATTTCAAAACATTTCATCAAGAATCTAATTTATAATGAAATTTTGAAGTTGGTCTTTAAAAATGCAAAGTATCATTCTTTTTGAAACATCAATCTTTTCGATACTTTGAATTTTCTTCAAAAACTTCAAATGAAACCTTGTGTACACCATTTGGATTCCATTTCTAATATCATTCACACAATTTTCTGAGTAAAATCATTCGTAGAAATGATTTTGATATCTTGGATGATAGATAAAAAAATCCATTTGTTTCATTGGAATCAATAAAGGATGAAAAATGGACTTTGATTTTTAAATTCATTTTGAGTTGAATTTTGATACATGCATTTCAAATGATCATTCAACAATTGGTATCAAAATTTTCATTCAACAATTGGTGTAAAAAAATTTCATTCAATAATTGGTATCAAAAAAATTTCATCCAACAAATTAGTTTTTCAAATCTTGAAGTATAGGTTGAATGAAAATGATTAGATCTTGTTTCCGTTGAAAGTTTGAATGAAATCAAAAATGTTATATGAAAACATACATGATTTAATTTTGAATTCAAATACTTAGTTTTTTAACATATCATGTATGACTTTGTTTTCATATTAAAATTGTTTTTCCATCCCTTTGGTTGAGATGTTTTTGTTTCATGAAAATATCTTTAGAGTCTCAACTAAATCCTTGTTTTTCATCCCTTTGAATAGATAGACCTTTCTTACCATTTTTGATTGATGTCAAAAGGGGGAGAAAATTAGGAGAAGTTTATAGAGAAAATATATGTCAAAATGGGGAGAAATGCATAGTCAAAAGGAGGAGAAATGTATAGTTAAAATGGGGAGAAAAGTATAAGAAAGGGGAGGAAAATATAGGATATCCATGCATATAGATAGGGAGAGTTTAATTATATACATATGCATGTTGATAGGGGGAGAAATCCCTTAGTTGATATCCTTAATGCTTTAATGAATATATATTTTCTTAAGGATGTTTGTCAACATCAAAAAGGGAGAGATTGTTGGCTTTAGGTTTTCAACCTTAGCCTTAATCTCGGTTTTGATGGTTTTGATGATAACAAACATGGAACTAATAATTTCATTGAGAATATCTTTCAGGTTCCATATCGACTAGCATTCGATGTCCTCGATTGGATAAATCGGAGAAATCACAAAATCGGAAGGACATTGATCGTCGCGCTCGGGTTCGTCGCGAAACTTCCCGAAGATCGATGGGTGCACCAAAGTCGCATCGGACGAGCTCAAAGATCACATGGAAAGCTCTCCGTCATGATGCTCATTGAAAGCCGGAACCCGAAAATGAAGTGTGGAAGAAAAAGGCTGAAAAAACAATCTCAGCCTAAATTCGATCGACCGAATAGGGTAAGAAATGGGCAGTAGCCCTAGCGGTCGACTGATCGGTCGTCCGAAAGAGAAATCGCAAGCTTCTTGCGTATGTGGATTAACTGGCCAGGTCGATCGACAGAAGCCCAAAAAGGGCAGTAGGCTTGGCGGTCGACCAGCCGATTGACCGACCTGCGAATAGCTGAAGACGCAGATCACGTCGGTCGACCGATGGGTCACTCGAAGATCGGGATCGCAATTTTTGCGTCAAGCGGTCGACCCATCGGTCGATCGCCCATAGGGAGAATACAAGCGGTCGAAGGACCGATCGACCAGTCGGTCGACTGACCATTCGACCGGCGACCTATAATGAATAGTTTTTTATCCGTTGAACAGTCGTTTCTTCAGCAGGGTATAAATATACCCTCATATGATTCTTTTAATATGCTTCATCATCTTCTACAACCTTCGTTGAGCATTCTAAAGAGGAAGATTTGAAGCCTTCCAAAAGATCTAAAGTACGCTCTGCTTCTTTCGCGAACATCTTCTTCAACCGCACAAGCTTGGCTCAACTCGGGTTTCGATCGAGTTCTACCACATGAAGAGTTGAAGGTGCCAAAGGCTTGCTAAGGAGCTTGTACTATTGGTTTTATTCTAAGCTCCTTGGATTGTAATTTTTTACCTGTTATTTAACATTTTATTTGGATTTGTGTGTGAAGACCTTGTGTTAGGTCTTGTTGTGTAAGTGGTTATCTTGCAAGGTGTAAAGCCACTTGTGTGTGTAAACGTAGTTGTTAGTAGGATTAGTTTAGTTGTCCCTTAGGGTTGAGGTGGAAGAGGACTCTCGATAAGAAGGCGGTGACTTCCGGGTGTGGAAGTGCCTTAGGTCGAGAGTGCGTCTCTTCGGTGAAAAGTCCTCCTGTGTAAGGGAAACGTAAATTAATCTAGTAAAACTAGTGGGGTGCTTAGGTAGTGGAGTGGGCATTGGGGCCGAACCACTATAAAATCTCTGTGTTTGCACTGATTGATTGTTCATTTTTAATTGATTAATTATTTATCGCTTCCGCAATCAATCATCGAATTGCAAATTGCCTAACGATTTAAGAAAACAATTAAAAGTGAATTTATGCTAATCGAATATAGTAAACATACTATTCACCCCCCCCTCTAGTTCGCCATTTCGCCCACAAGTGCCTCTCCCAACTGCCCTCCAAATCAAGGACACATGCTCTCAGCATATCCTCGAGCATCTGAATAGTTCGCTCTGACTGACCATCTGTCTGAGGGTGAAACGCAGTACTGAACCGAACATGAGTGCCCAAAGCCTCCTTGAAAGACTGCAAAAAATGAGCTGTGAACTGGGTACCCCGATCTGAAATGATCATAACATGAGCACCATGGTAAGCGACGATCCAATCCTAGAACAACCTCGCATACTGCTCGGCTGAAATGGTCATCCTGACTAGTATAAAATGTGAAGTCTTGGTTAGGTAATCCACCACTACCCAGATAGAATCATTGCCTTTCCTAGACTTTGGCAACCCTGTCACAAAATCTATGGTTATCTTCTCCCATTTCCACTCTGGTACTTCTAGGTTCTGGAGCAACCCTGTCGGCTTCAAATGGTCAGCCTTAATTTACTGACACACCAGACAGTTAGACACGAACTCGGCCACTTCTCTTTTCATGTCTTTCCACCAATAATTCTGCCTTAGGTCATGGTACATCTTCGTGGATCCTGGATGCATAGTGTATGCGGACTGATGAGCCATATCTAGCACCTGCCTGCGAACCTCGACCATATCTAGCACCACTATCCTGTTCTTAAACCTCAAAACGCCATCCGAGTCCACACTGAACCCATTATTGGCATCGCCTCTCCTGGCCAGATCCTTAGCGAGAGCACAAAAAGCATTATCCTCTTGCGCTGTCCGCAACATATCAACCAACGTGGATTGCACCCTTAGGTGAACCACCAACGCACCAGAAGTTGATACAGACAAAACTGCCCCTGCCATCCAAACATAGGGCCAAATCCTGAGCCAATGGTCTCCTCCTGAGAACCAAATGTGCTAGACTGCCCATCCAAACATACCAGCCTTCCTCGAATGGTATATGATCGTGCAGTCATAATCTTTGAACAGCTCAAGCCATCTTCTCTGCCTCAAGTTCAACTCCTTCTGGGTGAGCAAATACTAGAGACTCTTATGATCAGTGTATATCTCACAAGCTCGCCATAAAGGTAGTGATGCCAAAGCTTCAATGCGAACACCATCGCTACCAGCTCAAGATCATGGGTTGGTTAATTCTTCTCGTGAACCATCAACTGTCTGGAGGCATAAGCTATCACCCTACCATTCTGCATCAGCACACAACCCAATCCAACCCGGGATGCATAACAGTAAACAACAAATCCTCCCGAGCCCGAGGGTACTTCTAGAACTGGTGCCGACGTCAAGCGATCCTTGAGCTTCAGAAAGCTGTCCTCGCATTAGTGTCCCATTCTAACTTAACCTTCTTTTGAGTCAGGCGAGTGAACGGCGCTGTAATCCTGAAAAGTTCTCCACAAATTTTTTGTAATAACCTGCAAAACACAGGAAACTACGGATCTCAGTGACATTAGTCCGCCTCTTCCAGTTCTGAACTACTTCTATCTTTGCGAGGTCCACCTTTACCCATTTCCTGGACACCACATGGCCAAAGAACCTCACACTCTCCAACCAGAACTCGCACTTGGAGAATTTAGCATGCAACCCATGCTCCCTGAGAGTTTCCAGAACTATCCTCAAGTGCTCAGCATGCTCCTTGCTGCTCCTAGAATAAATCAAGATATCATCAATAAACACAATTACAAATTTATCCAAGTATTCCCTGAACACTTGGTTCATAAGGTCCATAAATGCTGCAGATGCATTAGTCAGCTCGAAGGACATCACCAGGAACTCAAAGTGCCCATACCTCGATCTGAAAGCAGTCTTAGGGATGTCACTGTTCTGAATCCTCAACTGATGATACCCTGACCGCAGGTCAATCTTAGAAAATCACTGAGCACCCTGAAGCTGATCAAATAAGTCATCAATCTTGGGCAATGGGTATCGATTCTTCATCGTTACCTTATTAAGTTGTCGATAATCAATGCACATCCGCATGGACTCATCTTTATTTTTCTCAAAGAGCACTGAGCACCCCAAGGTGAAATACTTGGGCGAATGAAACCCAACTCAAGCAACTCCTGCAACTGGGACTTCAACTCCCTCAACTCAGCTGGTGCCATCCGATGCGGCGAAATGGAAATCGGCTTCACCCCAGGTTGCAAATCAATGCAGAACTCAATCTCCCTCTCTGGGGGCAACCCTGACAACTCCTCCGGGAACACATCAAGGAACCCACACACCACGGGCGTCCCCTCAATGTCCCTAGTCGCACCTCCGCCTTCTTCTGCCATATACACAAAGGCCAAGAAAGACTAGCAACCACCCAAAAGTAGCTTCCGAGCCCTAAGAGCTAAAATCGTCATCAACGGCTCTCCCCTTCCCTCACCCTAGAAAGTAAACTGGGGAAATCCGAGCTTACTGAAGGTCATAGTCTTAGCCCTGTAATCTACTTAGGCGAAATGGCCCGCCAACCAGTCCATGCCCAAAATTACATCAATCTACAGCATCGGCAGGAGTGTCAAGTCAGCTATCAACACATGCTCACAAATGACAATCTCACAGCCCCGAAAGGCTGTCTCTGCCATCCCAAAAATGCCCGTATGTGTAGACACCACAAGAGGCAACTCATGAACAGAGGGTTTCCTTGTCAACTTAGCAACAAACAAAGCATATACAAAAGAGTGCGTAGCACCCAGATCAAACAAAACATATGCAATGGCAGTACCAACAACAAGGTTAACTGACACTACTACCTTGGACGCCTCAGCGCCCTCTTGGTTCATAGTAAACACCTGTGCAGCGGGCCTCTTTAAACCACTAGCTCGCTGGCCTCCACCCTAAGTCTGACCCCTCAGAGCTACAGAACTTACTGACATCGGTGTCTTTCCTCTGGTCTGATCAGACTGCTGACCGCCCTTGCCAGGACAATCCTTTCTGAAGTGCCCAACCTGTCCACACCCAAAACATGCCTCAGAACGAAACTGCTCTAGGTCCGGCTCAACTCTGGTCGCACATAATCATGGCCCTTAAGCATAAGGTCGCTCTACACCCATAATTCATATTTCCTGAAATCTAGGGAAAGATCCTCCAATCAATCCAAAATTTTAGCTATAGGGGAAATTTACCATCAACCAATCCCTACAGATCCCTTTTGTAGATCTCTATCAACCGGCCCTCCTAGGATCCCTAGGGCCACCCTAACCAAACTGCACCATAAATATTTAACTATATGATGAGACCCAATGAATCATTCAAGATACTAAGCAAACATTGCAAGGATCTCTAATCTAGGCACCCATACAAGGGTAGCCCCCCAAAAATGGTGCACCCTCTAGCACAGGGCCATTCACGGCCTCAAGCCTACCATGCCCTAAGACAATAACATATACTAGGATAATCGGGAAGGCCCTCTGAACTTATCCTAGTACAAGAAACTCGGGAGCAATCGGGAAGGCCCTGCGAACTTGCTCCATGAGACGCGTAGGGACAATTGGGATTCGCCCATCCGAACTTGCCCCTTTATGATATCACAAGAGTAATCGGGTAGGCCCTACAAACTTACTCCACTAAGATATCTCATGAATAATAGGGTAGGCCATCCGAACTTATTCCTTACAACCACCTCGGGGATAATCGGGTAGGCCATCCAAACTTATCCCACGAGGCCAAATCATAACAATCAGGAAAGGCCCTACGAACTTGTTCCAGAGGTTGGAAATTTGCCATCCAACCTCCCGGGCCTAGCCCGCAATCCGGCTCCTCAATGAGCCTCTTCGCCATTCATAAAGATATGACGCACCATGACCAAAGTCATGACTCTCCTACGGTGTCTTAGGGGTGTTCCTATTGGAAAGCATCTCAACACTCCAATACCCGACCCCGACTCCTAGACCCGTAATGTCATAAACCCGTGTGGTTTTATTTCATTCATAAACTTCACATGTTGGTTCATAACAGATTATTCTGAACCCTTTGCCCAATTTTAATTATGCAATTAAAATTTAGTTCACCAAAATTAGGATTTTGTTTTAGCTTACTGTTCTTCCCGAAACCGATGTATCTAATCCGAATCTGGTCTCCAGAGTATGTCCTATATTTCCAAACTATGTTTTCTGGTCGAAACGATAGGTTACAAAACTATGTTTAGATAAATACACACATCACAACAAGAAATTTAAAAACAGTACAGATTCATCATTTCAGCATGCAATTTCAGCAACATCAAATTTTCAGCATAGCATAAAAATAAATCCGAAATTCCCAGAAATTAAGCCCTTAATTATCATTTAAAAAGAACATAAATCTTGAGATAAATTTCATAATTTCCATGCTTAACAACAAGGCTAACAAGGACTAACAACATCATGAACAAGAACAAGCACCATGATTAAGAAACTTTCTTCAAGAACCTTCATGACATCAACATCAAAATCTTAATTTTTAGAAACATGATTTCTACCCAATATTCACAAATTTATTACAAAGCATGCTTTTAAATTATAATCATTAAGATTAATGAACAAATTAAAATCATAGAAGGTAACAAAAAGCTACACCCTTCTCTTAGGCAATTCATCGAACACTTGGAGGGCACCCCCTTTCTCCCCATTGGCCGAGCACCCATAGGCACATCCTAGGGCTGCCGAACCACATAGGGGAAGGTTTAGGGCCTCCTCAAACACGGCACACAGAAGATCAACGATAAATCGAGAGTTCACCGATAAACAAATCAAATCATCCAAGCCTTCAAGAATGGCTGAAGAACCCGAAGAAAACCCGAGGAGGGGTAAAACCACTCACCTTTATATAGGAAGAAAGACTACAAGAAACTCAAAATTTGCGGCCTTCGAGTCCGGCCTCAAAGGGGATGGCTCGGTTCAACAAGGGCGGCGGCTCCTCTTCAAGGAAAGCGGCAGCTCCTCTTCAAGGAAGGCGGCGGCGGGTACACCCAAGCCGCCGACTTGGCTCCAAGGAGAGGGGAAGAGAGAGAAAGGAAGAGAGGGGAGGGAGAGAGGGGAGGGAGAGAGGCTCGGCGGCTGGCTTGGGGGCGACGGCTCCAAGGAAGAGGAAGAGGGGAGAGGGGCGGCTCGGCTTGGCTGGGCGGCTCCTCTCTCTACGCAGCTTGTGCGGCTCCAATAGGTAAAATAATATAATTAAATATCTATGATATTACAATCCTCCCTCCTTAAAGAATATTCGTCCTCGAATTTCAGAAAAAGGAAATTAAGGACTCGCCAAATCATCAAACAATGAAGGATAACGCTCCATCATATCCTGCTCCATCTCCCAAGTGGCCTCCTACCCGTAATGGTGCTCCCACTTGACCTTTACCAAGGGGATCTCCTTGGACCTTAATTTTCTTCTCTGACGGTCTAGCATCTCAACTGGCCACTCCTCATAGGTGACTACTGGATCCACCTCCACTGCGGTAGGCTCAATCACATGGGACTCATCCCGGATGTACTTCTTCAGCATAGACACATGGAACACTGGATGTACTCGGTCCATACTAGGTAGGTGGTAAGGCCAACTCATAGGCCACAGCTCCCCTGCGCCTAAGAATAGGAAATGGCCCAATGAACCTAGGGCTTAGCTTTCCTTTCTTACCAAATCTAATCACCCCTTTCATAGGGGATACCTTGAGGAATACCATATCCCCCTCAGCAAACTCTACCTCTCTAGCCTTTCCATCAGCATACATCTTTCTGACGACATCTAAGGACCAGGTGGCCCTCACTAATAGCATTTAGTGAGGGTCATATGAGGTTTAGTGAGGATCGTGACCCTCAATAATTCCTACATTTTGTGAGGGTCGATGACCCCCACTGATTCTTACATTTTGTGAGGGTCGCTAACCCCTACTAAAATCTTTTTTCATAAATTTATTTCTTTTCGTGATGGTCTCTTAACCCTCACTAAAATTTATTATAACATGCAAATAAAACCTAATAATTTTTATAATTTAATTATATTCACATAAATATTAAGAAGCATACAAGACCAATATATATATCATCATTTAACATATAATATATCTATTATAAAATTCGTAAAGTATCACTTCATAGTCCATTACAAAAAAATACATCTAATAAAGTATCAATCTCGTTACATAAAAGTTTCAACTTCAAAAAAAAGAACTCAGGCATGTTCTACTAATTCATCCATAAATCAAGATCATTATCTTCGCAAATTCTTTCCTTTCTTTCCACCTGTCATCTCGTCCATTAAAGCAACTATCTTATCCATCTTTCTTCTATCGTATTTAAATTGTTCCTCCATCTTCTTTCTCTCATATTCCATCTTTCTTTCTTTTTCTTTTTTTTCTTCCATCCTCTTTCACCTCCCTCCACCACCTAGTCGGAAGGAAGTCAGAATCGAGATTTAAGAGTGAAAAAATGGGGCGGGGGGGGGGGGGGGTAATCGGTTCTCAGAGAGGAGACTAACCAAAAGGGCACGAGGTAGACAGCACCGCTGCCCGTGTTAGCCTAGAGTCATCCATTGGCAATCAGCGGCGGAAGATAGAGGGATTGACTGGGTTTATACCTTTTTTCATGTCAGAGTCAGAAAGCGTAAGAGCCTAAGACTCTAAGAGGGGGTCGTTGTTTGAAGATTAGGAATTCGACTTCAAGATTCGGGTCAAAGAGTTGATATTGAGAGCGGATTGGTGGGATTTGTACGGCAGGGCCAGAAGGAGCCCTAGTCTTGTTGCACAGCGTCAGCGGACCGCGAGAAGGGAAGGCCGGAAGGAGGAGCAAAGGGTGGAGAAGACAACGACTCAGGTGAGGGGAATAGGGGACGGTGGCTCAGGCGAAGGGAAAATGGGACAACGACTCAAATTCTTGAGTCGGAGAGCTAGGGATGATGAGGGCGGTCGATTAGGGCATTGGGTTAAAACTTAAAAGGATGTCGAATTGCCGATTAATTAGGGCATATTTTAATATTGGAAATAAAATCATTTGAAACATTTTAAATATCTGAAATAAATTTATATTTTAAATATATTAAAATATTTTAATTAAACTTTCAAATATATTTTAAATGTCTGAAATAAAAATATATTTAATCAATTATTTTAGATCAAAATATATTTAATCAATTATTTTAGATAAAAATTTATTTTCACTAAATAAAAATATATCATCGCTAAATAAAATTATTTCAGATATCTGAAATAATTTTATTTTCATATATTTAAAATATATTTAATCAATTATTATTATTTTTAGATTTTTAGTGAGGGTCATATTCAACCCTAAAAAATGCAGGATTTCGTGAGAGTCACGATATTGTCCTCATAATATATACTTTTTAGTGAGGGACATATTGGACTTTCACTAAATGAAGAATTTTGTGAGAGTTACGATGTCCTTACAAAATATACTTTTTAGTGAGAGTCATATTCAACCCTCACAAAATGTAGGATTTTATGAGGGTCACGATGTCATCACAATATATACTTTTTAGTGATGATCATATTAGACCCTCACTAAATGAAGGATTTCGTGAGGGTCACGATGTCCTCACAAAATATACTTTTTAGTGAGGGTCATATTCGACCCTCACAAAATGCAGGATTTCGTGAGGGTCACGATGTTGTCCTCACAATATATATTTTTTAGTGAGTGTCATATTCGACCCTCACAAAATGCAAAATTTCATGAGGGTCGCGATGTTGTCCTCACAACATATACTTTTTAGTGAGGGTCATATTCGATTCTCACTAAATGTTTTCTTTTACTGACATATTTTCGTGAGGGTCATGGTGTTGTCATCACTATATATACTTTTTAGTGAGGGTCATATCCGACCCTCACAAAAGTGTTCTTTTACTAATAGGTTTTCGTGAGGGTCGAATAGAGACCCCATAAATAGGTTGATTTAGTGAGGGTCGATGCACGACCCCCACCAAATCTCGTCACTAAAAACCAAGTGTCTTGTAGTGGCTGCTGCCACCCATCTCTGAGTGCTCCTCCGGCATTCAGTTTTTTGTCATTGACGAACAATGATATCTCCGACGAGCTCCGGCCACCACGTTCATCGGCGACAGTTGGAACCATAACACCATGGTTAGTGTGTGCGAGCTATTGTCGTACACCCGCTGCCACAACATCACCGCGTCGTTAGTGGAGGCAGTGAAGAGGCAGCCGTCGATCTGGTTGACGAGCACTTTGTCACACCCCAACTCAGGGTCACGTGACCGGCCAGGATATGTGGATATACCCTAAAGCCTAACTCATGCAATGCAATCCATGCAGGTATATATAAACAAAAATAACTGAATCAAAATGTCATGAATCGAATTAAGATGAAACAAGGATGTTCAAGTGAATACGGACTCCAATGTTCATAAAACAACTCGACACTGAAACATGAAATAAAGCACTACACGACTACGACTCTAAAACTCGGCCTGCTACGAGATCAGTGATGTCGTTTTGCCCCTCCAGCCGTGCCATGCCATCTAGCCGTACCGCACTGGTCAGGCTCTGCAAAACAAAAATAAACAAACCATGAGTCCATGAGGAACTCAGTGAGTGGTTCTACCGAACCACTACTTAAATCCCCATTGCATAATCATATATAACACCAAATAAATTCTCAGACAAATATTTTGGGATCTAATGCACCACCTGGCCAACCGGAATAAGTGCCTACATGGCCTTGCACAAGATATAACACTCGGCCACAACTGACTTTCACAGCATGACAACTCTCAGTCATAACTGGCCTATCACATTCATACAATTATATATAATCACAGTAAACACATCTCAATGTGTGTCACATAAAGCGATTAAAATCTCCAGGTCCTTCAACTAAGATGGCTAACTAGTTTCGGGAAACCACCGGTTTGGGAATGGCTCATCCCACCCAAATCCACTCGGGTCTAACATTAGTGTGGCCCATTAACGCAATATCAAGACCCCTACCACTCGGGTCTAACACTAGCGTGGCTCACTAGTGTAATCTCAAGACCCTGCAACCACCCGGGCTGAGTCGGGCAATAGCTATACCGGCTAGAGATGCTCCTCAGCCCAGCCATCGCAAACATAGTATACACACAGTTCACATCAGGTTTCACTAGTCATTAAATGCCTCCAGGCATACGCCCGTACCTAGCCCTACCCCCGGCTCTGTCAGTTTAACATATAAGTGTTACCCTTTCTTAGGGTGCAAAAGTATAATGGTCATGACTACGGTTAACCGTCTAAACCACAGTACATGGTTCCGTCCCTCTACTCATCATGTCCATATGTTCGCAATGTCAATAATTATTTTCTAACAATTTATGTCATCCACTGAAAGAGTTCCGTATAATACTTTTATGTCCGTAGTGCTAAACAATTTCCTCTAATATTTATCTACAGTGGTTCATGATAAATATAGCATCTACTCATCCATCTTTAGCACTATCCCAAGATAATTATTGCATTAAATATTTAAAACGCAGCATACTAAAAGTATGGCAACTTAACAACAAAATCACAACAATTATCTATTTAATCTCAGCAATTAAATACTCAATTTCTTCATTTAAATATGTAATTACATAATACTAAAATTAAATTCCAGCAAGAGCATAATAGTGTAGGAACCCAAAAAAAAACGTGTTATATGCAAGAAAAATAGTTTATGAGCGAAATAAAATTCTACTCCTTGATATAACTCACCCCACATGTCAATTGCTTAGGAAATCTATTTCCTAATCCAAAACCTTCCTCTCCCTGCTCGGCCAAACCCTAGTTTTAGGTATTTCCCCATGCGGCCGACCCTTAGGGGTTAGGAAAATAACTTTCTTCCCATCTTCTATGTTTTTCTTGATCTCTATGGTAATTATACATATAATAAAATCAAATCTACATGTTTTAAGCACTCGAGAAATTTAGGGAAAATTTCGGCATGATCTCCCCTCTTTTCCTCTATTCGGTCGACACCATTATTCAAGAAAAATATCGCGGAAAAATCTCAAGAACATACATTGACAACATGAGGGAGATTCAAGATCAAAAACCACAAGATTCGACGAAAAATCAACAAGAAAATTTGACACCACCATAAACCCAAGGGTTCGGCCAAAGGCCTCACCCTACACCAAGATTCAACCACTCACCTTTGGTTTGAAGGGAAGAGGATGAGATGGAGACGATTCCGATCTCCGGCGACGACACCAAGCTTCGGCTCTTGTTTTCTCCCTCCTCTCGCCCACCTCGATCCGCATGCGGCTCTTCTTGAGCCGTATGGCGGCTGGGGGAGAGGGTCTTATGTATATATATATATATATATATATATATATATATATATATATATATATATATATATATATATATATTACAAAAATGCCCTCCTCACTTAAGTCCTCTACCGACTCAACCTGCATCCGAATCGAGCCCCGATTGAACCCGCGAACTCAGTTCTACTCCAACATGAATCCAAAATCCAATTTAATTTATAATAACCAAAATTTAGAGCCTTGTAATTATTTAAATACCCGGTCATACCTTCTAATCATGGGGATCAAGCGACTCATCTCGGCGCATCCCCGAATCGGCTCGCTGAATCAAACAAAATTTCAAATTAGAAATTCTCGAGTATTACAAGTATACATGCTACTTTCCCATACTCCAAAATTGGAGTCATCAAACCTAGGGGGTGTAGACACCAACTCTAGTGTCATTCTAAGAATCGAACTAAGGGTAGAAAAGATGGTGAAATCTCAAGCTACAAAACCGGCTTTGATACCAAATGTTGGTGAAATGACCTACACTAGAGGGGGATGGTGAATAGTGTGTTATCATTTAAACTTAAGCCTAATTCCGGTTTTAACTGTTTCTTGATTACTTTAGGCAATTCACAAATCAATGACTAAATGCGGAAGCAATAAGTAAGGCAATTAAACACAAATAATATATCATTGCTAACACAATAATTTATAGTGGTTCAGCCCCAATGCCTACTCCACTACCTAAGCATCTCGCTTAGGATTTCCAAACTAGCTTTACTAGATTAAGTGTTTCCCTTACAATGAAGACCTTTTACCCAAAGAGTCTTCGTTCTCACACCGAAGGCACTTCCACACCCGGACATCTCTGCATTCCTACCGAGAGCACTCTTCCACCTCAAACCCTATGGACAACACAACTAATCCTAGTAAGCTAATCACACCAGTGGATTTAGGCCTCTACACCAAGGCTACCACCAAACTCAAGATCTACACAATAGATCTTTACACACTTGATATATAATGAAACTAACAACAAAAATACAACATTAATGGAGCAATAAATCAAATAATAAAGTACTTAGCTCCACAACAAGATTACCTAACTCCTCTTGATGCCTTTAATGATGAAACAATGAAGGTAAGGCTCAATCAAAGAGATGAGAGATCAAGACTAGGGTTTCCACAAGAATTGGCTCAATAAAGCTTAGGAATGATCATAAGAGGCTCAAGAAGATTAGGATTGATCAAGATGGTGTAAGAAAGGCTGGGACATCAATATATATAGAGCCATGAAGTCGGCTCGTGTGAAACACCACACAATGGCTCGAAAAATAGCCGTTATCGGTTGGTCTACTGAACCATCGACCGATGATCAACCGAATGACTACTAGAAATTTCCAGCAGCCTTCGGTCGATGTTCGGTCGACCGAACCATCTCCGAACCAGTGTCTGAAACTGCTTTGAATGCAGTTTCAGCCGAGTTCTTTCTCCGGTTCGGGTTTCAAATTTTGGGATTGGTTCTTTAGGGGTCTTTGAATCATAATGAGGATTAATACAAGAAGTCTAGCAACATTGAGCTACGTCCTTCCGATTTTCCAATTTCTCTAATATTTTCGATCGCGGACGTCGTGCGCTAACCGACTTGGAACCTGAAAATATTTCTCCATGAAAATATTAGTTTAACGTTTGTTATCATCAAAACCGAGATTAAAACCAAGGTTGAAAACCTTACGCCAACAACATGGTCGTCCACCATGTCTTGAACCTAAAGATGCTAAGGAAGCTCCTGCAGCCCCAGCGAGTTTACCAACCGTTAGCGACGCTGTTAGTGATGTTGTTGTTGTTGCTGATGAGATCAAAGGAGTTATTTGGAGGAGCCATTGAAGGTGGAAATAGAGGATGAGGAAGAAGAGTTTAGCGGCACACCATGAGCACTCTTCATGCAGAGCCATAGGGGGGGCTTGAGGTTGTGGTGGCGAAAGAGGCGGAGTAGGATTGTGGTGAGAGATAGGTCACTCTTCATGTAGAGCCTTTGCTATTTCCACTCCTCTTTGTTGGAGAAGGATTCATGTGATTGGGGGCAAGGAGTTGGACTTGCATCTCTTGTACGTGGAAGTAACTCAAAGGGGCGAGTTTGTAAAGGTGCATTACCAACATTTGTTATCCATTTACTCTAATGCCAGCCTTTGATTGGAGGGAAGTGATTGCGGCATTCAAGTTCCCACCAACCACCACAAGCACTTCCTTTGTGCTGAGGAGGTACTACTTGAGCTTGCTCCACCACTACGAGCAGGTCTACTATACTTTCAGTCACAGGGGCCTCTCATCCCACCTGTAGGTTTGTTCTTGGTTGCTATCCTTGCTCCTTTTCTTAAGGTGTTTGATTCCTCATTTGTTCTTTATGAACAATATACTGATGATTATTTTGGATCCTGAGTGAGGCTGCTTGCAGCTTCATCTCCAACCAGGACACCTCCAAGTAAGCTGGAGCACCGCATGTTGATGTCGAACTCCATGCAGACACCCAAATCACGGAAAAGAGCACTTGATGAACCACGGAGCAAAGGTTTATAGCTTTAATATACTAGCGATGCTCATGTGACAAAGTTTAGAGCTAAAACATAGAATGATATGAGTTGTGAACAAACAACTTGAACAATAGTACACATTCACTTGGAATGATGTGATGGTAATAGGGGCGACATTTAGTCATAGTTTCTTATTGTTTATAGACACTGGCTTCCCTGTTTATTGCCTCCAAAGAGGGTGACTCGGTGCACGAGGTTTTATGCAACTTCACAGAGATTATTTACAACCATGCATAAATTTAGAGTAGCGAAGAGATTGTTTCATGAACTCTGATCATAATATAAGGGGCAATGGGTGGTACTATAAGTTTCATGCATGGCTACAAAGTACTTAATCTAGTTCCTAAATCACCTATCTTTCGACGAGTCTTCCTGTTTGTGAAATGACCACACTAGAGGGGGGGTGAATAGTGTGTTAACTAATCTTATTGTCTAATTTCGGTTTTAATCATTTACTTGATTACTTAGGCAATTCACAAATTCGAATAGGAAGCGGAAGCAATAAATAAGACAATTAAGCAAACACAAGAGAGACAACACTAACACAATGATTTATAGTGGTTCGGCCCCAATACCTACTCCACTACCTAAGCACCCCGCTTAGGATATCCGTACTAGTTTAACTAGATTAATTTGTTTCCTTACAATGAGGATTTTACACCGAAAAGTCTTCGCTCTCGAACCGAAGAGACTTCCACACCCGGAAGTATCCCGCCTTCCTACCGAGAGCACTCTCCCACCTCAACCTAAGGACAACTCAACTAATCATAGCAAACTAAGTTTACAATGGTGGAATTAAGCCTTAACACCAAGGCAACCACCAACTCAATCAAACCTAGAAACCTAGGTTTACACACTTGATATACAATCAAAATAAACAACAAAATACAATAACAATTGGAGCAATAAATCAAACAACAAGTACTTAGCTCTAAAAGAAACTCCCTAGTCCTCTTGATGCATTGAGATGATGAATCGGTGAAGCTTGAAGGCTAAAATAAGGTGTGGAGATCAAAACTAGGGTTCTTGCAAGGATGACTCAATGAAAGCTTGTAGAGATACTTAGGATCACACTTTGAGGCTTGGAATCATCAATGGAGGCTAGAAATGAGTTTGGGATGGGTATTTATAACCTCCCAAACAACAAGGCTTGTCAACGAGCATTTTTTTGCCCGTTGGCGACGCCCGATCGCTTGCGGATCGATCATCAGTCGACCGACCGAGTGACCGCCGAGCGACCCAAGGCTTACTGCCCATTTCGGGCATCATTCGGTTGATCTATCGGTCGACCGAACCTAGGCAGGGCAGACTACTTAGGCTGGTTTTTCTGCTTGTTTAAACCGAAAAGAACTGCAAAAGAAGTGTTTTAAACCGAAAGGCCATAATTAGCCTACGATTTAGAACCGCAAGGTCACTTAGGCCCGTTATAGGCCACATTGGTCTCTGAAGAGATCGGAAAATCAAAAATCATTTGATAAAACCATATTTAGAGCGGTAAGAATTAACCAAAATCATTCATGTGTCATAAACTCCAATTTTCAGACTAGACGAAACAAGGAGATGATACCAAATTAACTAGATGTCGATTCTTCGTACCGAAGGCATCCAAAAGATGTGAAGTTGCAACTAGGATTTGGTGAAGCTCTAAGTCCTCATACAACTCCCATCAACCATCATCAACTCATCCTTATGTGGTTGCTCCCCCTACAAGAGAACATGAAATCTTTGGTACCCAAATGACTTTGGGTCCTTGGGGGTTAGAGGGCTAGCTTAGCTAACCAAAGTGCCTTAACACCACTTGGGTTCATCTTAAATGCCCAATCATAAATGGCATGCCCGTAAACACCACAACAAAAGCAATGTCCATTAAATTTATTTTTATTTTTGCTATGGACATGAGATTTATTATTAGAATGTTTGTCATTTGAACTAAGATGAGCATGACCATTCTTGAGAGAAACCTCATCTTCTTATGATCATGAGATCTAGAGGTAGAATACTTAACATGATAAGCATGAGATGCATGAGTATTATCAAAAGTGTTATTTCACCTTTTTGGATTCTTAAAGGTAGAAACTTTTGTAAATTCATTTAACTTTTTACTCAATATTAAAACCTCATTTTTCAAATCATTCATGGATTTATATAAAGCATGCATTTGAGATTTTAACATAAGATTTTCCTTATTGATTTTTGAGTTTTTATTTTTCAAAATCTCGTTCTCAATTTTGAAATCATTTTTCAAGTTTTCATTTTCAAGCTTTAAGTCCTTAAGCTCAAGTTTTAACATATCTTGACAAGGATCAAATGAGCTAGATTTCAATTTCTTATTTTCTAATTCTAGAGCATGCATATGTGAACTAAGTCTAGAATTCTCCTTTTTAATCCTTTTGTTTTCCTTATCCTTTTTCAAAAGCAAGGCATACATGTTTTTATACTCATCCATCAATTCATCAAAATCATGAGAGCTAGATTAGTTAATACTATCATTATTATTAACATGACTAGAAGGAGATGAGTGTACCTTATTGTTATCATTCATGAGACATTCTTTTGAGATGGCTTCATAGTCATGGCAAGAGGATACTTCACTTGAGTGGAATGAGGATGTCGAAGCATTCGACCTCTTTTTTGCCTTGTTCTTCATAGTAGGGCAATTCTTCTTCACATGCCCTTTTTCTTTGCACAAAAGACAAATCACCTTCCTTTTTTGATTCATAGTGCTCCTACGACTAGAGGCACTATGGACTTCAAAACTCATATTAGTATTGGGTGGATGACAATTGTCATCACTCCCCTCATCAAACGTATTGAGCTCTTCAATTTTTGCATAATTATAAAGCATGTTTAAGGTAGCCCAAATATCGAATGCGAAAGTACAATGCATGATCTTTTCAAAAATATTATTTTCCAAAGAATAAAATATGCAATTTGTAGCTTTAGCATTTAATTCAAACATATCAATTTGTTCTTGGGTCCATGCATTCATGTCTTCCTTAGGTTCAATATATTTCATTTTTACCATGTTAAAAATACCTAAACCTTGAGTCTTTAAGAAGGTGTAGATCCTAGACTTCCAAAGACCAAAGTTTGAGTCATCGAACCTGGGAGGTGAAGACGTTAACATGATAAGCATGAGATGCATGAGTATTATCAAAAGTGTTATTTCACCTTTTTGGATTCTTAAAGGTAGAAACTTTTAAATTCATTTACCTTTTTACTCAATATTAAAACCTCATTTTTCAAATCATTCATGGATTTATATAAAGCATGCATTTGAGATTTTAACATAAGATTTTCCTTATTGATTTTTGAGTTTTTATTTTTCAAAATCTTGTTCTCAATTTTGAAATCATTTTTCAAGTTTTCATTTTCAAGCTTTAAGTCATTAAGCTCAAGTTTTAACATATCTTGACAAGGATCAAATGAGCTAGATTTCAATTTCTCATTTTCTAATTCTAGAGCATGCATATGTGAACTAAGTCTAGAATTCTCCTTTTTAATCCTTTTGTTTTCCTTATCCTTTTTCAAAAGCAAGGCATACATGTTTTTATACTCATCCATCAATTCATCAAAATCATGAGAGCTAGATGAGTTAATACTATCATTATTATTAACATGACTAGAAGGAGATGAGTGTACCTTATTGTTATCATTCATGAGACATTCTTTTGAGATGGCTTCATAGTCATGGCAAGAGGATACTTCACTTGAGTGGAATGAGGATGTCGAAGCATTCGACCTCTTTTTTGCCTTGTTCTTCATAGTAGGGCAATTCTTCTTCACATGCCCTTTTTCTTTGTACACATGACAAATCACCTTCCTTTTTTTGACTTTTAGTGCTCCTATGACTAGAGGCACTATGGGCTTCAAAAACTATATTAGTATTGGGTGGATGACAATTGTCATCACTCCCCTCATCAAACGTATTGAGCTCTTCAGTTTTTGCATAATTATAAAGCATGTTTAAGGTAGCCCAAATATCGAATGCGGAAGTACAATGCATGATCTTTTCAAAAATATTATTTTCCAAAGAACAAAATATGCAATTTGTAGATTTAGCATTTAATTCAAACATATCAATTTGTTCTTGGGTCGTTAAAAATACCTAAACCTTGAGTCTTTAAGAAAGTGTACATCCTAGACTTCCAAAGATCAAAGTTTGAGTCATCAAACCTAGGAGGTGAAGACGTTACCAACTCTAGTACTATTTTCTGGATCGAGAGACGATGTAGAGAAGATTAGCAATTACCTGCTAAGATTCGAACCCGAGACCCCGGCTCTGATACCAGCTCCCAGAATCATGCACTACCAACTTTCCCCAAACCAATTGGTGAAGGGAAAGGGCGCTACCCTCATCTTATACCGTATAGTAGCCTGAGCGCCCTCGACGTTCGAATGTGACTTGGCCAAACACGGCCTCCGCCATGGGATAATTGCTGACACAACCCAGCCAACTCTTCCTTCTTCTGAGAAATTGAGAGATAGAGTGAGATTTGGGCGCAATCGGGGGTAAAATAATTACAATCTGGCACTTTGTGGTCGCAAATTAACCACGGTTGCCCTACCATCGTTATATACGTTACTCTGCGACGTCAGTCACAGCGGTAGCCGATCCATCGCAAGCTTTCATACCTTTGCGACGGTAATTTACAGCAGACGTCGAAAATGTCGTCGCAAATCACAATATTTCTAGTAGAATTCAAGAGTTGGATGACCACTTTGATAACGTCAATACAAGTTTGATTGAGTGCTTGAGTTGTTTTGACCCGCGTAAGAAGTTTGTCTCCTTCAATACACAGAAATTGGTTGAATTTGCTAAATTTTATCCTTTGGAGTTTGATTAGTATGTGTATCTCCATTTCCTTTATTCAAGTCTTAATAATTTTAATGTTGATGTAAGAAGTTATGATGATTTTGCTAATCTACAAGGAATCGATGAACTTGCTCGAAAGATGGTTGAGAAGAAAAAAGATATTGCTTATCTAAATGTCTACTTATTGGTGAAGTTGAAATTAATTTTACCAGTTGCAACTACAAGTGTTGAGCGAGTGTTTTCATCAATGAATTTCGTGAAGGATAAACTGTACAACTGGATGAGTGATGATAGGCTTAATTCTTATTTGATGGCTTACATCGAGTATGATGTATTTGACAAAGTAGGAGATGAAGCTATTATGCAATATTTTCAAGAAATGAAGTATCGAAGAATGATTTTGTACTAGAAAGGAATTTATGTTATTTTGTAGAACATCAATAAAATTTATTATTAATTTATTTATTAATTTATTTATTTATTTATTTATTTATTTATTTATTTATTTATTTTTTAAAAAGTGACTACACTACTCAAAATTTCTAGATTCGTCGTTGTCTATGCCCTCTCTTGGCTGCATCACCTGGCGTGGCTACTTCTGGTTCGTCGTCTTTTGGCAAGGTTTCTCATCTATGCGAGCGAGTGCAATTTCTATGGAGGCAAGCTCTATAGAAATTTTTATGGATCGAGTCCCTGGTCGACACAAATGAATCTAGTATTATTAAAATTGAACATAGTATAATTAAAATTGACGTGTTGCAAAAGAGTAAACCTAGTACTTTTGTTTTAAGTTCAATTTTAATGATGCTAGGTGCATTCTTAAAAATATTAGATTTATTCGTACATGAGTAATTATTCTGAGATATTCCCATCTGCTGACCCAGTCACATAAAAACTAATGAAGGGCTTATTAAGGCACCGTCAGCAACAACAACAAAGAGATGCAAGCGTTCTAATTAAGGCCTCAATTACTCCTGTCTACCGTAGTGGCGGTAGTGCGCGCCTACTCAATTCCCGTACAACACGATCCAGCAAAGGCGCCGAGCTAACTGCTAAGAAACGCAACAACGATGATGCCCATGATGACAACTGCTCTGCAAGCAGAGGCTCTCAGGAATTTGAAGTATCAAATAGGCTCAATGCGGACGTCATCAAGCGTATCTCTTAATTGGGTTTTCTCTGTGCCAACGATCAGCAAGAGGTGCTCCAGGCCATCACTGTGGCGTAGCTATCTGTTTTACCTGGTGGTAATTTTGTTTGTTTTTGACTTTTGAAGTTCTCACTTTTATGTCTACACCCAACTTTTAGATTGGTCAAACAATTGTTAGGGTTTAGATCCCCTAGCTGCGCTTGCTTTCATGCTATTGATGCCGAGGGGATGTCCGATGGCGTTTTGGGAATTTAGAATCCTATAATTTGATCCTGTATCACTGGGGTATCTAGCTAGCAACTTTTATGTTCCAACACTCATTTCCACTTCATCGGAGTTTATGGTCCCCCGCTAGTGAAAGAAGGCACGAGTTCCTACACACCACTCTAACCAGCAGTTGCTCTGACGGCGATTTCAACATTAACAAGCATGACGATGAGCGGAGTAATTGTTGCAGCAATTACGCAGACTCTAGACAATTGTCACAATTTATCGCAAAGAGTGAACGGATTGATTTACTCATTTCCGATCTCAACTTTACTTGACAAATAACCAATCTCCGTCAGCTCTTGCAAAACTTGATCGCATTCGGGTGGATCTTAATGTGACAGCTATGCTTCCGAATATGCAAGTTATTGATTGCCCTAGAAAGCTTTCTGATCATCACCCATTGTTGTTCCACCACAGCACCGTCTCCCCTTCTAGTAAAACACCTTTCAGGATGGAGGTCTACTGGTTAAATCAAATCGAGTTTTAGTACATCATCAAACATGGGCTTCTCTCTACTCTGAACAATCAACAAACTTGTGGCTCCACCTTAAGCAACTGGTTGGTAGCTTGGAGGCAATTATGGCCAGCTATCAAAACTAGAAATTGCTCAAAGGAAAAGAACAAGACCCATAAAAGGAAAGAGTTGGAAAAAAGGTCCATTCTCTCTCGCTGAAAGTGGATATGGGTGCACTCCCTCAGTCATAGCTCTCTAATTTCAGATGTCTGAAGGATAAATTGGATAAGCTACATCATACCGAGGACATTTACTGAAGACAAAGAGCCAAGAAAGAGGGATTAAAGGAGACATGAATACATGTTTCTTTCACTTATGTGCAACTTTAAGGCAGAATCACAATTGGATTAATGGTAGCGGTTTTATCATTGATCATGTATAGGTTGCTGACACTTTCAGAGCCTTCTTTATTAATCTTATCGGGAGGGCTAGAAAGACACTTCTCAAAATTTAGTGGCAGGAATTCTACCATTTTGACACAATCTTATTACATCCTCTTGTAAACCCATTCACAAAAGATGAAGTCCAAGGGGTAATTTTGAAACTAAAGAACTACAAATATGCTAGACCAAATGGTACCCCAGATGAATTCTACAAGAAGTTCTAGGACAAGCTAGGTGACTCTCTAACTGTCTTTAATGATCTTCAATCATATCCTGCTGATCTGAAAAGAATAAACCAAGCTATTATTATGCTCATTCCTAAAAAAGATTGCGCGAATACACCTAACGGTCATCAAAAACTTCTCAAAGCTCTTAGACAATAGACCCACACCTCTTATGAAACATCTGGTGGACCATAGACAGGGAACCTTCATCTATGACAGAGGCGGTCTTGACTGTCAAAATGTATGTATGATAAAGATCGATTTAGAAAGCTTTCAATTCGGTTGATTGGGATTTCATCTTTGAGTTGTTGGAGGCGAGAGGGTTCCCGTCGACCAAGACATCTTGGATCTATCATCTGTTATATATGGCAACTTCTTCAATCCTTATTAACGACTCAGCGAGATATTTCTTTAGTCATATGCGAGGTCTCCGACAATGTAATCCATTATCGTCTTTACTTTTTAATCCTGCAATGGACACTCTTTCCAAACTTTTTTCCCGTGCGAGCCGCATGGGGCCGATTAAAGGAGCTCTTGTTGGCTTGCGCGCTACCTGAGGGAATCACACATATCGCTTTCGCCAACGATTTAGGCATTTTCTATGAAGCTTCCGACACTTATTTTGAAAATCTCAAATTATTATTAAAATGCTTCGAGATCAATTCTGGACTCAAGATCAACAGGGTCAAGACAAGAGTCCTACAAATTGGAGGTGACGCTTTATTGGCTAATCAGATGGATGATGTATTGGGTTGTATGACAAGTAACTTTCCAATTGATTATTTGTGTCTGCCTTTACGACCAGGACCACCACACAAAGAAGATTGGGCTAGAGAAATTGCTAATTTTGACAAGGTTCTAGCTTCGTGGAAGGATTCCCTCCTTCCTAGGAGAGGCAGACGCACACTCACCAACAATGTCCTAACAACCAAATGGACAGAAGACAACGAGCTTTCTTTTGGTTTGGAAATAACAACACTAGCATTAAAGGGAAATGCCTTGCCAATTGGTATACCATTCTTGGGAGGAAATCCGAGGGGGATTAGGCCTCCTCAATCTCAAAGCTCACAACACAGTTAGGTTGGGTAAATGGCTTTGGAAGTTGATACAAGGCAATGGAATTAGTGGGGCAATGGAATTAGTGGGGTGCTCTTTATCCTAACCTCGGTAGGTTCTCGACACATATTGGGGCCTCATTTTCTACGATCTAGAAAGGAATTATGCATTGTCAAGACATTTTCAGGTAGGGGCATGCATGGGTACCAAGTAGACCCGAAACTGGTTTGGTAGTTTCCGAGTAGATCCAAATTAAATTCAGGTTGGGTTCGTTTAAGAAATTAAGGAATCAGTTAAATTTGGTTCCAGTTCTAGAACCGGAACCGGTTTGTTACATATAATGTATATATACTTATAGAGTTTAAATATATCGAGTTATTCACTACCCAAAACTCGTTAACCCGGTATACAAACCTATTATCTAAATCCAATATCCACTAACCCTAGCCACATAATTTTATTATGTATTTGTTAGCTTTAAATTTATATTTTTAGCCTTTTTTATTTATTGAATTATGATATATGAAAAGATGAAAAACAAAAACAAGTTCCAATAGGGTACCCGGACCTACAGTACACCACAAGTTTAACAAGGTACTAGAGACCTGTGATGTACTGCAAGTTCCAACAGGATACCCAGAACTTGTGGTGTACTATAGGTTGTGTGTATGGTCCGGTTTTAGTTCCAACAATATAGGGTCCAGATTCAAAACGTAGGAACAGGTCATATACAGGGTAGAGCCTGGGTATCATGAAAAATACAAGGTACACGAATCCGCTCACCCCTATTTTCTGGGCTTCCCTCCTCTTTCAAGTGGGTGTGGGCCAGACGACTCGCTTATAGCTTGATCCTTGGTGCAGTGGTCAACATTTGGCTGACGTTTTCTTGGATATATTTATTATCGTCACTGATCCCAACATAACTATTGCACAAGCCAAAGACACCTCTTAGCCAAATATTATGTTAGGATGGTACATATCTGTCCAGCATCATGTTCTCCAACATGTGTCTATGATCTGACTTTGATATCACATATTCATGACCAGTAAAACATGATCATTGTCAGTCAGAATGCATATTAGTCTTCATTCACTATCATTCCAAGATAATGATCGAATTAGGACTATTTATCATAGGATTCCAATTGCCTTAGGGTTTTACTATCAAGCCTCGTACTTGATGACCATTAGACGGAATCAACTATTCAAGGAGTCTATTATCAAGTTAATGTTGGCCCAAGGGTTTCCCCTAGTCCTTGATCTCTATTTTGATGATAACAAACATGAATTTAATACATTTGTGTAGTTTTGAGTTCAGGTTGAGATTACGGTACGCGTACAAACTTCGTTCCGAGAATTACCAAAAATCTGCAAATATGGCTCCGATGACGATCGAGTAGAAAATCTAGAGTTACAAATAGATTTTATATAATATGGCTCTAGGAATATATCTCAAGCCTAATTGTAATGTTATCCAAGTCAAAACTTGGAAACGGAACTTGAAAACGAAGCGCGTCAGAAGAAGACTCAAAAAAATAGCCTTAGCCCAGGTTCGATCGACCGAATGGTCGATCGATTGAAGCCAAAAACTGGCAGTGAGGTATTCGATCGACCGAATGGCACCCAAAAGCAATAGAACATTGCGGTCACTTGGGCGGTCAATCATTCGGTCGACTAACGATCAACCGACAAGCGATCGGGCATCCCCAACGAGTAGAAAAATGCTTGTTGGGTGACACAACCGAGTGAGGGGTTATAAATATCCCTTGCCAACCTCTCTTAAGCCTCTTGAGTGTTCATTAAGCACACTTAAGAGAGTTCTTAGCCTTCCAAGCTTGATTTCGACGTGTTTCCTTCATCGATCGATCATCCAACCGAAGCGCTCTTCTCGGCTCAACTCCGACTTCATTTCAAGCTCTACATCTTGACGAGTTGGAGTCTTTGGAGGCTTTACAAAGGAGCTTACTTGTGTGGTTTAATTCTTAGCTCCTTTGTTGTTGTTTTCACTGTTCTTAAACAAGGTTATCATTGTTAGCTTGCTAGGTGTGCTAGGTTAAACACCTTAGGGTTTTCTTTGTAGAATTGTGTTTTGCCTAGGTGAATAAGTTTGAGGCGTTCTCAAAGTATTGAGAAGTGAGTCCTCAGTTGTATTCAAAGAGAAACACATTTTTTATAAAAGAATTGTTTAGAAATCCTTAGTGTGGAGCCAAGGTAATGGAGTAGGCGGTTGGCTGAACCACTATAATTACTCTTGTTTGTATTGCTCTGTTTGATTGCTTCTAATTGCTATTCGTACTTGTTAAAGCATATCATTTAGTAACACTTAGTTTTGGTTGAAGTTGCAATTGATTTAAAAGAAGTTGAATTGAACGTAAAAGTAACCCAACACTATTCGACCCCCCCCCCCTTCTAGTGTGAGTATTTGAACAACATTTGGTATCATAGCCTAGGTCGTAGGATTAGATATAACAATCTACCCTATAATTTAGAATGTCTAGCGATATCCAACTAGCTCAAGGGTCCTTTCTTGACTTTAGATTTTCAACCTTGGTCTTAATCTCTTAATCTCGGTTTTGATGATAACAAACTTGGAACTAATATTTCATCGAGAAATCTTTCAGATTTCATATCGATTAGCGTTCGATGTCCTCGATCGGATAAATCGGAAGAAATCGAAAATCAGAAGGACATTGATCATCGCGCTCGGGTTCGTCGTGGAATTTCTCAAAGATCAACGTGTGCACCAAAGTCGCATTGGATGAGTCCAAAGATCAAATGAAAAGCTCTCCAAGTTGATGCTCATTGAAAGCCGGAACCCGAAAATGAAGCGCGCAAGAAAAAGGGCTGAAAAATCAATATCAGCCTTTGTTCGGTCGACCGGTCGATCGACCAAAGAGTGTAAGAAATTGGCAGTAGCCAATTCGGTCGACCGGTCGGTCGATAGAACAATACCAAAAACTGGCAGTGGCTACTTCGGTCGACTGGTCGGTCGACAGATAGAGGCCAGAAATGGGCAGTAGCCCTAGCGGTCGATGGATCGGTCGACCAATTGGGGGATCGCGCAGTCGCGTGACCCTGGCTTCCTTGCGTCGATCGACCGATGGGTCGATCGATTGTGGGATTGCCAATTTGCATCTGGGCGGTCGACCCATCAGTCGACCGCACACAGAGAGGAAGACAGTAGTCGTTCGAGCGGTCGATCGGTCGGTCGATCGACCAATCGACCGAGCGACTGTAACGGCTAGATTTTAGCCCGTTGAGCTGTCGTTTCTTTGAGTACATTAAATATACTTCATCTAACCTCTCTAATCCATCTTCCTTCGCTCTTACAGATTTAATTGAGGGTTTTAGAAGTGATTTTAGCCTTCCAACGATCGATTGAAGCGCGCTCTGATCTTTCCGCGAATATTTTCTCAAGCGCCAGCTGCTGCCTCAACTCAGGAATTGAATCGAGCTCTACAACTCGACGAGTTTGAGGTTCGAAGGCTTGGAAAAGAGCTTTTAATCTTGGTTTATCTTTTTAGCTCTTTTGATTGTATTTTAACATTTATTTGAACTTGTTTACTTTGAATTTGTGCATGTGAAGACCAGGTGTTAGGTCTTGTTGTGTGAAGTGGTATCCTCGGTGTAGAAGGAGTAAAGCCACTTGTGTAAACGTAGTTTTACTAGGATTAAGTAAGTTGTCCCTTAGGGTTGAGGTGGAAGAGTGCTCTCGGTAAGAAGGCAGTGACTTCCGGGTGTGGAAGTGTCTTAGGTCGAGACTGCGACTGTTCGAGTTAAAGTCCTCTGTGTAAGGGAAACCGATTTAATCTAGTTAAACTAGTTTGGAAATCCTAAGCGGGGTGCTTAGGTAGTGGAGTAGGCATTGGGGCCGAACCACTATAAATTCTCGTGTTTGCATTGATACGTTATTTGTGCTTAATTGTTTTATCTTGCTTCGGCATTTAATCGCAAGATTGCATCTTGCCTAAACGATTTGAGAAACGATTAAAATTGAATTTAGGCTACTTAATTTAGTAAACACACTATTCACCCCCGCTCTAGTGTTGTCATTTCGCTTACATTTGGTATCAGAGCGGGTCGTAGGTTGAGATCTCACCATCTTCTCTACATCGTCTCTCGATCTTGAAATGACACTAGAGTTAGTAGCGTCTACACCTCCTAGGTTCGATGAGTCTAATTTTGGTCTTTGGAAGAGTAGAATGTACACTTTCCTAAAGACTCAAGGTTTAGTTGTCTTTAACATGGTAAAAATCAAATATATTGAACCTAAGGAAAACATGGATACATGGACACAAGAACAAATTAATAGGTTTGAATTAAATGCTAAGGTAACAAATTGCATATATTGTTCTTGAGAAAATAATATCTTTGAAAAGATCATGCATTGTACTTCGGCTTTTGATATTTGGGCAACTCTAAACATGTTATATGATTATGTCAAGACCGAAGAGATTGACACTTTTAATGAAGGTAGTGATGACAATGGTCATTCAGCTACCACTAATCTTGGTTTTGATGCCTGTAGCTCTTCTAGTCAAAGGAGTAGCTCCAAGAGCCAAAAAAGGAAGGTAGTGTGTCATGCATGCAAGGAAAATGGGCATGTGAAGAAAAATTGCCCTTCCATGAAGAACAAGGCAAGGAAGAGGTCAAATGCTTCCACATCATCATCTTATTCAAATGAAGCATCCTCTTGCCATGACTATGAGGTCACTTCAAAAGCTTACCTCATGAATGATAATAATGAGGTACTCTCTTCTCCTTCTAGTCATGTTAATAATAATGATATTATTAACTCATCTAGCTCTATGATTTTGATGAATTAATGGATGAGTATAAAATCATGTATGTCTTGCTCTTGAAAAAGGATAAGGAAAACAAAAGGATTAAAAGTGAGAATTCTAGACTTAGTTCACATGTTCATGCTCTAGAATTAGAAAATGAGAAGCTAAAAATTAGTGTCTCCAATCCATGCCATGATACCTTAAGTGTTGACACTAAGGATTTAAAAAATAAAAATGACATCTTAAAGAAGGAAAATAGCATGTTGAAAACTCAATTGCATGCTATTCAAAAATCCATGAACGACTTGAAAAATGAGGTTGTTTCTCTAAATAAGAAAGTTAATAATCTATCCAGTGGTTCATCTTCTAAGAATTTTAGAAATACAAATGTTTCTTTCATGAATGCTTATGCACAACATGCTTCTCATATCAAGCATTCTAACATCAAACCTCATATTCAAAAGATGAATGTTTCTCTCAAGAATGCTCATGCTCATCTTAATTCAAGTAAGAAGCATTCTAAAAATAAATCTCATGTCCATGTTCAAAATGAAAACAAAAAGTTTCATGGACATTATTTTTGTTGTGGTATATATGGCCATGCAATCTATGATTGTGCATTTAAGAAGATTCCAAGTGTTGCTAAGACACTTTGGATACCTAGGCCAACTAACCCCTAAGGACCCAAAGCCATTTAGGTACCAAAGGTTTCTTGCTCTCTTGTAGGGGGAGCTACCACACAAGGGTAAAGAAAAGTGATGTGTTGAAGTTGGCCAAGAATTCAATGAAAGATCCTTACATGGTTGCAACTTCAAGATTCCCACCTAGATGCCTATGGAAATGAAAGTTGGCATCTAAAAAGTTTTGGTATCATCTCTTAACTTTAATTGATCCATTAATAGTTGGAGTTCATGATACATGCTTAAAATTGTTGGTTTTCCCCGCTCTTAATATATTTCAAATGATTTTTGATTTTTTGATCTTCGATCTCTTCGGAAACCTATGTAGCCTATAATGGGCTCATGCGACCTTGCGGTTTTAAATTGTAAGCTAATTGTGGCTTTCGGTTTTCAACCAATAGGAAGGGTTGGAGATCTAAGTTTCAAAATTTTACATTTTGAGATCTCTCGATTTGTTTTGGTTTTATGACAATTTTACTTAAAACGAATTTATTCACTATCTAGCCTAGGTTGAAATACCCAAATGAAGATTTCTATTTCACCTTGCTATTTATTATGATAACTTGCTAGTAAATAAGATTTGATTAACATTAATGAAGTATACTTGCAAGTTATTGAAAATGGAAGGCTAATTAGGAAGAAAAAGATTAGTTTGACAAATTATCATTAATAAGGTATAACTTTGACAAATTCCAAATCTTAGGATTATACCTCAATGTTTAAGATTAAATTATGTCTCTATACTCATGATGGTAATCACATGTTAAACTCTTGAATTCTCATGAGTAGGTAGAATTTTAGCACTTAGGCAAATTTCATCAAGTGAAACTTGCTCTAGGTTGATATTCATTATTAGAGACCTTATCCTTAAGTCCAAACTAGTTAAACATGTTTAGAGATCTTATTCCACAAATGTTTCACATCTTAAGATCTCTTTGATTCATTTTGATATCATGCAAATTCATTTAAAATGAATCTTCACTATCCAGCATAGGTTGAGGTTTTTAAAATGAAACTTTGCATTAAACCTTTGCTATTTAGTATGTTAGCTTGCTAGTAGCCTTAATTTCATTTTGATACTAATGAAGCCTACTCGCAAGTTAAGAAAAAGGTAAATATAGGAAAGCTATGCTATCATGAAGAAAAGTGAAAAGTAAATGACAAGTTTAGCAAAATTTCTAAAGACTAGGGTATGATTTTTTTGGGCGAAATGGCGACACTAGAGGGGGGCTGAATAGTGTGTTTACTATACGATTCGCCTAAATTCCAATTTTAATCGTTCTTAAATCGTTTAGGGAATTATCAATTCGATGATTATATGCGGAAGTGATAAATAATCAAGCAAATAAAACAACCAATTAAAAATAATGCAAACACAGAATTTATAGTGGTTCGGCCCCAATGCCTACTCCACTACCTGAGCACCCCGCTTAGGATTTCAAAACTAAGTTTTACTAGATTAATTAGTTTCCCTTACACATAGGATTTTTCATCGAAAAGTCTCCGCTCTCCAACCGAAGGCACTTCCACACCTGGAAGTATCCCGCCTTCCTACCGAGAGCACTTTCCCACCTCAACCTAAGGGACAACTAGAACTAATCCTAGTAATCACTAAGTATACACAAGTGACTTTACTCCTTACACCAAGGATACCACTTATACGCAAGACCTAACACAAGGTCTTCTCACAAACCCAAATCAAAAACTAGTTCAAACAACAGATAAAATTACAAGGGAAAATAGCTTAAAGCAAAACAAAATTACTAACTCTTTTCCAAGCCTTAGAACCTCCAACTTGCTGGAAGATAAATCTTGTGTTGCAGCAGAGTTGAGGGAAGCAACTGGCGCTTGAAGAAGAACTCGACAGAAGAATAGGCACGCATCAATCAATCACTTGGAAGGCTTTAAACTCCCCTTTAAATGCTCAATAATATTTGTAGAAGTTAGGGAAGAGTGATTAATGAATCATATTAGGGTGTATTTCACTACTAGAAATTGAGTCTTCAGCAACGGCCGCTCAAGCCGTTGCTATTTGCAACGGCATTCTTACGGCCGCCCAAGCCGTTGCAGATATGTTGTATCTGCATCGGCTTTCTAACGGACATGCGAGACATTGCTGATAATTTAAATTATCAGCACAGTTTGCTAATGGACAAGTGAGTCGTTGCTAATGATAACTTATCAGCAACGGCTTTCTAATGGGCGAGTGAGCCGTTGCTGATAATTTTATATAGGTCACAGATCGCGCCCGCCCCTTCTTCCTCCTCCTACTACCGCCGCCTCCACCTCCCGCCTCTCACCGCCGATGCTGACGCCGACGCCGCCGAGCTGCTGCTGCCGACGCTGCCATCCGTCCTCGACCGCCGATTTCAGGCATTCCTCACCGCCCGACCTTCTCTTCCCATTGCGGCCGGCGAGAAATCTGACCGAAACCCTATTTTTAGGGTTTCGGCCAGCGGCGAACGGCCGATGGCCGCCACCGGACTCCGGCGCCGAAAATCGTAGTTTTAGATTTATTTATTTATTTATTTATTTGTTAATTAATTATTTAATTAATTGTTTAATTTGTTAGATTAATTTTTAGGGTTTAGATTAATTTTTAGAGTTTATATTAATTTTTAGTTTAATTTAGTTAGATTAATATTTAATAATGGTAGGTTAATTATTTAAATTAATGAAAATGATGTAGATTAATATTAATTAATTAGTTAAAATATTGTTAATTAGTCCAAAGTTGTCCTCAGTGGACTCGCGTCGGAATTGTCCACTTCGGACACGCGCCGGAATCGTCCACTTCGGACGCACGCCGGAATAGTTCATTTTGGACTCCCGCCGAAATTGTCTAATTTGGACTTGTGTCGGAATTGTCCAATATGGACTCGAACTTACTCGAAACATTTAGAAAATAATCATCCATCCGACGAGTTGATATGTTTCACGTACGTATCGACGAGTCGGATATGATTTAGCAAAACCATAGATCCGTTCGGGGATTGTATGTTCGTGTAAAAGAAGTAGATGATCTTTTATACAATGTACAATTCTTGAATTGTCCCTGATTGGACAATTTGGGAGTATAGTTATTTGTACCGCACTTATGTTTTTCTTTTAACCGTTAACTAATTATTCTAAATTTCGGCAGTATCTCTCTTGTTCTCCGATACGCGCCCAGATGATATGCGTATTCGGAGAACTGTAGGGAGATGCTGCCAAAATTTAGAATGAAGTTAGCGGTTAAAATAAGTACTTAGTGCAATATAAATAACATAAATCCCGAATGGAATAGGACAATCTCACCTAAAGGCATTAACCAAAGAAATTGTCATTGATTGACAGAATCATGTCGGCTAATCGAAGTTGGATGTACCGACGTCTTGATCGTGGAGCTTTAACGAATGAGTTTCGATTAGGCGTAACGTACTTCCTAAATTTTACATATTCGAATCGGAATTTCGTTAGCATCAGTGATCAAATCCGATGTTCGTGCCACATTTGTTTGAATGGATGATTTTTGGATCGGGAGACTGTCACTCTGCATCTATATAGCAAACGATTTGCACCAAGATATTTTCTATAGACTTGTCACGAGGAGTCACGTGAAGTCGGGACGTCGAGTAATCCTATTGTTCAGACATATGGTGAATCTTCCTCTGCTGGTGCTTCTTCATCTAGTCAATCTAATTCCTATAGAACTATGATACTTGATAGTCTTGGGTGTCAATTCCACCTGAATGATAATGTTGATCGGCCAGTTCTTCAGACATTAGTCCCACCAGATACTACAGCGGTTGATATCACACAAGTACAAACTGCGGTAGAGATTGAATTACCGAATAAAGAAGCTACAGAATTTTACGAGATGTTGAAAGCTGCCGATGAACCTTTGTATGAGAATTGTCCTAAATACACTAGGTTTTCAGCAATGACACATCTCCTAAACATCAAGGCCGATTGTATATCAGCGGGGTTGCGTATGATCGGATTGCAGGATTGATTAATGGAATGTTGCCTACTAATAACAAATTTGAGCCAACTTTTTATAAGACCAAAAAGCTAATGAAAAAATTGGGGCTTGGGTACGAAAAAATACACGCGTGCCAAAATAACTGCATTTTATATTATAAAGAAAATGTGCAGTTGGATAAATGCCCTGTATGTCAACATCCTCGGTACAAGGAGAAGAAATCGGTCCGACAAAAAAATATTCCATTTAAGGTGCTTCGGTATTTTCCACTAACACCGAGGCTTCAAAGATTATTCATGTCGGAAAAGACAGCCCCCTACATGAGTTGGCATGCAAGAAGTCGTGATGATACAGTAATGACTCATCCATCCGACAGTGAAGCATAGAAACATTTGGATACATATTATCCTTCATTTGCTAGGGATACTAGAAATATAAGATTGGGATTGTGCACAGATGGTTTTAATCCGTTTGGACATTCTGCAACTCCTTATTCAGTTTGGCCAATGTTGCTAACAGTTTATAATTTACCACCGTCAATGTGTATGAAAGATGAATTTATTTATCTTTCGATGATTATTCCGGGTCCTAAGGGTCCGCGAAAAGAAATTGACATATTTCTCAGACCCTTGATAGATGAATTGAAAATATTGTGGACTGAGGGAGCTGTCACTTATGATTGTCATCGGAAGCAAAACTTCAATTTAAAGGTCGTGGTCTTGTGGACAATCAATGATTTCCTAGCATACGGCATGTTGTCTGGTTGGAGCACTCACGGCCGACTCTCTTGTCCGTATTGTATGGAACACTCTAAATCAATCAGTCTTCAGAACGGACGAAAAATCTCATTCTTTGATTGTCATCGTCGATTCCTATCGGCTAATCATCAGTATCGAAGGAATTGTAATAAATTTACTAAGGGCAGAGTCGAAAGAGATGGGCCACCACCGATGTTGTCTGGTGAACAAATGTTAGCACGTGTTTCAGCACTTCCAGATATAGTATTTGGTCGCAATGAAAGAGTGTCAGGTTTTGGCCAAACACATAACTGGGTGAAAAAAAGTATCTTTTGGGAATTGCCCTATTGGAGTTCATTATTGATTCGACATAATTTAGATGTCATGCACATTGAAAAAAATGTGTTTGATAATATTTTCAACACTTTGATGGATATTTCCAAAAAAACTAAAGATAATGTCAAAGCCCGACATGATATGAAAATACTTTGTAAAAGACCAGAATTGGAGTTACAAAAGGTCAACGGACGATATCTGAAACCAAAGGCCCCATATGTGTTAAATAAACAACAGATCAAAGATGTTTGTCAATGGTTAAAAGAACTCAGATTACCCGATGGATATGCATCAAACTTATCTCGATGTGTGAGCGTCGATAATTGCAAAATATCAGGGATGAAGAGCCATGATTGTCATGTATTCATGCAGAGATTACTTCCGATCGCATTTTGAGATCTTCTACCTGATAATATTTGGGGTCCGTTGACCGAATTAAGTATGTTTTTTAGAAACATCTGTGCAAATGTCCTTCGAGTCAAAGATATGTCAACACTTGAAAATAATATTGTTGAAATCATATGCAAGCTGGAGCAGTTTTTCCCTCCTGCATTTTTTGACTCGATGGAGCATCTACCGATACACTTGGCATACGAGGCACGAGTTGGTGGCCCCGTTCAATATCGATGGATGTACTTATTTGAAAGATACATGAATCGTCTGAAGAAAAAAGTAAAGAACACCGCAGCTATTGAAGGATCAATATCTGAATCGTATATCATCCAAGAAATTTCAACATTCTGCTCATTTTACTTTGAATCGACGGTACATACAAGATTTGATCATCTTCCACGTAACGACGACGGGGGTGTTCGATATTTAGATGGACATTTAAATATATTTTGTCACTCTGGTCGTGCTTTTGGTTCTCGTCCATCTCGACACTTAAGCGATGAAGAGTATCATTTGGCACACTTGTATGTATTACTCAATTGTCCAGAGATTGAACAATTCATTGAAATATTTGACATTGAGATGGTGCAAAAATACTCTATTCACAACGATCAAGAATTGGAGAGATTACGGAATCGTGATTTCCCTACTTGGATTCAGACTTACAGCAAAGATCACAGAGCTGAAATAGATGAAAGAATATTTGAGTTTGTTAGTGGACCGTCGCGACTAGTGTCGTGCTATAGTGGATATTTTGTTAATGGATACAAATTTCACACGGTGGAATATGCCTTTACAAAGAAGACGATGAATGCCGGGGTCTGCGTGAAAGGGACAACCTATGTTGAATGTGATATGGATTTTTATGGACTGGTGGAAGAAATGATAGAGTTGCACTATTTCGGCTTGAAATCAGTGATCCTATTTAGATGTCATTGGTTCGATACAACAGAATGGGGCATGAAAGTTCATCCAAAATACAAACTTGTTGAGGTTAATGAGGTTAATTACAAATGTAAATTGGCAGCAAATGAACCTTTTATATTGGCATCACAAGCCGAACAAGTATATTACGCGAAGTATCCGGCTCGAAATAAAGATAGAGCAGATTGGCGTGTAGTCTATAAGACTAAAGGTAGAGGAAAAATTGATCCGATAGCAGGAGAAAATGAGTTGATACCTGATATGACAAATGGTTTCTATCAAGAAGATGATCCTCCTACTGTAGATTGTATTATTCCAATACTCGAGGATGCAGACACAACGTCAATTCAATTAGAAGTTGAATATGCTGATGATGACGATCATGAAATTGAGGAAGCTGGAGATGAAGAAGATGATGAAGAGGAAGAAGAGGAAGAAGAGGAAGAATTTGAAGACTATTATTCAGATGATGAGGAATAATTGTAAAGTATATATTTTATTAAATATATCTCTACTATTTATACAATAATCTAATTATATATATATTCGACAGATATGTCTGGTCATGGTTATCGTCGCAGGAGAGCTTCGGAGTCTCCGATCGGTGAGACTCCAGCACTTACTCATGCTGCTGATCCTCCTGTTGTTGATCCTCATGCCAATGATACTGCCGAGGCTAGTACATCCAGACGAAGGCGGCCACGCGGGCCGAATAGGTGGCAGCCTCCACCAGCCACAGAGTCACGTAGATTTATTAGCGTGATTGGGGAGCGGTAATATATCATGAATTATGACTCATTACAAATTCATTATATCATAATATAATATTAAAATTTATTTTTGTTGTGCAGGTTCGAGCAAGAAGAAGTGCCAATGAGCATTTCTTCTACTATTCGACGATACATGCACAGGGCATGGCCTACGTGGTCTCACGTGCATAGCGAGCACGTCGACATGTTATGGCGCGAGTTTAAGGCACGTATTATTTTTTTTATACATGCATGATGATTAATATTGGTACTAATATTATTATTCTGCAGGCCCGGTCCCAGGCAATGGCACGAGCTGGGACTACTAACATCGCGGAGACTCGGGGATACAGCCCCGATGGGACCAGCTCGTGGGAATAAGGTCGACGGATTGATGGCAGGAGGTTTCTAGGAATACAGCTAGAAATCGCATGTCGGGGGGAGCAGCGCGTCACACCGGCGGCTCTATTGCATTTGCAGTGCACGCGAACCGTATGGTAAGTATACCTTTTAATTATATATTTTATTTGTTACTATGTGTACTAATTAATGTATTATGTTTTGTAAATGTAGACGACGGTGTCGGATGACGGGACTGTCCAGCGACCCTCCCCGATGGCGGTGTTTGAGTGGACTCACCGTCGAGCATATGGGACGGGGGAGTACATCGACAACCGCACTGCATACATTATGGTAACTAAATATTTGTTTAAATTATTCATTATATATTTATAATTTAAGTTTTATGATAAATATTAAACAAAAAATCAGACTCGAGTAGGAGACCTACAGCCAGATGGTGGTGCAGTGCGGGGGCACCCACGAGGACTTTGATGCAGCAATGTGGGTCGAGGCTGCAGGTGGCTAGGACCATAGCCGCATATATGGCTTTGCAGATAGTGGTCATGCGCGAGCCGTGCTAGGGCCACTTGAGGCACCGACCCCTCCGGTCGCTGGTGAGCGGCCGTCCACCACCAGATCAAGTTATGATCATAGTAGCAGAATAAGGACTCTAAAGGACACGGTCGCGCGTTAGACTGAGATGATGGAGCGCCAGAATCAGATGATGGCGGAGATGCATGCTATGCTACGCAACATGTCAGGTCATCCCGAAGCAGGCATCTCTTCGGCATCATCTCATCCATCGTCCTCGAGTCAGTCCACGCCGGTGTACACTCAAGCACTCCAGACCCCGCCAAATGATCCAGGCCATCCTCCATCGTCATTGTGAGATTTTTTTTATATTGACTTTGTTACTGAGATATTATACTTGTTTAATTTATTTTGTTTGGATATTGATACTTCAATTTTGCATTTGAATAGTTTTTATACTATTGTGGATAATTATAAATATAAATATAATTGTTTTGATGTATATCTTGGTGTATTTGTGATGTGTGAATGAATGTGTGTATGAGTGTATGGGTGTGTGAGTTATGTATCAAATAATGTATCAATGTATCAATGGAAATTTAAAATTTTAATTTTTTTCATTTCCAGGTTCACATCATCAGCAACGGCTTTAGGCATCTAGACATCAAACAAGAGATAATGTAAGTCTATGAATCAAGTTTGGGCTTAAGATGAATTTTTTTAATTCACTTTGTTGACTTAGGTCAACCTATACTTCAAGTTTTCAAAGAATCAAACTTTTAAGTTTATACAAAGTCATATTTTTGACAAATATTTTTGAAACCAATTTGTTTGAACGAAAATTTTTGATACTAATTATTGAATGGTCATTTGGAATGCATGTATAAAGTTTGAACTCAAAATGAATTTTCTAAGTTCATTTTTCATCCTATATTATTTTCAAATAAACAACTCGATCCTAGCTATCATCCAAAATATCAAGATCATTCCTAGAAATGATTTTACTCATGAAATTGAGTGAATGATATTAGAAATGGAATCCAAATGGTGTACATGAGTTTCTACATGATGTTTTCGAAGAAAAAATCAAAGTATCGGAAAGATTGATATTACAAATAAGGATACTTTGTGTTTTCGAAATCCAACTCCAAAATTCCATTATAAATTAGATTCTTGATGAAACTTTTTGAAATTTTTACTGATAAAACTAGATTTTTCAGTGAATGTGCAGTTTCAAGAATCAACTAAAAAAGATTTTTCTATATTTCTCTAGAAATAACTGAAATTATACAAATTGAAGGTTGAAATGATATTTTTGTAATTTTCAGTTATTCTTAAAATTTGTTCAATTTTCATTCAAACTTTCATGACACCATATGATGGACATTTAAAGAGTATATGTCAAGTTTGGAATGAAAATTATATTCTTAAGTTAAGATATCAACCTAGCATGGTTTCATTCAAAACTAAACTAGTTTTTATGAAACTTGCTAAGTTTCAATCTTAACATTTACTCATGATTTTTCATACTTAAACCTATGGATACCTAACATGAGTAAATCTAAACATGTTCCTCAAATATGGATTGAAAATGAAACCTTTAGGTCAACTTGTTAACTTGAGTCAACTTGGTTCAAGAGCGGTAAGCATAATTGACCTCTATGTCATTTTATCCATATCCATATGAATTTTTCACTCTAAGTGCATGGAAACATGACATACCTATTCCTAAACATGTTTATGAAGTTTGGACTTAAATTCAAGTGTCCAAGTCAATTTGTTGACTTGGGTCAAACTTCTCAATCTTAAGTCCTCTAATTGATCTAGTTATCACATTTTCATCTACTCATGAATTTTCAAGATTGAACACCTAGAATCATATCATGTGTGTATCTAAACATGTTCATTTCATTTGTAACTTAAAATGAAATCTCTAAAGAAGAATTTTAACCTAGTTCAATTTCATAAATATCATGATATAATGAAATGAGCTAAGTTATCAAGATTTTTTCTACTCATGAACATTCAAACATTTATCATGCAATCATCAATCATGAGTATGGAGACATCATTAAACATGAAAATTCAATTATTATACTAAGGTTTTTGCAAAATTGAATCCATACCTTATTTTTAAGAAATTTGCCCAAGCTTTTCATTTTCTTTTTCATTTTTCTTTTAGATAGCATATCCTTTCAAATTTTTATCACTTGCAAGTAGACATCATTAGTATCATAATGAAATAATATGTCAACTTAGCAAGCTAACATACTAAATAGCAATGTTCAATGCAAAGTTTCATTTAAAATCTTAACCTATGCTAGATAGTAAAGATTCATTTTAAGGTGGATACCATGATATCAAAGTGAATCTAAGGAGATCTTAGAATGTGAAACATTTGAGTAATAAGATCCCTTATCATGTTAAACTAGTTTGCACTTACAAGAAGGTCTGTACTAGTAAATATCAACCTAGAGCAAGTTTCATTTAATGAAATTTGCCTAAGTGCTAAGATTCTACCTACTCATGAAAATTCAAGTATTTAACATGCAATTCTAATCATGAGTATAGAGACACCAATCAACCATTAAAATTGAGGTATTAGACTAGAAATATGCAATAACCAAAAACATACCTCATCCATGAATTTAGCCAAACTTTTCATTCTAATTAGCCTTCCTAAAATAAACTTATAACTTGCAAGTAAGCTACACTAATATTTTTTAGAGAAAAATATAGCTACTTAGCAAGCTAACCAAACTAAAAAACAAAGAGAAGCATCAAATATCATTATAAAAGTTCACTTTGCTAAATAGTTCTAAATTTGTTTTTAATAAAATCAAGACATATGAAAATGAATTTTAAGAGATCACAAGAATAATAAATGAAAAATGTGATCTCCAACCCTTCATATTGGTTGAAAACCGAAAGTCACAATTAGCCTACGATTTAGAACCGCAAGGTCGCTTAGTCCCATTACATGCCACCAGGGTCTCCGAAGAGACCAAAGATCAAAAAATCAAAAATCATTTTTGAAAGAACTCTTTAGTAAGAGCGGGGAAAACAACTTAAATTAAGCATATATCAACACTCCAACTTAAATAGAACAAACCAAAGAAGGAGATGATACAAAATATACCTAGATGTCAATTTCCATACTTTAGGCATCATGATGATTCGAAGTTACAACCTCTTGGAGATTTCTCATTTATATCCAAGGTCAACTTCAACTCTTCACTTCTCTTTATCCTTGTGTGGTAGCTCCCCCTACAAGAGAAGATGAGACTTTTGGTACCCAAATTGCTTTGGGTCCTTGGGGGTGAGTTGGCCTAGGAATTCAAAGTGTCTTAACTATACTTGGATTTTTCTTGAATGCACAATCAACAATAGTATGGCCAAAAATACCACAACAAAAACAATGTCCATTGAATTTATTTTTATTTATGCTATGGACATTAGATCTATCATTTGAATGCTTGATATGTGAGACATGATGAATATGATAATTCTTAGATGAAACATTTTTATTTTGAACATGAGGTTTGATGGTAGAATGCTTACCATGGGAATGATGATGAACATCTGCATTCTTTACATAAGCATTTTTCATTCTAGTGTTCTTGGGAAATGAAGCATTTTTTAATTCATTTACTTTCTTATTCAAGAAAGTAATCTCACTTTTCATTTCATTCATGGATTTATGTAATGCATGTAATTGAGATTTTAACATGCAATTCTTTTTTTCTAAATTGTTATTTTTGAGCTTCAAGTCCTTAAGCTCAAGTTCTACATTATCATGGCATGAATCAAATGAACTAGATTTCAATTTTTTATTTTCTAGTTTGGATTCATGCAAATGAGAATTAAGCATTACATTTTTCTTTTTTAACATTTTGTTTTCCTTATCTTTTCTAACTAGTAAGGCATACATTTTTGACATTCCTCAACTAGTTCTTCATATGGCATATTGAATGAGCTAGAAGAGCTAGTACTCTCATTATCAATATTATGACTAGATGGGAAAGAGTATACCTCATCATTGGTACTCATGAGGCAAACTTTTGAAGTAGCTTCATAGTCATTACTAGAGGGTGCTTCAAATGTGTGAGAGGTGGAGGTGGAAGCACTTGACCTCTTCCTTGCTTTGTTCTTCATGCTTGGGCAACTTTTCTTCACATGCCCCTTCTCTTTGCAAGCATGACAAATTACTCTTCTTTTTCGGCTCTTGGTGCTACTTCTTTGACTAGAAGAGCTATGGGCATCAAAACCAAGATTAGTAGTAGGTGTGTGACCATTGTCATCACCACCTTCATCAAAAGTGCCAATTTCTTCGGTTTTGGCATAATCATATAAAACATTTAACGAGGCCCATAAATCAAAAGCCAAAGAGCAATGCATGACTTTTTCTAAGATGCCATTTGGTAATGTGTAAAGAATACAATTCATGGCATCTCCATTATACTTAAACATTTTCTTATCTAATTCACTCCAAGCATGCATGTCAACCTTAGGTTCAATGAATTTCCAATGTAGCATGTTAAAGACTCCAAAACCTTTAGTCTTTAAATAATTGTACATCCTATACTTCCAACGACCAAAGTTTGAGTCATCGAACCTAGGGGGTATAGACGCTACCGACTCTAGAGTCATTTCAAGACCGAGACAAGGTGTAGAGGAGATGGTGAAATCTCAAACTACGAACCCGCTCTGATACCAAATGTGGGCAAAATGACGACATTAGATGGGAGGTGAATAGTGTGTTTACTATACGATTCGCCTAAATTCCAATTTTAATCGTTCTCAAATCATTTAGGCAATTATCAATTCGATGATTATATGCGGAAGCGATAAATAATCAAGCAAATAAAACAACCAATTAAAAACAATGCACACACAAAATTTATAGTGGTTCGGCCCCAATGCCTACTCCACTACCTGAGCACCCCGCTTAGGATTTCCAAACTAAGTTTTACTAGATTAATTAGTTTCTCTTACACAAAGGACTTTTCACCGAAAAGTCTCCGCTCCCAAACCGAAGGCACTTCCACACCCGGAAGTATCCCGCCTTCCTACCGAGAGCACTTTCCCACCTCAACCTAAGGGACAACTAGAACTAATCCTAGTAATCACTAAGTATACACAAGTGGCTTTACTCCTTACACCAAGGATACCACTTATACGCAAGACCTAACACAAGGTCTTCTCACAAACCCAAATCAAAAACCAGTTCAAACAATAGATAAAATTACAAGGGAAAAGAGCTTAAAGTAAAACAAAATTATCTACTCTTTTCCAAGCCTTAGAACCTCCAACTTGCTGGAAGATAAATCTTGTGTTGCAGCAGAGTTGAGGGAAGCGGCTGGCTCTAGAAGAAGAACTCGATAGAAGAATAGGCGCGCTTCAATCAATCACTTGGAAGGCTTTAAACTCCCCTTTAAATGCTCAATAATATATGTAGAAGTCAGGGAAGAGTGATAAATGAATCATATTAGGGTGTATTTATACCCTTCTGAAGAAATGGCAGCTCAACGTATAGTTTTTTATCCGTTGCAGGCCGCCGGTCGATAGGTCGGTCAATCAACCGATCGACCGGTCATTCGACCACTGCTTTCTTTTTGTGGTCGGTCGATCGACGCAATCTTGCGTCTTCAGCAAAGGTAGGTCGATTGACCGACTAGTCGACCGCCCGAGCTACTGCCTAATTTGGGCTTCGATCGATCGACCGACCAGTGGACCAACGTAACTACTACCCCTTTTCGGCACTAGTCGGTCGACCGACTTGTCGACCGAAATAACTGGTGCCCTTTACTTTACCCTATTCGGTCGACCGCCAGGTTGACCGAACTTAGGCTGATTGTATTTTTCAGCCGATTTCTTCCGCGCTTTATTTTCGGGTTCCGGCTTTCAACGAGCATCATCTTAGAGAGCTTTCCATGTGATCTTTGAGCTCGTCCAATGCATCTTTGGTGCACTCGTCAATCTTCAAGAAACTTCGACGACGAACCCTAGCGCGATAATCAATATCCTTCCGATTTCCGATTTCTTCGATTTTTCTGATCGAGGACATCGAACGCTACTGATATGGAACCTGAAGATATTCTCAATGAAATTATTAGTCCCATATTTGTTATCATCAAAGCCATCAACACCAAGATTAAGACTTAGGTTGAAAACCTAAAGCCAACACTTTGGTTCTACCCCTACGTGGCCCTCAGTGTCATGTGTCGGGTATTAGTGGGCATGCAGAAGCATTCATGGAGGTAGGTGAACAACCAACATGGAATCAATTACTCCTAGTGAGAGGAGATAATGTCCTTTGTGTCCCGACAAGTGTCGACTCAGGAATCTTTGGCCAGAGCAGACATGAAAGTCAAGAAGATATTTCTGACGTTTCATTATTGAGACAACATCTTGACAGGTGGAATACATATGAATCGGTATTAGAGTTTGACACTTCCTTCGTACCCTAGCCGACTTCAGGACATTGTAACAAACAGACTTAGTTGCACGGTCACTAATCACCGAAGGGCGTTCGATCCCTGTAGATCGAACCTCACACTATCCGGGTAGTCATGACACGTTACTAGACATCAATCTTGACATATGAGTGGAGTCTCTCACAACCCCTCTAAAAGGGTTTAGTGGAGGCTCGTAAGATTTGAATAGAAGTCGTTCTATCGGATTCGACTCTACATTATACACATGTCATGCCCCAACTCAGGGTCACGTGACCGGCCAGGGTATACGTGCCTATACTCCGCAGCCTAAACCATGCACATGCCAACTCAACAAATAATACAGCGGGAAGAAATAACAAGTTTTATTTTAATAAAAAGCGAACCAAAACAAAGTTTAATTCAAGTAGCTCAAATGAAACAATAAGTGCAGAATAACATTTTAAGTTCAGCGGTTCAAAAGTTCGGATAAAATAAAACTTGAAATAAATGACATAAATGCCCTCAAGGCTACAACTCCAAATCAAGCTAATACAAGTGCATGACTACTACCAAAGGACTCGACTACGACCCTAACTAGGACTGCTATGAGATCATGCGGCTCCCCTGCCCTCCAACGGCGCCAAGTGCATCAGACCCATCTCACCGGACAAGCTCTGCAAAATAGAAATCAAACGACAACGGGTGAGTTCAAAGAGCTCAGCAAGCGGTTTTACCAACCCTCACAAATAAAAATCACAGAGATAACAAGAATGAAATCTATCTCTACAGAAGGCAAGGTCACAAAGGTGTGACTAGCTAACAGGCCAACAGGCCACACATGCCCCAAGGCATCTAACCCTCCGAAGAAGTGCATCAGGTCGAAGCCCACTATGCCCAAAGGCAATAGCACATACTAAAGAAGTGCATCGGGTCGAAGCCCACCATGCCCAAAGGCAACAGCCGAACTTCCTCCATGGCCCTCCGAACTTATCCTAGTATAAGGAACCTCAGCAGCAATCGATAAAGGCCCTCCGAACTTGCTCCACGAGACGTGATATCACAAGAGTTATTGGGAAGGCCCTTCGAACTTACTCTTTTAAGACATCACAGGAATAATCGGGAAAGGCCCTCCGAATTTATTCCTCTAAAAATCACCTCGGTGATAATCGGGAAAGGTCCTCCGAACTTATCCCATGAGGCCAAGATCAGAACAATTGGGAAAGACCCTCTGAACTTGTTCTGCAAGTTGGGAATTTAACGTCCAACCACCCGGGAATAGCCCAAAGTTCAGCTCTTAATTGAGCAGCTCCGTCATTCTCAAGGATATGACGCATCAAGACCTAAGTCAAGATTCTCCTACGGTGTCCTAGGGGTGTCCTCATTATGAAGCGTCTCAACACTCAAAACCCAACTCCTATCCCTTAGACTTGTAATGTCATGAACCTGTGTGGTTTTATTTCATGCATACTTTATAAGTTGGTTCATAATAGATTATGCTCACCCTTAACCCAATTTTAATTATATAATTAAAATTTAGATCATCTCAATTAGGGTTTTATTTTAGTTTACTGTTTTGCCTAGAACTGCTGTGTCTAACTTGAATCTAGTCTCCAAAGTGTGTCCTATATTTCAAAACTATATTTTCTGATCGAAACAATAGGTTACACGACTATATTCACACATATACACACATCATAGCAACAAATTAAAATTAGCACAGATTCATCATCTCAACATACAATTCGAGCAAGATGCAATTTCAGCATACTTATAGAATTAAATATGAAAATTTACATAAATTAACCCTTAAATTACCATTAAGACATAATACTAATCTCAGGAATTAATTCATAGAAATCATGCTTTTCATCAAGATTAACAAGAACCCATAAACTTAAACCAAGAATCAAGCATGAAGATCAAGAACCTCCTTCTCAAGAACCCCTAATTAGTCATTATCAATATTTTAATCCTACCACATGATTTCTACCCAAAAATCACAGATTTAATTCTAAGCAAGAAACACATAATCAAGAATCTCAAATAAGGATAATAGATCAAGATTTTGTATCAAATGAAACAAGAACTCATTCGGGCTTTTCATCGAACACCTTGAGGGCGACCCGGGTTTCCCCCTTGGCCGAGCACCCCTAGGGTTACCCTAGGGCTGCCGAGCCCCAAAGAGAGGAGATTAGGGTCTCGTCAAGCACAATGTCAAGGAAAGATGGCAAGAACGCAAAAAAAAAATCAAGAAACGAAACTCAAATACCAAGCTGTCAAGAACAGCTTCAAGAATCCGATTGAAATCCAGAAGAGAGAGGGTAAACCACTCACCTTAATTGGAAGAAGAATTAAGGTAGAATCCCGGATGATGGCTCTCAAATCTGGCTTCAAAAGGCCGGCGGCTCAACCCAAGAAAAGGCTCCAAGGGGTGGCAGCTCACTCTAAGCCATCGGCTTGGAGAAAGGGAGAGAGAGGATAAGGAGAGGGGCTGGCTCGGCTGGCTCCTCTCGGCTCGGCTCCAAATGAAAGGAATAGCGAGAGGGGAGGAATGGAAGTAGGCGGCTCGACGGCTTGGCTCACAAGCGGAGGCTCCTAGGGGAAGAGGGAAAGGGGGCTGGCAGCTCGGCTCACAGGCGGCGGCTGGCTTCCTTTCTCAACCTTTGGGTGGCTCCAAAATACGAGCCACAAGCCATGAGGAGGTGGTTTTATACTTCCTCCTCAACCCTAACCCCTTATACCCTTAATCCACAACCCGCATCCACCTTAAGCCAACCAAAACCCGCTAACCCGATCGACTTAAATAATTTATTTAAACTCATTCTAATAAATCCCAAGTACTTAATTAAATACACCCACATGAACATAATTAACAATTATGCACACACAACATCAAATCTAAATAATTTCAACTACCCAAGCCTAAAATTCATAAATTCATAAATTCATATCCTACTTACCCGAGCTCGCAAGCTCGCTCCGGACCATGAGTTGACTCGGCTCGACCACGAACTAGTCCGCTAGGCTGGCAAACACACACACATAAGAGGAAAAATAATAAATTTAAATATCTAGGATATTACAATACTCCCTTCCTTAAAGAGAATTCATCCTCGAATTTTAGAAGAGAAAATAAGGACCCACCACAATATCAGACAATGAAGCATAACGCTCCCTCATATCCTGCTCCACCTCTCAGGTGGCCTCCTGGCCATAATGGTGCTCCCATCTGACCTTGACCATGGGGATCTCTTTGGACCTCAACTTCCGAATTTGTCGGTGTAGCACCTAAACTGGCCGCTCCTCATAAGAGACTGCTGAATCCACCTCCACTGCGGTAGGCTCGATCACATGGGACTCATCTCGACTGTACTTCTTCAACATAGACACATGGAACTCTGGATGTACTCGGTCCATACTAGGAGGTAGGTCCAACTCATAGGCCAAAGCTCCCCTGCGCCTGAGAATAGCAAACGACCCAATGAACCTAGGGCTTAGGTTTCCTTTCTTGCCAAACCTCACCAACCCTTTCATAGGGGACACCTTGAGGAACACCATGTGCCCCTCAGCAAACTCTACCTCCCTGGCCTTTCCATCCGCATACATCTTCTGGCGACTCTGAGCTGCTAACAACCTCTCTCTAATTTCCTTCACTTTTTCCACAGCCTCTTCCAACAGATCAGGTCCCATCATAAGGAAATCCCCTTTCTCAAACCAACCTATAGGCGACCTGCATCTCCGCCCATATAATGCCTCAAATGGGCCATCCCAATGCTGCTGTGGTAGTTGTTATTATAGGCAAACTCAATCAAAGGTAAGTGCCTCTACCAACTGCCCTCCAGGTCTAAGACACATGCCCTCAGCATATCCTCCAGTATCTGAATAGTTCGCTTTGACTGACCATCTGTCTGAGGGTGAAATGCGGTACTGAACCAAACCTGAGTGCCCAACGCCTCCTGGAAGGACTGCTAAAATTGAGCCGTGAATTGGGTGCCCCGATTTGAGATGATCATAACAGGAACTCTATGATAAGTGACGATCCGACCCAAGAACAACCTCGCATACTGCTCAGCTAAAAAGGTCATCCTGATTGGTATGAAATGCGATATATTTGTTAGGTGATCCACCACTACCCAGATAGAATCATTGTCTTTCCCGGACTTTGGCAACCCAGTCACGAAATCCATGGTTACCTTCTCCCATTTCCACTCCGGTACCCCTAATTTTGGAGCAACTCTTCCAGCTTCTGCCCGCTGCATGTCAACCAATGTGGACTGCACTCTCAAGTGGGCGGCCAGCGCACCCGAATTTGATATTGACAAGACTGCTTTGTCATCCAAACATAGGGCCAAATCCTGAGCCAATGGCCTCCTCCTGAATGCCAAATACGCCAGACTGACCATAAACTTCCTGCTCAGAGCATCAGCTACCACATTAGCCTTCCCTGGATGGTACATGATCGTGCAGTCATAGTCCTTCAACAGCTCAAGCCATCTTCTCTACCTCAGGTTCAACTTCTTCTAGGTGAGCAAAAACTGGAGACTCTTATGCTCAGTGTATATCTCACAAGCCTCACCATAAAGGTAGTGACGCCATAGCTTCGATGCGAACACCACCGCTGCCAGCTCAAGATCATGAGTTGGGTAATTCTTCTCGTGAACCTTCAACTACCTAGAGGCATAGGCTATCACTCTACCATTCTGCATCAGCACACAACCCGAGCCGACTCGGGAGGCATCACAATAAAAACAAAATCTCCTAAACTCGAGGGTACTACTAGAACTGGCGCTGACGTCAAGCAATCCTTGAGCTTCAGAAAGCTCTCCTCACACTTACTGTCCCTTTCAAACTTGACCTTCTTCTGGGTCAGGCGGGTGAATGGCGCTGCAATTCTGGAGAAATTCTCCACAAACTTTCTGTAGTAACCTGCTAACCTTAGAAAACTGCGAATCTCCGAGACATTAGTCGGCCTCTTCCAATTCTGAACTGCTTCAATCTTTGCAGGGTCCACTTTTATTCCTTCCTTGGACACCACATGGTCAAGAAACCCCACACTCTCCAGCCAGAACTCACACTCGGAGAATTTGGCATACAATATGTGCTCTCTTAGAGTTTTCAGAACTACCCTCAAGTGCTCAGCATACTCCTCCCTGCTCCTAGAATAAATCAAAATATCATCAATGAAGACAATCACAAACTTATTCAGGTATTCCTTGAACACTCGGTTCATCAGGTCCATAAATGTTGCGAGTGCATTAGTCAGCCCGAAGGACATCACTAGGAACTCAAAGTGCCCATACCTCGACATGAAAGCAGTCTTAGGGACATCACTGCCCCGAATCCTCAACTGATGATACCCTGACCGCAAGTCAATCTTAGAAAACCACTGCGCCCCCTGATATTGATCAAACAAGTCATCAATCCTGGGCAATGGGTACCAGTTCTTCACTGTTACCTTATTAAGTTGCCGGTAATCAATGCACATCCGCATAGACCCATCCTTCTTCTTTACAAAGAGCCTTAAGAGCTGATATCACCATCAACGGTTCACCCCTTCCCTCACCCTGGAAGATAAACTAGGGCAACCCAAGCTTATTGAAGGTCACAATCTTAGCCCTGTAATCCACTGAGGCGAAATGGTCCGCCAACCAGTCCATGCCCAATATCACATCAAGCTCTAACATCGGTAGGAGTGTCAAATCGACCATCAGCACATGCCCACAAATGACAACCTCACAGCCTCAAAAGACTGTCTCTACCATCACAGAAACATCTGTAGGTGTAGATACCACAAGGGCAAATCAAGTATAGAAGATACCCCTGACAACTTAGCAGCAAACAAAGCAGACACAAAAGAGTGCATATCACCCTGATCAAATAAGACATATGCAATGGCAGACCCAACAATAATATTACCTGACACCAGTGCCCTGGATGCCTCAGCGCCCTCTTGGTTCATAGCGAACACCCGTGCAGCAGGTCTCTCTGAACCACAAGCTCGTTGGCCTCCTCCATGAGTCTGACCCTTCTGAGCTACAAAACCCACTAACACCGGTTCTGATCATGCTGCTGACTACCCTTATTAGGGCAATCCTTTTTGTATTGCCCAGTCTGTCCACAACTGAAACATCACTCAGACCATCCCCAGCAAGCCCCCAGTGCTTTCGGTGACATCGGTTACATGGATGTGACCCAGATCTTCGCTGCGGACCTCCAGATGACGCTCATAATCCTGAACTTCTGGAACTATTATGATCTCCGCCCTGTGGCGGATTTGCTGCCCTGGGAGTACCCTCAGAATGAGCTGGCCAACGCCCTGAATGCTGGGGCCAAAACTTCTTCTTCTGAGGTCCATCAAGCCTATCTGTCGATACTAGTGCCTTCTTCCAGAGCGCCTCATCAGCGACCTGGGCTAATGAAGTCTCCTCCATGTAATGGATCAATCTACCAATCTGCTGCCTCAGTCCCTCAATAAACCTCTTGACCCTGGCAGTCTCTGTGGCTATCAAAGTGGGATGGTACTTCGAGAGGCGTGTGAACTCCATCTCATAGTCTATCACTGACATGCTACCTGTTCGATGCAGTAGCTCGAACTCCTTCGCCCCCCTGTCCCTGACGCTCATCGGTAGGTACTTCTCCACCATAGCGGCTCTAAACTCCTCCCAAGTAGGGGGCGGTGCATCTGCTACTTGGCGGTCCCTCCAGGTATGGAGCCAATCCTTAGCTGGTCCTCACAACTGCAACCCAATCAGTCGAGCAGTCATCTCAGAAGAACAACCAAGCTCCCTGCACAGCTCATATCAATCTCCTAGGAAACTAGTAACCTCCACCAGCTGATCTATCCCTGTATACTCTGGTGGCTTGAATGCAACAAAATCTGCATAAGAAGGTGCTCTGGGGGCTTTGACCACTGATGCCACTAGCTGAACCACCTATGGTACTGCGGGTGCTATCGGTACTGGCGGTGGCTGCTGCCTCAGCTCTTGCTCTCTGCGGAGTGCCACTGTCAGCTTAGCCACTCGAGCTTGTAGTTGTACAACCATGTGATCCTATCCGACCTCCTCCCGGGCCTACGGTGGTACCCTACGACCCCGACCCCGGCCTCGGCCTCAGCGTTCTATGGAGTTGCTATCACTACCGCTCCTTGCGGCATCAAAGGCCTTCATCAATCTGAAATCTCCAGAAAGAAAATATCAATAATTCAGCAATTAAAATCACCATAAGTCGTTAAATAACTTAACCACAAGTCGCGCTGAGGTGCAGACTTAGCCCATTGAAACAAAAAGTGCAGAATAACATTTTAAGTTCAGCAGTACAAAAGTTCAAATACAATAAAACTTGAAATAAATGACATAAATGCCCTCAGGGCTACAACTCCAAATCAAGCTAATACAAGTGCATGACTACTACTAAAGGACTCGACTATGACCCTAACTAGAACTTCTATGAGACCATGCAGCACCTCTGCCCTCTAGCGGCACCAAGTGCATCCGACCTATCTCACCGGTCAAGCTCTACAACACAGAAATCAAACGACAACAGGTGAGTTCAAAGAACTCAGCGAGCGGTTTTACCCACCCTCACAAATAAAAATCACAGAGATAACAATAATGGAATCTATCTCTACAGAAGGCAAGGTCATGAAGGTGTGACTAGCTAACAAGCCAACAGGCCACACATGCCCCAAGGCATCTAACCATCCAAAGAAGTGCATCAGGCCGAAGCCCACCATGCCTGAAGGCAACAACACATACTAAAGAAGTGCATCGGGCCGAAGCCCACCATGCCCGAAGGTAGCAACAAATACTAGGATAATCGGGAAAGGCTCCGAACTTATCCTAGTATAAGGAACCTAAGGAGCAACCGGGAAAGGCCCTCCGAACTCGCTCCACGAGACGTGATATCACAAGATTAATCGGGAAAGCCCTCCGAGCTTACTCTTTTAAGACATCACAGGAATAATCGGGAAAGGCCCTTCGAACTTATTCCTCTAAAAATCACCTCGATGATAATCGGGAAAGGCCCTCCGAACTTATCCCACGAAGCCAAGATCAGATCAATCGGGAATGGCCCTCCGAACTTGTTCTGCAGGTTGGGAATTTGACGTCCAACCACCCGAGCGTAGCCCGAAGTCCGGCTCCTAATTGAGCCGCTCCGCCATTCTCAAGGATATGCCACATCAAGACCTAAGTTAAGATTCTCCTACGGTGTCCTAGGGGTGTCCTCATTATGAAGTGTCTCAACACTCAAAACCCAACTCCTATCCCTTAGACTTGTAATGTCATGAACCTGTGTGGTTTTATTTCATGCATACTTTATAAGTTGGTTCATAACATATTATGCTCACCCTTAACCCAATTTTAATTATATACTTAAAATTTAGATCATCTCAATTAGGGTTTTGTTTTAGGGGTTTATTTTAGGTTACTGTTCTGCCCAGAACTGTTGTGTCTAACCCGAATCTAGTCTCCAAAGTGTGTCCTATGTTTTCAAACTATATTTTCTGGTCGAACGATAGGTTACACGACTATATTAACACATATACACACATCACAAAAACAAATTAAAATCATCACAGATTCATCATCTCAGCATATAATTCCAGCAACATGCAATTTCAACATAGTTATAGAATTAAATCCGAAAATTTACAGAAATTATCCCCTAAATTACCATTAGGATAGAATACTAATCTCGGGAATTAATTCACAGAAATCATGCTTTTCATCAAGATTGATAAGAACTCACACACTTAAACCAAGAATCAAGCATTAAGATCAAGAACCCCCATCTCAAGAACCCCTAATTAGTCATTATCAAGATCTTAATCCTACCACATGATTTCTACCCAAAAATCACATATTTAATTCTAGCAAGAAACTCATAACCAAAAATCTCAAATTAGGAGAATAGATCAAGATTCTGTATCAAAGGAAATAAGAACTCATTCGGGCCTTTCATCGAACACATTGAGGACGACCCGGGTTTCCCCCTTCGCGGAGCACCCTAGGGTTACGTACCCTAAGGCTGCCAATCCCCAAAGAGGGGAGATTAGAGTCTCCTCAAGCACAATCTCAAGGAAACATGGCAAGAATGCGAAAAACAATCAAGAAACGAAACACAAATACCAAGCCGTCAAGAACAGCTTCAAGAATTCGATTGAAATCAGGAAGAGAGAGGATAAACCACTCACCTTAATTTGAAGAAGCACTAAGGAAGAAATCCTGGATGACGACCCTCAAATTCGGCTTCAAAAGTCCGGTGGTTCAACCCAAGAAAAGGCTCCAAGGGGCGGCAGCTCACTCTAAGCCATCGGCTTGGAGAAAGGGAGAGAGAGGATAAGGATAGGGGCTGGCTCGGCTGGCTCCTCTCGGCTCGGCTCCAAATGAAAGGAATAGCGAGAGGGGAGGAATGGAAGCAGGCGGCTCGGCGGCTTGGCTCACGGGCGGAGGCTCCTAGGGGAAGAGGGAAAGGGGGCTGGCAGCTCGGCTCACAGGCGGCGGCTGGCTTCCTTTCTCAACCTTTGGGTGGCTCCAAAATAGGAGCCACAAGCCATAAGGAGGGGGGTTTATACTCCCTCCTCAACCCTAACCCCTTAAACTCTTAATCCACAACCCACATCCACCTTAAGCCAACCAAAACCCACTAACCCGATAGACTTAAATAATTTAATTAAACTCATTCTAATAAATCACAAGTACTTAATTAAATACACCCACATGAACATAATTAACAATTATGAACACACAACATCAAATCTAAATAATTTCAACTTCCCAAGCCAAAAATTCTTAAATTCATAAATTCATATCCTACTTACCCGAGCTCGCAAGCTTGCTCTGAACAATGAGTCGACTCGGCTCGACCACGAACTAGTCTGCTAGGCTGGAAAACACACACACATAAGAGGAAAAATAATAATTTTAAATATCTAAGATATTACAACACAACTCACTACTGGCTTAGTGAGGGGCTCAATGGGTCACACACAACAGGCTAACCTCATAACGGATTTTCAGATATAGAGTCCGAATGAGAAGCTTTATGTCTACTAGCATGGACATACTGCAACTAGATCACGGATCTCATTTACGGACATAATAGGAAAGGTATTTCCTATAGGAATGAATAAGCGAGGAAGAAGTTCCTTGGTGACCCTAATTTGTAGGGTAGCCCTATTTGGTAGGGTAACACTAAATTCGTAGGGTATGGCAAGCGATATTACTTTTGGGGTTGATTAAACTTAATTATGAATTTAGTAATTAATAAACATTAGATGAGGTCTATGTGTACTTAAGAATTAAACATAATTGTCTGGAGGGAAATTTTTTATTTTTCCCATGCGCCTACACCTATTAAATAGTAATTGATTTATTTAGATAAATCATAATTAATAGGGAATTGATTTATTTAGATAAATCATATATATTAATAGATAATTGATTTATTTGGATAAATCATAGTTCTATTAATAAATAGGAGTTTGATTTATCTATTACCGATTCTTTAGGTGATTGGTTTTAGGAGATAAACATAATTCCTATTGATAGGCATTTAATTTATGTAGATAAATTAATATTCCATTTTATTGATTTTTGATTTATTATGAATAAATTATAAAACCATTAAATACGAAAATCAAGGAGGAGGCAAACCCCGGATTTTTGAATTCCGGGGTGAGTTCAAAATTAAACTCAAGTGGCCGGCCCCCATTATTCTCTCTTGTGGCCGCCCCCTTTAAAAGGGTTGAAGGGTGGCTGAACCATAATGATGAAAAATAGAGAGAAAGGAAAAGATCAAGAGAGAAAAAGATTGCGAATCTTGAGAGGGCTTCTTGTGTTGAAGAGTTCCAAGAACCCTAAGTTCTTCTCCTTGGTGGCCGGCCTCCTCCTTCTTGATCCTCTTGTCTTCTCTTCTTGGTTGTGCCACAATCTTCATCTTCTTGGAGGAGTCCAAGAGGACAGTGAGGTATCTTCACCTCTTCTCTTTTGTTCTGATGTTTTCTCATCCTCACTCCTTCCCTCTTTGGTGCCCGGTTCTTGGTGGAAGGGTTGGCCTTGCCTTGGTGGATTTCGGGATTGAAAAAGCTTCTCCGTTGAGCCACAACGAGCCCCGGTGTTCGCTGCCCTATTGTTGCGAGGTGCTTGGTGTGGACTATCATTGGAGGATGTGCACATGTGCATCTCAAGATGGGGATAGGATAAGCCATACCAACCGCGGTTTGAGGTATATCTTCTCCTATTACTCGTAGATTGAATTCCTTAAAGATTGCTAAAGTAGATTGCTATTTTTGGGAAGGGTTGAATTTTTAAAATTGCTATTTCTGCTGCGTTTCTAATTCCCATTCCAATAGTGGTATCAGAGCCACCTTTAGCCATTTTTAGGAATTTTTATTACGCATTATTATTGCATTTACGAACTGTTCGCTCCCTAAACGTCATGCTGCCTGGTTTTTGTTTCCGGGGGTTCTTGAGTCATTCTCTTGGTTCAGCAATTCATGTGATGAATTGGGGTGGTAGTCTACTATCCAAATTGGTTCATGGTTGAACAACGCTGAAAGCCAAAATTTTCAGCATCTCTTGTTTGTACCATTTTGGGTGGAAATATAACCCAAATAGCCTATTTTTGGATTCTATTTTTTCCTTTCCTTTTCTTAATTGTTTAGATGCATGAAAGGATGATTATGGATGAGCCCTATGTGCATGTGACTGTGTGTAAAATATGGTTGTGTTGATTGCTAGTAAATTTATAAAATTTCAGCATTGTAGCTTTTAAATAGGGCCTGCGTACCCCTGCCTTCCTCTTGAGAATTCTGATTGTAATTCTCTTCTCCCTCTCCTTAAACCTTTCCCCATGGGTTATTTGGGGTCTTCTTCTTTTAGTTTTATAAAATTAGAAATTTAGGGGCAGATTCACGACGAGCACGCTTGCTGCCCCGTTATGGTGCGCGCGCGGAGAGGAGGTGCTCAGCTCCATGTTGATGACGGCTTGAATCATGGGAAGGCACTGATGGAACCAGCAACCTACAAGGTGATTTTGGTAGCACCTTGGTGAGAAGGAGCTCCCTAAAAACCATAAGATGATGGCCTTGGTTCGCCCGGTGGCTCGGGTGGAACCCTTAGAACATCCATAATCATCCTTATTTACTTTATGCTTTTATTTATTGATATTGCTCCAATTGTTGATAGCTTAGATAATTATAATTGCATAAAGAAACTCTCTAATAATATTGAGTCCGAATGGCTAAGGTATTAATAATATTAGTCATGCCTTCCATCGTTATGAGGGACAAGTGTGTCTATCATCACAACGGTTTTGTTGTGCACACACAAGGCCTTTTGTGCTGATAGACACGTTGCACCTCATATGGCACATATTGGATTTGTATCTCTGCTGCCGACTTGAACATGACTTGCCTTGTTGTGCTACACTCAAGGGTGAATGTTTTCTCGCTAGGGCATACGAACAATGGGTCTGACTCAACTAGGGCCCCTTGGTTTGTTGTGCCCACACAAGGCCTTGGTTGCCCTAGAGGCAAAACATATGGAAGTCACATAGTGATGTGATCGGTAAAGAGTTACCAACCCATGAACCTATTATGGTTTGTCAGGTTACATGCGAGACCCGAGTAGGAGAATTGGGGTTCCAGTTTTTCCCCTAAGGAAGTCTACCAACGAGGGCTTCCTGCTTCCAAACTGGAGGGTATTATGGAATTGCGAAAATTAGTGGGAGACATGATTAATTAAAAGACCTCAATAAACATGCATATAGAATATCTACTCATTCATGTCTTTATTTTCTTTGTAGCATATCATGTCACCTTTACCATCGTTAGATTGCTTCATCAATGATAATAAATTAATTGGACCAAATTACGTCGATTGGATACGAAATTTGAGGATCATCCTCATTTATGAGAATCTGTCTCACATACTTGATTCTCCAGGAATGGTACCACCCCTTGGGGAAGGGATTAAACTGAGGAAGATAGGACGGCTTATGAGAAGCTGCAAGAAATTTGGAGTGAAGATAGCACCACTGTTCAATGCATAATGTTGGCATCCATGTTCGATGAGTTGCAAAAGCAGCATGAACATTTGGATACCAAAGCTATCCTCGGCGCTGAGTTCGCATCGACGCTCGAGGAATTGAAACTCGACTTCATCGAGACTTCCTCGTAATCCGATCAAGGTGAGTGGTCGATCCTAGTTTAGTAGGGTAGGCAGGTGGCCGACCCTTAGAAATGTGAATCGTCGGTTTTTCTCTCGTCGGATCTTGTGGATCTGAGGTTTCTCGATGTTGTGGTTTTCTCTTGCATGTTGTAATCGTGCGATGAATGTTTCCGCATTGTTTTTCTTAAATCTAGGCGCCAACTAATTGAGGGAAAAGGGGAAAGGTCATGCAAAAATTTCCCCCAATTCCCTCGATTGGTCTAAACCCCTCTAGATCGTTTAAATTTAATTTGTGTAGACTCGTGATTTAATCGATGTAATAGTTGATCGAGACCCCTTCTCCCTAGAGCCTTGAGTGTTCGGCCGAACAAGGGGAACCTTGTTCAAGGCTCGGCCGACCAATAAGGGGGAGGGAATTTGATCTAGGATTCATCTATGGCAGTTCATAAGTTTAAATGCTAGAGTTTGTGGTCAAACAAAAAGGATCAACCACCTTCTCCTACCCTTGTAGGCTCGGCCGAGTAAGGCATTCCTTGCTCAAGGTTCGGCCAAGCCAAGTAGGGAGAAAGGTGATCGGAGGGGATTAACTTTCATACTTAGAAACTTTTGGAAACATTAGAAAACGAGGGTCACCTCGATCAACAAGTAGAATTGAGATGAGAAATAGGAAAGACACAAATTAATGAAACCACCACCCTATTGCATTAAGAGGTAGTAATTACTTTCAAGATTTTTCTTTATCAATTGCTATATATTTCTAGTAGAGAATTGCCATGTTAGCTCTAATGTTACCTTGCTGAAATTTTTCAATTTAATGCAGAATTTACTTACTTACTTGTTGTATTCTTATGGTTATTCATGGTAGCAATGGTAGATTAACTTTCCTATCACTTGAGGGTTGTGACGCATCCATACTTAGACATTCTACACTTATGACATGTAGCCCACGCTAGTATAATGTAGCAAATGGGACTAGACGACTAGTAGGAAACTTTGAGTACGTGTTAATTTTGGAAACTTGAATGAAGGTGAACTAGAACGCTTTCTCATGGGATAATTAGAGTGTAATAGTGTACGGATGGTAAGGCCCTGGATAAAGGGCCGAGCATGGGTGGACACTCGAGATTTTATATAAGGAAACTCTAGACACTTGCTTGTGTGATGTGATTGTGATGGTCTGTCAAGATGCATGAGTAGTCGGAATGACGAATGCTTGACTCGGCCAGTGCTTGGGTCTTGAGATTTCATCAGTGGGCCCACTAGGTGCCAGACCCCAGTTGGGTGGGACTAGCTATCCCTACCCCAGTCAATGTCCGAAGACTAGCAGACCATCCTAGTCGACGGCCCGGAGACTTCTTGATTTCACTTTTGTGCTATGTGGCTCGAACGGCCAGTATGTTACTACCTTGTATGGTAGGACTGGTTATAGCCGAATCTCTAAACCATGAGTAGGCCCTAAGGGCCGGATGCCAAGTGGCTTAGTTAGGCCATTATGGCGGGCTTCACGAATGTATGGTCTATGCAGGACGACCCTTGGGGTCGATTGTCATAGCAGAAGTAAATTATATCCCTAATTTTATATTATGCTGCCTTATTTATTTATGCCTGCTTATTGGGGATTATGTGGAGGTTCGGAAGAACCGCTCACTGAGTCCCATGTGGACTCACGGTTTATTTTTTTATTTTGCAGAGCCGTAGTGAGTCAAAGCTTGGAGTCAAGGTGCAGCTGGAGGGCAGGCAGTGGCCTCGATCTCATAGCGGCGTCCGATAGTCATAGTCTAGATGTCTAGATTTGTTTTTTTTTCTACACTAGGAGTTGTTGGTTTTCAAAGCATGTATATCCTAGATATTTAATTTATTATTATTTTTCTATTGCGTGTGTTTGCCAGCCTAGCGGGCTAGTTCGTGGTCGAGCCGAGTCGACTCATGGTCCGAAGCGAGCTTGCGAGCTCAGGTAAGTAGAATATAAATTTATAAATTTATGAAATTAGGTTTGAGTGATTGAAATTATTTTTAATTATTGTGGTGTTTGGATAATTTTGAATTATTCCTATGTAGGTGCATTTAATTAAATGCTTATGATTTAATTGTGTGTTTAATCAATCCTAAATTAATTTAATTAAGTTTATCGGGTTAGCAGGTTTGTCTTGGCTTAAGTGGATGCGGGTTGGGCTTAAGTTAGAAGGGTTAGGGTTGAGAAGGAATTATAAAACCTCCTCCCTAGGTTTTGGCTCCAATTTTTGGAGCCACACAATTGTGAGAGGAGCCAGCTGACAGCCCAAGCCGCTAGTCGCCCCCTCCTCTTCTTCCCTTGGAGCCGCCGCCACCTGGAGCCGAGCCGCCAGAACCTCTCCTTCTCCTTCCCTCTCACTTCCTCCCCATGGAGCCAAGCCAAGAGGAGCAGCCGAGCCGCCCTCTTTTCCGTCTCTCTCTCTCTCTCCAAGTCGGCGGCTTGGAGTGAGCCGCCGCCTCATATTCTCCTTCCTTTAGGTCGAGCCGCCGGGGTTTGGAGCTGGAACCGGAGGCCGTCGATTGGAAATCCTTCTCGAATCAGTTTTCCTTTTCATGTGAGTGGTTTTATCCCTCCTATTCGGATTTTCTTCCAATTTTCTTGAAGCCGCCTTGAAGATTCTTGATCTTGATGATGTTATTTTGTGTTCTTGAGATTTTCTTGGTTTCCATGCCATGCTTAGACTTGAAATTTTGATCTCATAACATGAGGCATATATTTAATGGAAGATCTGTTTTTTTTAGTCTTATGAATCTTAATTTAATCTTGTGAGTCTTGGATGCAATCTCATCTTGTAGTTTTGGATGTTCTTGAAACTATATAATAATTAATTTCCTTGATTCTTCATTAAGGAATTCTTATTATATATACTAGTTTTTATTAGTAAAAATTATGAGATTGTATGCATGATTGGCATGATGACTTGAATATGTGATGTTAGAAATTTGGGAATTTAATTCTGCAAAATTCGGAGTTTATTCCATGATGTGTTGGAAATTTCAGTTTTCTGAAATTTATATGTTGTTTGTTGAATCTAGGCTGATTTTTGATTTCTTTGTTATTATGTGATTAGATCTCTGATTATAGTCATGTAACCTATCGTTTTGACCGGAAAATATAGTTTGGAAACATAGGATACACTTTAGAGACTAGATTCGGGTCAGACACAGCAGTTCTGGGCAAAACAGTAACCTAAAACAAAACCCTAATTGAGATGATCTAAATTTTAATTTTATAATTAAAATTGGGTCTAAGGGTGAGCATAATCTGTTATGAAACAACTTATAAGGTATTCATGAAATAAAATCACACGGGTTCATAACATTACGGGTCTAAGGGATAGGGGTCGGGTTTGGAATGTTGAGATGCTTCATAATGGCGGAGCGCCTCGATTAGGAGTCGGGGTTCGAGCTACGCCCGGGTGGTTGGACGCCAAAATTCCCAATCTGCAAGATAAGTTTGGAGGATCTTTCCCGATTATCCTAGTATGTGCAGTTGCCTCTAGGCGTGGTAGGGATTCGACCCGATGCACCTCTTGATGGTGATGTTGCCTTTGGGCATGGTAGGTATTCGACCCGATGCACCTCTTGACGGTGATGTTGACTTTAGGAATGGTAGGGCATCGACCCGATGCACCTTTTGACGGTGATGTTGCCTTCGAGAATGGTAGGGCTTCGGCTTGATGCACCTCTTTGATGGTGATATTGCCTTCGGGCATGGTAGGGCTTCGGTCTGATGCACCTCTTTGAGAACTAGATGCCGTGGGCATGGGTGGTCTGTTGGCCTGGTAGCTAGTCACACCTTTGTGACATCGCCTCTATAGAGATAGATATATTCTTGTTATCTCTATGGTGTTGATTTGTGGGGGTTGGTAAAACTTCTCACTGAGTTCTTTGAACTCACCCGTTGTCGTTGTTTTGTTTTGTTTTGCAGAGCCTAACCGGTGAGGTGGGCTGGAGCACTTGGCGCAGATGGAGGGCAGAGAAGCCACATGATCTCATAGCAGTCCTAGTTATGGGTCGTAGTCGAATCTGTAGTAGGTTGTCATGCACTTTTATTTTGGTATTTGGAGTTGTAGTCCCATGTGGACATTCACGTTTTATTCAATTTTATTTATTAAAAGAACTGTTGCTCTTCGATTTATTTCCGCACTTGAGATATGTATTTAAAACATTGTTGTTTTGAAATGAAAATCTATTTTGATTCTTTTATTATTAAAAGCTGTTATTTACTTGTTGTTTATGATGTTGGCATGTGCATTAGTTAGGCTGCGGGGTATAGGAACGTATACCCTAGCCGATCACGTGACCCTGCAATTGGGGTGTGACAAAATTGGTATCAGAGCATGTGGTTCGGTCCGACTATGACCTAGAGTTGTCACCGTATAGGGCATTGCTAGCGTGTCAGTATACGGTAGGGGTATGCTATGAGATCAATGGGCTAAGTCTGCACCTCAGCGCGACTTGTGGTTTAGTTTGCAAAATATTGGTTGAATATAATTGCTTAATGTTGAATTTTTTTTTTCTAGTGTTTCCATATCGATGGAGGCCTTTGATGCCGCAAGGAGCGGTTGTGATAGAAACTCCACTGAGCGTCGAGGCCGAGGCCGAGGCCGGGGCGGGGGTCGAGGGAGACCACCGCAGGCTCGGGAGGAGGTGGGATAGGATCCCAAGGTTGTGTAGCTGTAGGCCCGAGTGGCTAAGCTGGTTGAGGCCCTCCGTAGGGAGGAGGAACTGGGAAAGTCCCAGGGTAGCACAGCTTGAGGCCGTGAATGACCCTGTGCTAGAGAGTGCACCATTTTTGGGGGGGCTACCTTTGTATGGGTGCCTGAGTTAGAGATCCTTGCAATGATTGCTTAGTATCTTGAATGATTCATTTGGTCTCATCATATAGTTAAATATTTATTGTCCAGTATGGTTAGGGTGGCTCTAGGGATCCTAGGGGGGCCAGTTGATAGAGTTATGCAGAATGGATCTGCAGGGTTTGGTTGAGTGTAAATTTCCCCTATAGATGAAATTTTGGATTGATTGGAGGATCTTTCCCTTAGATTTCATGAAATATAAATTATGGGTGTAGATCGACCTTATGTTTAAGGGTCATGATTGTGTGCGACCAGAGTTGAGCAGGACCAGAGTGGTTTTGCTCTGAGGCATATTTTGGGTGCGGATAGGTTGGGCATTTCAGAAAGGATTGTCCTAGAAAGGGCAGCCAATAGCCTGATCAGACCAAAGGAAAAGCACGGATGTCAGTAGGTTTTGTAGCTCAAAGGGGTCAAACTCAGGGAGGAGGCCAATGAGCTAGTGGTTCAGAGAGGCTCGCTGCATGGGTGGTTGCTATGAACCAAGAGGGCATTGAGGCATCCAGGGCAGTAGAGTTAGGCAACCTTGTTGTTGGTTTCGCAATTGTGTATGTCTTGCTTGATCCGGGTGCTACGCACTCTTTCATGTCTGTTTTATTTGCTACTAAGTTGGTAGGGATACCTTATGTGCTTGAGTTACCCCTTGTGGTGTCTACGCCTACGGGCATTTTTGTGATGGCAGAGATAGTCTTTCGAGGCTGCAAGGTTGTCATTTGCAGGCATGTGCTGATGGCTGATTTGACACTCCTGTCGATGTTGGAGCTTGATGTGATATTGGGCATGGACTGGTTGGTGGATCATTTTGCCTCAGTTGATTGCAGGGCTAAGACTGTAACCTTTAGTAAGCCCGGGATGCCCCAGTTTACCTTCCAGGGTGAGGGAAGGGGGTGAGCAGTTGATGGCGATATCAGCTCTTAAGGCCCGAAAGTTGCTTTTTGACGGGTGTCAGTCATTTTTTTTTACCTTTGTGTCAGTGGCATAGGAAGGTGGAGGTGCCGCCAGAGACATCGGGAGGACGCATGTACTATGCGGGTTCTCTTATGTATTTCTGGAGGAGTTATCATGCTTACCTCCAGAGAGAGAGATCGAATTCTGTATCAATTTATAGCCAGGGTGAAGCCGATATTCATTCCTCCGTATCGGATGGCACCAACTGAGTTAAGGGAGTTGAAGTCCCAGTTGCAGGAGTTGCTTGATCTGGGTTTCATTCGCCCCAGTGTTTCGCCTTGGGGTGCTCTAGTACGTGCTCTTTGTAAAGAAGAAGGATGACTCCATGTAGATGTGTATTGATTACCGACAGCTTAATAAGGTAACAGTGAAGAATTGGTACCCATTGCCCAGGATTGATGATTTGTTTGATCAGCTTCAGTAAGCGTAGTGGTTTTCTAAGATTGACCTGCGGTCAGGGTACCATCAATTGAGGATTTGGGACAGTGACGTCCCTAAGACCGCTTTCAGGTCGAGGTATGAGCACTTTGAGTTCCTAGTGATATCCTTCGGGCTGACTAATGCACCTGCAGCATTTATGGACCTGATGAATCGAGTGTTCAAGGAATACCTGGATAAGTTTGTGATTGTGTTCATTGATGACATTTTGATTTATTCCAGGAGTAGAGAGGAGCATGCTGAGCACTTGAGGGTAGTTCTGGAAACTCTCAGGGAGCACAGGTTGTATGTCAAATTCTTCAAGTGCGAGTGCTGGCTGGAGAGCGTAGGGTTTCTTGGTCATGTGGTGTCCAAGGAAGGAATAAAGTGGACCCTGCAAAGAAAGAGGCAGTTCAGAACTGGAAGAGGCCAACCAATGTCTCGGAGATTCGCAGTTTTTTGGGGTTGGCAGGTTATTACAGGAAGTTTAGGGAGAATTTCTCTAGGATTGTGGCGTCATTGACCCGCCTAAACCAGAAGAAGGTCAAGTTCGAATGGGACAATAAGTGTGAGGAGAGCTTTCTAAAGCTCAAAGACCACTTGACATCGGCGCCAGTTTTAGCAATACGCTCGGGTTCAGGAGGTTTTGTTGTTTATTGTGACGCCTCCCGAGTCAGTTTGGGTTGCGTGCTGATGTAGAATGGCAGAGTGATAGCCTATGCCTCTAGGTAGTCGAAGGTTCACGAGAAGAATTACCCAACCCACGACCTTGAGCTGGCAACGGTGGTGTTCGCATTGAAGCTGTGGTGTTACTACCTTTATGGCGAGGCTTGTGAGATATTCACTGATCATAAGAGCCTCCAGTATTTGCTTACCCAGAAGTTGTTGAACCTGAGGCAGAGAAGATGGCTTGAGCTGTTGAAGGTCTATGACTGCACGATCATGTACCGTCCAGGGAAAGCTAATGTGGTGGCTAATGCCTTAAGTAGAAAATCTATGAGCAGTTTAGCACATTTGGCGGTTAGGAGGAGGTCGTTGGCTCAAGAGTTGGCCTTATGCTTAGATGGAGGAGTAGTCTTGTTAGTATCAGATTCTGGTGCGCTTGTGGTCCACTTGAGAGTGCAGCCCACATTAGTGGACATGCTGCGGGCGGCGCACGAGGAGGATGTTTTTTTGTGCACTCACTAAGGATTTGGCCAAGAGAGGATATGCAGATAATGAGTTCAGTGTGACTCGAAGGGCGTTCTGAGGTTGAAGAACCGAATTGTGGTTCCAAATATGGCCGAGGTTCGTAGGCAGGTGCTGGAGATGGCTCATCGATCCACCTACACTATGCATCTGGGAGCCACGAAGATGTACCAAGATCTTAGACAGAATTATTGGTGGAAAAGCATGAGAAGGGAAGTGGCCGAGTTTGTGTCTAAGTGTCTGGTGTGTTAGTAGCAATGGGATGGCCCGTTTGAGGCGTTGTATGGGCGGAGATGCAGGTCGCCTGTAGGCTGGTTTGAGGCAGGAGATTCCCTTATGATGGAACCTGATTTGGTAGATGAGGCTGTGGGAAAAGTAAAGCTGATCAGAGAGAAGCTGTTGGTAGCTCAGAGTCGCAGGAAATGTATGCTAACGGAAAGGCCATGGAGGTAGAGTTTGCTAAGGGGGACATGGTGTTCCTCAAGGTGTCCCCTATGAAAGGGGTAGTGAGGTTTGGTAAGAAAGGAAAGCTAAGCCCTAGGTTCATTGGGTCGTTTCCTATTCTCAAGCGCAAGGGAGCCGTGGCCTATGAGTTGGCCCTACCTCCTAGTATGGACCGAGTACATCCAGTATTCTATGTGTCTATACTGAAGAGGTATATTCGGGGTAAGTCCCATATGATCGAGCCTACCGTAGTGGAGGTGGACTCAGCAGTCTCCTATAAGGAGCGGCCAGTTGAGGTGCTAGACTGGCAGATCCGAAAGTTGAGGTCCAAGGAGATTCCCTTGGTTAAAGTCAGATGGGAGCACCATTCGGGCCAGGAGGCCACCCGAGAGGTGGAGCAGGAAATGAGGGAGCGTTATCCTTCATTATTTGATGATGCGGTGAGTTCTTATTCTTTTCTAAAATTCGAGGACGAATTTTCTTTAAGGAGGGACGATTGTAATATCATAGATATTTAATTTATTTATTTATTTTGTGTTGCGTGTGTTTGCCAGCCTAGCGGACAAGTTCGTGGTCGAGCCGAGTCAACTCATGGTCCGGAGCGAGCTTGCGAACTCGGGTAAGTAGAATATAAATTTATGAATTTATGAAATTAGGTTTGAGTGATTGAAATTATTTTTAATTATTGTGGTGTTTGGATAATTATGAATTATGCCTATGTGGGTGCATTTAATTAGATGCTTATGATTTAATTGTGTGTTTAATCAAGCCTAAATTAATTTAATTAAGTTTATCGGGTTAGCGGGTTGGTCTTGGCTTAAGTGGATGTGGGTTGGGCTTAAGTTAGAAGTGTTAGGGTTGAGGAGGAATTATAAAACCCCCTCCCCTAGGTTGCTGGCTTAAGAGGGGGAGCCAGCCGACAGTCCAAGCCGCCAGCCGCCCCCTCCTCTTCTTCTCTTGGAGCCGCCGCCACCTAGAGCTGAGCCACCAGAACCTCTCCTTCTCCTTCCCTCTCTCTTCCTCCCCTTGGAGCCAAGCCAAGAGGAGCAGCCGAGCCGCCCTCTTTTCCGTCTCTCTCTCTCTCTCTAAGCCGGCGGCTTGGAGTGAGCCGCCACCTCATCTTCTCCTTCCTTTGGGTCGAATCGCCGGGGTTTGGAGCCGGAACCAGAGGCCGTCAATTGGAAATCCTTCTCGAATCATTTTCCCTTTTCATGTGAGTGGTTTTATCCCTCCTATTCGGGTTTTCTTCGAATTTTCTTGAAGTCGCCTTGAAGATTCTTTCTCTTGATGATGTTATTTTGTGTTCTTGAGATTTTCTTGGTTTTTATGCCATGCTTAGACTTGAAATTTTGATCTCATAACATGAGGCATATATTTAATGGAAGATCTGTTATTTTTAGACTTGTGAATGTTGATTTAATCTTATGAGTCTTGGATGCAATCTCATCTTGTAGTTTTGGATGTTCTTGATACTATAGAATAATTAATTTCCTTGATTCTTGATTAAGGAATTCTTGTTATATATGCTAGTTTTTATTTAGTAAAAATTATGAGATTGTATGCATGATTGGCATGATGACTTGAATTTGTGATGTTAGAAATTTGGGAATTTAATTATGCAAAATTCGAATTTTATTCCATGATGTGCTGGAAATTTCAGGTTTCTGAAATTTATATGTTGTTTGTTAAATCTGAGCTGATTTTTTATTTCTCTGTTATTATATGATTAGATCTCTGATTATAGTCGTGTAACCTATCATTTTGACCAGAAAACATAGTTTGGAAATATAGGACACACTTTGGAGACTAGATTCCGGTCAGACACAGCAGTTCTGGGCAAAACAGTAACCTAAAACAAAACCCTAATTGAGATGATCTAAATTTTAATTCTATGATTAAAATTAGGTCTAAGGGTGAGCATAATCTGTTATGAACCAACTTACAAGGTATTCATGAAATAAAACCACACGGGTTTATGACATTACGAGTCTAAAGGATAGGGGTCGGGTTTGGAGTGTTGAGACGCTTCATAATGCGCCATATCCTTGGGAATGGCGAAGCGGCTCGATTAGGAGCCGAGGTTCACACTACGCCCGGGTGGTTGGACGCCAAAATTCCCAACCTGCAGGATAAGTTCGGAGGGCCTTTCCCGATTATCCTAGTATGTGCGGTTGCTTCTAGGCATGGTAGGGATTCGACCCAATGCACCTCTTGATGGTGATGTTGCCTTTGGGCATGGTAGGGATTCGACCCGATGCACCTCTTGACAGTGATGTTGCCTTTGGGAATGGTAGGGCATCGACCCGATGCACCTCTTGACGGTGATGTTGCCTTCGGGAATGGTAGGGCTTCGGCCTGATGCACCTCTTTGATGGTGATGTTGCCTTCGGGCATGGTAGGGCTTCGACCCGATGCACATTTTGTGGGTGATGTTGCCCTTGGGCATGGTAGGGCTTCGGCCTGATGCACCTCTTTGAGAACTAGATGCCGTGGGCATGGGTGGCCTGTTGGCCTGGTAGCTAGTCACACCTTTGTGACATTGCCTCTGTAGAGATAGATATATTCTTGTTATCTCTATGGTGTCTATTTGTGGGGGTTGGTAAAACTGCTCACTAAGTTCTTTGAACTCACCCGTTGTCGTTGTTTTGTTTTATTTTGCAGAGCCTGACCGGTGAGGTGGGCTGGAGCACTTGGCGTAGCTGGAGGGCAGAGAAGCCACATGATCTCATAGCAGTCCTAGTCACGGGTCGTAGTCGAGTCTGTAGTAGGTTGTCATGCACTTTTGTTTTGGTATTTGGAGTTGTAGTCCCATGTGGACATTTACGTTTTATTCGGTTTTATTTATTAAAAGAACTGTTGCTCTTCGATTTATTTCCGTACTTGAGATATGTATTTAAAACCTTGTTGTTTTGAAATGAAAATTTGTTTTGGTTGTTTTATTATTAAAAGCTGTTATTTGCTTGTTGTTTATGATGTTGGCATGTGTATTAGTTAGGCTACGGGATATAGGTACATACACCATGGCCGGTCACGTGACCCTGCAATTGGGGCGTGACATGGCGGGTCACACGACCCTGAGTTGGGGTGTGACAAAGTTGGTATCAGAGTTTTTGGTTAGGTCTTCACTATGACTAGGAGTTGGGTACTGTATGAGATATATGCTAGCATGTCGACATTCGGTATAGTTATGCTACAAGATCTGGCAACCACGATTGCACTCAGTGCACCATGCGGTTAGTAAATTTTAAAAGCTTCTGTGATTTTTTTTTTTATGTGACAGAAAATTATTCTTTTTTATGATAGTGTAATGGAGGCTCCTAATGCTGCACTGAGCGGCAGCGGCAGTAACTCGATAGAACATCGAGGCCAGGGGCGAGGCCGAGGTCGGGCCCCGAGCAGAGACAGGGAGCAGTCCGATGGTCAGGGGCAAGAGGCTTGCAGTGGCTCGATTGCAGGCTCAAGTAGCTCAGCTAATGGAGGCGCTCCTTAGGGAGCAAGAACTGAGGCAACAAATGCAGCAGCAGCAGCAGCAATCGTTGCCGCAACCAGTACCCGTAGTTCTGTCAGTACCAAAGGTGGTCGAGGCTATAACACTAGTGGTCATGGCTCCGGGAACCCCAACCTATGCAAACTTCGTCGTGCTAAAGCCACCAGAATTCACCAGAAGGCAGGTGGAAGTGACTGAGTTTTTGGGGGATTGTTATGAACTATGCATGAAACTAGGGTGCTCATCGGAGGCAGCGGCTCATATGGTCGGACTTCATATGAGGGGACCGGCAAAGGTCTGGCTACACACTTGGAGGGCTCGTAGGGCAGCAGGCGAGCCGCCTCCCACTTGGGAGGAATTCAGGGCGGCTGTGGAGGAGTAGTACTTACCAATGAGTGTTCGCGACAAGCGAGCCCGAGACTTTGAGATGTTGCGTCAGGCTGGAGGCATGTTGGTGTTAGAATATAAGATGGAGTTCAATCGTCTTTCCAAATATCATCTAACCCTAGTGGCATCTGAGACCGCCAGGGTCAAGAGGTTCATTGTAGGCCTAAGGCCTCAGATTGGCATGCTCATCCACTATACTGAGGAATCCACTCTTGCCCGGGTAGTGGATGAAGCCCTTTGGAAGGAAGGCTAGGTGTCGTTCGAGAGGAATGATGGGTCGGCGCAGAAGAAATTTTGGCGGCAATGATCTGGAGGTCGACCGTGGCATTCAGAGGGGGGCGTGACCGCTGCAGACCACCAGCAGAGCCGAGGACAAAATGGTAACCGAGGCCGTGGGGGCCCAGGGTCTGGATTAGTTTGGCCGGCAGTGTCAGGAGGTGTTTCTCTGAGAGCCAAGGTACCGCAATGTGGCAGCTGCGATCGGAGGCACTGGGGGGCCTACCTTGGTCACACGGATGCTTGCTATAGGTCCGATCGAGTCGGGCACTTCAAGAAGGACTGTCCGGAGATAGTTGGCCAGAAGTCCAAGCAGTCTAAGGGAAAGGCGCCTATGTTAGTGGGGTCAGTGGCTCAGAGAGATTAGATGCAGAACAAGGGGCCGCAGGCTAGTCATTCAGAGAAACTGTCAGCCATGGTATTTGCTATGAACCGTGATGGAGCAAAGGCGTCTAAGGCAGTGGTAACAGGTACTATTTTAGTATGTTCATCTGCTGCATATGTTATGTTTGATCCGGGTGTCACGCACTTGTTTGTATCTGCCGAATTTGTTGCTGAGTTACCTATGGCACCTTCCTTGCTCGACGGGCCATTTCTAGTATCAACGCCTACGGGCGAGGCAATCTTAGCCAAATCAATTTTTCAAGGCTGTGAAGTACTCATTTGCGGCCATGCATTGAGGGCAGATCTGACACTCCTGCCCAAGCTTGAACTCGATGTCATTCTCAGCATGGATTGGCTGGCAGAGCACTTTACGTTGCTGGATTATAGGGCTAAGACAGTCATGTTCCAGCAAGCCCGGGTTGCCACAGTTCACCTTCCAAGGAGAGGGAAGAAGCAAGCCGACTGGGGTCATCTCAACCCTTAAGGCTCGTAAACTACTTCAGGGGGGCTGCCAGTCCTTTCTGGCCTTCGTATCTGTGGCAAAGGAAAATGGAGATGCGGCAGGGGATATCAGTGGTACTCAGGTAGTCTGCGAGTTCCCCGATGTATTTCCCGAGGAGCTGCCAGGATTGCCGCCTAGGAGGGAAGTGGATTTTTGCATTGATTTGCAGCCTGGGGTAAAACCGATCTCCATCCCACCCTATAGTATGGCGCTGACTGAACTCAGGGAGCTAAAAGTGCAACTTCAAGAGATGCTGGACCTGGGCTTCATTCGGCTGAGTGTCTCACCGTGGGGTGCCTCGGTACTCTTCGTGGAGAAGAAGGATGGGTCGATGCGCATGTGCATCGACTATAGGCAGCTGAACAAAGTGACAGTCAAGAATCATTACCCACTACCGAGGATAGACGATTTGTTTGACCAACTGCAAGGAGCACGATGGTTTTCGAAGATAGACTTAAGGTCCGGATACCATCAGCTGAGAATTCGGGACTGCGATATGCATAAGACTGCCTTCAGGACTCGCTATGGCCACTACGAGTTTCTAGTGATGTCTTTTGGTCTGATCAATGCACCTGCTACTTTCATGGACCTGATGAACAGGGTATTCAAGGAGTACCTGGACAATTTTATGATCGACTTCATTGATAACATCTTGGTATACTCCAAGAGTGAGGAGGAGCACTCCGAGCACTTGAGGATGGTCCTGGAAACCCTCAGAGAGCACCGGTTGTTTGCTAAATTCTCCAAGTGTGAATTCTGGTTGGAAAGTGTAGGGTTCCTGGGTCATGTGGTGTCCAAGGAAGGGATAAGGGTAGACCCTGCAAAGGTGGAGGCGGTGCAGAACTGGAGGCGGCCAACCAGCGTGACTGAGATTCGTAGAGAAATTCTCCATGATTGCAGCCCCTTTGATTCGGTTGACTCAGAAAAAGGTCAAATTCATTTAGGATGACCAGTGCGAGGCGAGCTTTCAGAGGCTCAAGGAATGCTTGACATCGGCACCCGTGTTGGACGTACCTTGCAGCTCAGGAGGGTTTGTAGTCTACTGTGATGCCTCTCGGGTTGGCCTAGGCTGCGTTCTGATGCAGTTTGGCAGGGTCATAGCCTATGCGCCCCGCCAGCTGAAAGTTCATGAAAAGAACTACCCGACACACGACCTAGAGCTAGCGGCGGTGGTTTTTGCACTGAAGCTCTGGCGACACTATCTGTACGGGGAGACTTGCAAGATCGATACGGATCAAAAGAGCCTCCAGTACTTGCTTACCCAAAAGGAGCTGAACCTCAAGCAGAGGAGGTGGCTGGAGCTCCTAAAGGATTATGACTGCACCATTATGTATCATCCGGGGAAAGCCAATGTAGTAGCAGATGCTCTAAGCAGAAAATCCATGGGCAATTTGGCTCATTTGGAAATCAAGCGAAGGCCTCTAGCTCGAGAGCTGGAGCTGTGCCTACATGGGGGTACAACCTTGACGGTGTTAGCTTTAGGTGCCTTGGTGGCACACCTACGGGTACAATCCACACTGGTGGGATATGTTGCGTGCCGCGCACGGAGAGGACGCCTTTTGTGCGCTGACAAAGGACTTAGTGCAGAGAGGCAATGCAAAGAATGGATACAGGTTGTGTTGGCTTAAGGGTTTCTCTTAAGCCTCGATCTTTATTTTGATGATAACAAATAAGTATTTAATCTATGTGTGAAGGTTTGAGTTCAGGTTGAGGTTGTGATAAGCATGCAAAGTTCGTTCAAACGAAACGAAAGAAAAGACCATTGAAGAAACGAAAGAAGAAAATGTCAAAGAAAGGCTCGGGTTTAGATCAAGTAGAAATAATGTAACATACCCTTAGGATGATCTTATCCCAAGCCAAATTGTAAAGTTATCCAAGTTGAAACTTGGTAACTAAACCCATAAAAAAGGCATGTAAAAAATTCAAAGTAAAAATCAGCCTCAGCCTGAGTTCGGTCGACCGATCGATCGACCGAACAAGGCAGAATTTTGGCAATAGCCTATTCAGTCGACCAGTCGATCGATCGAATGATGCCAAAAAATGGCAGCAACCTATTCTCTTGCATGTTGTAATCGTGCGATGAATGTTTCCGCATTATTTTTCTTAAATCTAGGGGCCGACTAATTGAGGGAAAAGGGGAAAGGTCATGCAGAAATTTCCCCCAATTCCCTCGATTGGTCTAAACCCCTCTAGATTGTTTAAATTTAATTTATGTAGACTCGTGATTCAATCGATATAATAGTTGATCGAGACCCCTTCTCCCTAGAGCCTTGAGTGTTTGGCCGAACAAGGGGAACCTTGTTCAAGGCTCGACCGAGCAATAAGGGGGATGGAATTTGATCTAGGATTCATCTATGGCAGTTCATAAGTTTAAATGCTAGAGTTTGTGATCAAACAAAAAGGATCAACCACCTTCTCCTACCCTTGTAGGCTCGGCCGAGTAAGGCATGCCTTGCTCAAAGTTCGGCCGAGCCAAGTAGGGGGAAAGGTGATCGGAGGGGATTAACTTTCATACTTAGAAACTTTTGGAAACATTAGAAAAAGAGGGTCACCTCGATCGACAAGTAGAACTGAGATGAGAAATAGGAAAGACACAAATTAATGAAACCACCACCCTATTGCATATATGTATACCTACACTTAGTGACATTAAGAGGTAGTAATTACTTTCAAGATTTTTCCTTATCAATTGCTATTTCTACTAGAGAATTGCCATGATAGCTCTAATGTTACCTTGCTGAAATTTTTCGATTAAATGCGGAATTTACTTACTTACTTGTTGTATTCTTATGGTTATTCATGGTAGCAGTGGTATCACTTGAGAGTTGTGACGCGTCCATACTTAGACATTCTACATTTATGACATGTAGCCCACGCTAGTATAATGTAGCAAATGGCACTAGACGACTAGTAGGAAACTTTAAGTACGTGTTAATTATGGAAACTCGAATGTAGGTGAACTAGAACGCTTTCTCATGGGATTATTAGAGTGTAATAGTGTACGGATGGTAAGGCCCGAGATAAAGGGCCGAGCACGGGTGGACACCCGGGATTTTATATAAGGAAACTCTAGACACTTGCTTGTGTGATGTGATTGTGATGGTTTGTCAAGATGCATGAGTAGTCGGAATGACGAATGCTTGACTCGGCCAGTGATTGAATCTTGAGATTTCACCAGGGGGCCCACTAGGTGTCAGACCCTAGTTGGGTAGGACGAGCTATCTCTGCCCCAGTCAGTGTCCGGAGACTAGCAGACCATCCTAGTCGATGGCCCGGAGACTTCTTGATTTCACTTTTGTGTTGTGTGGCCCGAACGGCCAGTATGTTACTACCTTGTATGGTAGGGCTGGTTATAGCCGAATCTCTAAACCATGAGTAGGCCCTAAGGGCCGGATGCCAAGTGGTTTAGTTAGGCCGTTATGGCGGGTTTCACGAACGTATGGTCTATGCAAGACGACCTTTGGGGTCGATTGTCATAGCAGAAGTAAATTATATTCCTGATTTTATATTATGCAGCCTTATTTATTTATGCCTGCTTATTGGGGATTATGTGGAGGTTCGGAAGAACCGCTCACTGAGTCCCATGTGGACTCACGGTTTATTTTTTTATTTTGTAGAGCCCGATCAGTGAGTTGAGGTTTGGAGTCATAGTGCAGCTAGAGGGCAGGCAGTGGCGTCGATCTCGTAGTGGCGTCCGATAGTCATAATCTAGATGTCTAGATTTGTTTTTTTTTTTCTACACTGAGAGTTGTTGGTTTTCAAAGCATGTAATCAACTTGAACTCAAGTTGTTTCATTTATGTTTGATGTTAGCTACTTCCTTTTTATAAAAAAAATTGTTAACTTTTTTGAGATTTCAAATAAAGTTGCATTGTTGTTTTCTATTTATGTGTTCTGGTTTCTCGTTAGTCAGTGTAGGTAGTAGGCTTCAGGGTAGGACATAGACCCTGGCCAGTCACACGACCCTGAGTTGGGGTGTGACACCTTACCGGGGATTTAAGTGAAGGTTCGGAAGAATCGCTCACTGAGTTCCTCGTGAACTCACGGTTTGTTGTTTTGTTTTTTGCAGAGCCCGACCAGTGAGGTACGGCCTAGTGGCATGGTACAACTAGAGGGCCGATGGAGGCACAGATCTCGTAGCAGGCGTCCATGTAGTCATAGTCGTGTTGTTTAGAGTTGTTGGTCATGCACTGAGGGTCTCTTGTAAAACATTTACCGCTTTTAAAACTTGTAATGTTTAATTGAAAAGTTGAGTTGTTTTCTCTAAACTTAAAATTGTTTTGAATACAATAAACTTTGGTCGCCGTTTTATTTCATGACTCTCTTGTTGGTTCAGTGTTGATACTTTATATGGTTGGTTAGTGCATGTGGTAGGCTTCGGGTTATTGACACATACCCTGGCTGGTCACGCGACCCTGAGTTGGGCAATGACATGTGGAAGTTGGTTGGCTTTCTCTATATACGATGAAAGAGAAGATATGGATCTACAAGTCTCATATGTCAACACAATCAATGCAACTTCTCTTGATGCCTTGGAGTTTATGCTGCTATTAGTCAATCGTTAGTCAGTTATAACTGCTCCTGTTATTCTGGAAATTGTCAGTCATTACTCAATTATAACTGCTCTTGTTGCTCTAAAAATTATTAGTCGTTAGTCAGTTACAATTGCTCTTGCTGCTGTGAATTTATGTTGCTGCTCTTGCTACTGTGAAGTTTATGCTGCTGCAATGTTGGTTTAATGTTGCTGAGGTTATATATATTAGCTCCATGGTAAATGATCAAGTCCAAAAGTCACCATAAAAAATCAAGTCTTGAAGTTAATTTGTAGATAAATACATTATATATATATATATCTCATCAGAATATATAATATTTATATCTACAAGTCTTGAAGTTAAAGTTCATGTATTTATCTACAAATTAACTTCAAGACTTAATCATTTATGGTGACTTTTGAACTTGATCATTTATCATGGAGCTTTATGGCCTTGGACATTCATTTGGTGGAGTTATGGTCATCATGGAGCTTTACGACCTTGGTCATTCATTTAGTGAAATTTATGGTCAATATGGTGCTTTACGACATTGGTCATTCATTCGGTGTAAGTTATGGTCATCATGGTGCTTTTATGGCCTTGGTTATTCATTTGGTGGAATTAATGGTCATTTATGATGCTTAGTGGAGTTAAGGTCATCATGGAGTTAGGAGTTGAGTTTCTCTTGTGGAGTAATGGTTGTGTCTTTTGCGTTAACTACTTTGTTTATAAAAGAAATGAGAGAATGATTGAGTTGGCAATCTAGCCCTATGGATCCACTCTTATCCACTCAAATTAGCTGAAATAGAGTTGCCAGTTATATGAAGAGTTGAGACTGCTGAGTGCAAAGACGGCAACAATCTACCTTTCTTATCTTCAAGCTAAGATGATTGTGGGTTGTTAACTCACTACAACACAAGGACTGTGTGGATGACAAAACTATGTGGCCAGGATGTCATAGAAAGACAAGTTGATATATACTTGTAATAAATAGGTTTTTGTTATTTCTAATTCACTGTCGTACTGTTAGTTGGATTTCGTTGTGTGAAATCCTGAAGCTAATATTGTACTTGTTGATAGTAGATTGGGCATCTGTCCGGTGAGTACCCCGTAGATTAGGTGACATGCTTTGTCACTGAACTGCGTAAATAAATCTTTGTGTTTGCATATGATTTTTGTTATGGTTCTTAGTTTGCTACTTGCAAGCAGTTGTAACTTCATGGGCATCTGTCCATTAATAGAAGTTATCTAAGAGACTATACTATCAAGGAGGATCAAGAAGGAGGAGGTCGGCCACCAAGGAGAATAACTTAGGGTTCTTGGAACTCTTCCGCACAAAAATCTCACTCAAGATTCACAATCTATTTCTCTCTTGATCTTTTTCTTTATCTCTATTTTTTTCTTCCATGGTTCGGCCACCCTTTACCTATTTTGAAGGGGGCGGCCAGATCAGAGAAAAGGGGGGTCGGCCACTTCAGTTCAATTTCGAACTCACCCCAGATTTCAAAAATCTAGGGTTTGCCTCCTATTTAATTTTCATATTTCATATTAAGAATAAATCAAAAACCAATTAAATAGAATATTAATTTATCTACAAAAATTTAAAGTCTATCAATAGGAATTATATTTATCTCGAAAAATCAATCACCTAAAAATAGGGATAAGATAAATCAAACTCCTATTTATTAATAGAACCATGATTTATCCAAATAAATCAATTCCCTATTAATTTATGATTTATCTAAATAAATCAATTCCTAATTAATAGGTATAAGTACATGGAAAAAAATCAAATTTTCCCTACATGTAATCATGTTTAATTCATAATTAAACATAATCCCCGTCTAATGGTTAATTAATTACTTAATTCATAATTAAGTTTAATCAACCCCTAAAAATAATATCGCGTGCCATGCCCTACGACTCTACCAAATAGGGTTATCCTACAAATTAGGGTTACTAATGAAATCCTTCCTCGTGTATTCGTTCTTATAGGAAACACATTTCCTATTATGTCCGTAAACAAGATACGTGATAGAGTTGCAGCATGTCCATGCTAGTAGACATATAGTGCCGCATTCGGGCTATATATCATAAAGCCCGTTACGAGGTTAGCCTATTGTGTGTGACCCATTGAGCCCCACACTAAGCCAGCAGTGAGTTGTGCATGACGGAGATTCGGATCCGATAGAATGACTTATATTCGATTCTCATGAGCCTCCACTAAACCCATTTAGTGCAGTCGTGAAAGACTCCACTCACAAGTCAAGATTGACGTCTAGCAACATGTCATGACTACCCAGATAGTGTGATGTTCAATCTACAGGGATCGAACGCCCTTCGATGATTAATTACCGTGCAACTAAATTCCTCGGTTACAATGTCCCGAAGTCGGCTAGGGTACGTAAGAAGTATCAAACCCTAATACCGATTCATATGTATTCCATCTGCCAAGTTGTCGTCTCATTAATGACATGTCAGAAATCCTTTTCCAACATTTATATCTACTATTGCTAGAGATTCCTGAGTCGACACTTGCAAGGACACATTATCTCCTCTCACTAGGAGTAACTGATTCTATTTTGGTTGCTCACTTACCTCCATGAATGCTTCCCATGTTGTCACACCTCAACTTAGGGTCGTGTGACTGGCTAGGGTCTATGTCCTATCCCGAAGCCTACTACATACACTGACTAACAAGAAATCGTAAACACGAGAAGACAAAATAAAACCATGATGCAGCTTTATTCATATGTTTAAAGAAATCCACATGTTTTTATAGTAAGAAAAGGTTGTGAAACATCAACCACGTTATAAAATAACTCAAGTTCAAAGTCGATTACATGCTTTAAAACAACCAACTCTCAGTGTATCAAAACAATAATTCTAGACACCTAGACTGTGACTAATGGATGCTGCTACGAGATCTACGCCACCGCCTGCCCTCCAGCTGCACCATGACTCCAAGCCTCATCTCACTGATTGGGCTCTGCAAAATAAGGACACAAACTGTGAGTCCACATGGGACTCAGTGAGCGGTTCTTCCGAACCTCCACATAAATCCCCAATAATCATATATATATATATATATAGCAGCAAAATAAAGTTAGGGATAATATTTGCCTCTGATATGACTACCGACCACAAGGGTCGTCCTGTATGAACTATACATTTATGTAACCAGCCATAACGGCCTAACTAAGCCACTTGACACCCGGCCCTTAGGGCCTGCTCATGGACTAGAGGTTCGGCTATAACCAGCCCTACCACACAAAGATGGTAACATACTAGCCGTTCAGGCCACATAGCACATAAGTGAATCAAGAAAATCTTCGGGCCGTCGACTAGGATGGTCGGCTAGTCTCCGGACACCGACTGAGGTAGGGATAGCTAGTCCCACCCAACTGGGGTCTGACACCTAGCGGGCCCGCTGGTGCATCTCAAGACCCAAATCATTGGCCGAGTCAAGCATTGGTCATTTCCGACTATCCATGCTTCTCGGCAGACCATTGCAAGCACATCACAAAATCAAAATGTCCTAGAGTTTCCTTATATACACCTCGGGCAGTTGCCCACATCTGGCCCTAGCCCGGCCTGTAGGGTCAACAATTTAACGTTGCCCTTTCGAAGACGTGTACACCTAATAATTTTAGGTTTCAAAAATGACTACAAGAAGTCTTAGAAGTTGTGTCATCCACTAGCTAAGTTTCCATATCTAATATACACCTTATAATGTCATACACTATCTTGGCCGAAGAACTACGTGTCCCAGACTTGGAATTTCATCCATTAACAGCACCGGACATCATATAAGATATTATGAATTTACTTCCCAACAACTACTATGTATAGCCTCATAATTCAATGATAAGAATTTAAATTCTGCATTAAGTAATAAATTCGACAAGGAATAAATTATCTAGCATGGTAAAACATCAAGTAAATTCGACAAGGAATATATTATCTAGCATGGTAACAATTATCACCACATTTCAGAATTTAAGGAGGAAGGGTCTAGGATGGTTGTTATCCTACCTTTCCTCTAATACATGCATCAATATAGTAGCCTTTTATAGTTAGAGTCTTACCTAAGTGTCATCATGTTTCTAATACTTGAGTACTCTAACCATGAGATTTAACTTCTACAGTTCACCATCTCCCTCCCCCTTGCTCGGTCGAGCCTCCTAGGGTAGGAATAAATGCGAGGGACCAACCCCAACCCTAATACCTTGTCTCCGACCTATCCTAATCAACACGTTGATCAAGTCTCACACACCCCCCCTATGCTCGGCCAAACCAAGATCATGAAGTGTTATTTAGCTTGGCCGAGCCTATTAGGCCTTAGGGGAAATGAGTTTCAATCATCACGTTCAAACAACAAACTACGAACACACTCAACATGGATTTAAGATCGTCCAAAGGGTTCTACATCCGTCAAGGGAATTGGGGAAAAATTTGGCATGACCTCTCCCCTTTTCCCTTGATTCGGCAGCCCCTAAAAGTCAAGAATCCGACAAGAAAACTACGAGATCCGATGACTAACAACTCAAAATAGTGATAGAAAAACCAAGATGCCAAGATCGATGGAAACTCGCGAGAAAATGATACCTAGCAGTCCTAGGGGTTCGGCTACCCGCCTCCCCCAATCCACCGAAATCAACCACTCACCTTTGCTTTAGGAAGAAGAAGAATCGAACGCTAACGATCTCGACTCTTTCGACGACGACTCGATCTCCGGCGTCGACCAAGATCTCTCCTCCCTCTTTTCCCCTTCTCCCTTGCTCGGGCTTTGTGCGGCTCCTAGATGAGCCGCACGGCTCAATGATGAGGGATTTTATTCCCTCATCTACAATGACTTAATTGCCCCCTTACACGACTTAACCTTGACTCGACTCAATCCGAGTTCAACTTGGGTTCCGACTCTATCCGCAACACGAGTCGATCTTAACTCAATTAAAGCATCAATGCATAAAAGGAAAGGGTCATTTAACCAAATTTAAACTTCATACTTCATTAGTCGAGTCATACCTGCTACTCGAGATGATTCCGAGGCTCGACTCGACTAATCGCGGGTCCGGCACACTGTACCAAAATAGATTTTTATATTAGAAAATTTTTTGGGTCTTACACATGCCCAGAAGTATCCAGCACGTGACTCTAAAGATCACGTATGAGGATATATATATATAGAACAACTAATATTCTATTATTTTCACAAATAAAAACATATTTCTTCTGTACGTTGGGTACAAATTTCAACGACCAACTATAATTATCAAACTTTTCAAAAGAGTTCATGGCTAGGAACAAATTAATGGCATTTAGGTAGTGTTTGGTTGGATGGAATAGATGGAGAATATAATATTATTCCTTATGCCCCACTTATTCTCTTGTTTGGTTGTAACTCATAGACAAGAAATAGATGGGCCATAAGGAATAGATAAGGAATACTATTCTCCATGCATAGGGAATACTTTTCCTTACCTCAACCCAAGGAATAGTATTCTCTATCTATTCCTCATGATATTTTTCTATATTGTCTTTCAATATTTATAATATTACTTACAAATATAAAAAGTTAAATTATTAAATTAATTTAAATGATTTCATATTTGAAATAGATAATTATTATTTTATTATTAAATATTATTTTAATAATTATTTTTTGAAGAATTAGTTTTTAATGAAAATAAAATAAATAATAGGGCTGTTCATGGGTCAAACCCGACCCGACCCGAACCAATCGGGTCGGGTCGGGTCGGGTAATCGGGTCGGGTCAGGTTCAAATTTTTGAAACCCGATTATAATCGGGTCGGGTCCGGGTTTCAATCTTTAAAACCCGATGACCCGAGACCCGACCCGATTACCCAAATTTTTTATAATTTTTAAAATATTTATATTTATTTTTTATTATTTTTTTAAAAAAAATAAAAATTATTATTAAAAAATTATTTTTTTCCTAAACGGGTAAACCCGACTACCCGACCCGACCCGACCCGACCTAGGTCGGGTCGGGTCGGGTCGGGTTTGAGAGATGAAAAATATTCAACCCGACCCGACCCGACCCGATTACATTTGGTCGGGTCGGGTCGATTTTTCCCCTAAACCCGACCCGACCCGACCCGACCCGTGAACACCCCTAATAAATAATAGTTTTTATTATTTTAAATTAATAAATTATATTACATTAATACATATTTTAATTATATTTCTATTAATTAAAATAAATTATAATATAAGTCATTATATTTTTAGAAGGGCATTTTGGTTATTTTCTTATAGTCATTCAATATTTATAATAGGAATGTAAAAATTTAATTATTAAGTTAATTTTAATAATTACATATCTTAAATAGATAATTATTATTTTATTATTAAATAATATTTTAATAATTGTTCTTGAAGATTCAATTATTTTTTATGAAAATAAAAGGGAAAATGTACAAAAATGCTCATAACATTTACTCATGTGTACTAAAATGCCCCTAATATTTTTTTAGATCAAAAACACCTCTTACGTTATGGAATTGAGTACAAAAATGCCCCTATAGGTACACGACGTTAATTGAGAGATAACGGACCTGACGTAGCTGATGACTGGGATTGATGATGTGGACATGTGGCGCGCATGCAGGCCAAGATGTTTTCTCATGGGTACTAAAATGCCCCTGACGTTTTCTCACGGATACTAAAATGTCTCTGACGTTTTCTCACGGGTACTAAAATACCCCTAGATGTAGAAATCAATCCATCTAGTGCACTAAAAAAACTAGATTTAAAATAATTTTTCATGTCTATTCATTATCTATTCATCGTGCTAACCAAACAAAGTAATTATATTCTTGACTTATTTACAATGTCAACCAAACAAAATAATATTATTTCTTGTCTATTCATATTCCTTATGCATGAATTCACTCTATCCAACTAAATACACCCTTGAAAAAAACTGTATATATTTTGCTACCCAGCTTCAAGTGCACTAATCAATCAATTTCTCAATAAAAGTTCTCCAACATAATAAATTCATATATAATCAATCATATTAAGGAGCCCATGCAAACGAATAAACAAATTATTAATTGAATGGTTTCATATCATTTTAACTCGCAAATGATTTATGCTGGTTACGTGAGAGCAAGCGTTTACGCACATTACATAAGCAAGAAACCAAGAAGTAGAAGCCTTATCTTTAAAGATGGGGATGCTATTGCGCGCTAATGGGATGGGCGTTCACCCATCACAGTCCGAGCCAGCTATTCTATTCCTTGTTTTTTTTGTTCGCATTGTACCCTATTAACTAACGCGTGAAAGCTTCTCCTTCTCCTTCTTTTCCTTAATTGATTCACTACCTACTCTATGTCTATAAATATACAGCCGATAGGAGATACTTCTTAGTTCCATCTCTTAATTTGAGTATATATATATATGGCTTCTCCCAGTTTCTACTTTGCCTTTTTTCTTCTATCACTAGCATTTAGTAGCGCATGCTTGCTAGTTTGTGGAGAAGAAGATAGAACCGACATTGAGGTTGATACCCAGTTTTTGCTGCCAAATGATGCTTGTTCAGCGTCTAACAAAGGTATATATATATATATTACATGCATGTCCCCCGGCCCAATAATTAATAAATTTGTTAGGTTTTTTCTTCTCGTAATAGAAATAAGATCAATATTAGATAATTTATATAATAGCACTAGCATATATATATATATATAACAAAGTTGTTGGGTGATGGATTCATGCGGGCAAATTATTGCTTGCAAGACCAAATTAATTATGGTCCGCATGACATGTTTTTCAAAGGTGTTGTATTAATCAAATATCAAATAGCCAAAAGCCAAGCCTGAATCGATCTCTCACATATAAATATATAATTGAGCCGAATATCATTCCATCATTCCACTATATTTTAATTTGGATCCCGTTGACTGGCAGATGTAATAATTTTTGTTGCAGAGAATCCGTAAATAGGGTACAGCAAAAAGATCCAATAATTATCTTGCTTCTTAATTCCCTACATGGACTTATATATATTGCAGTATTGGTGAAATTAAGCAATAACTAGTATTAATTACTCAAATAATGAACTGGAAAACACATAGGCTTTATTTAACTCTTATCTTTTTCGTTTTTAAATTAACCTTACGTATTTGAATAAAAAACAATTGCACGCTTTATTTTATAAGGTACTTTAAGCTCCAAGAAGGCAAGCCTTCGAGTCGTTCACCGGCAAGGCCCGTGCTCGCCGCTCATCGGCCGTCAGAAGCGGATATCCCACGAGCAAATTCTTATCCAGGATCAAGCCCATGTCGACAGCCTCCAACGCCGGGTCTCCACCACCTCCAGCCTCGGCGAACACCCCAACCTTGACGGATTGGCCGCGTCCGCCATCCCGGCACGCAACGGTCACTCCCTCGAAACCGCCAACTACATCGTCACAGTCGCCTTCGGCACCCCGAAGAAGGCCCAGACCATCATCTTCGACACCGGCAGCGATGTCACCTGGGTCCAGTGCCAGCCGTGCGTCGGATCCTGCTACATGCAACAAGATCCCCTCTTCGACCCCTCCCAATCCTCCACCTACACCAACACCTCTTGCAGCTCGGCTTTCTGCGACGAGCTCACCGCCAGAGGCTGCTCAGGGAAAACTTGCCTTTACGGCGTCCAATACGGTGACGGTTCCATCACAGTAGGGTTCTACGCCGAGGACACTCTCACGCTGTCGCCCTACGAAGTGCTCCCGCACTTCCGGTTCGGGTGCGGCGAGAGGAACGAAGGCATCTTCGGCGAGGTCGCCGGCATCCTCGGCCTCGGCCGCGGCAAGCCGTCCCTGGTCTCCCAGACCTACCCAAAATACGGCGAAGTCTTCGCCTACTGCCTCCCGCCGACGGAGAGCTCGACGGGGTACTTGACGTTCGGCAGCGGGTACCCCTCGTCGACGAAGCTCCAGTACACGCCGATGCTGTCGGAGGCGAGAGCGCCGTCGTTTTACTTTCTGACGTTAACGGCCATAAGCGTGGGCGGGCAACAGCTGCCGGTGTCGCCCGCCGTGTTCTCCAAGGGCGGGAGCATCATCGACTCGGGGACGGTGATCACGAGGCTGCCGCCGACGGCGTACGCCGCGCTGCGATCGGCGTTCCGGCAGGCTATGTCGGTGTACAAGTCAGCGCCGGCGCTGTCGATACTGGACACGTGCTACGACCTGAGTGGGTACGACAAAGTGAAGATTCCGGTGGTGGCGCTCTACCTGGGCGGCGGAGTGAAGTTGGAGTTGGGAGAGGCGGGGACGCTCTACGTGGCGAGCTCGTCGCAGGTATGCCTTGCATTTGCTGCGAACGGAGATGATAGCGATATGGGAATACTAGGGAACGTGCAGCAGAGGGGGCTCAACGTGGTTTATGATGTGCCGAAGAAAGTAATTGGATTCAGCTATGGGGGTTGTTAACTAATTACGTCCCATAATTAATTAAGATGAAAAGATCAAATGGAATCGTAATACTTTGGGATCAAATTCTTCGTATTTTCTAATCTTGTGACTGCAATGGAAACTTACTCCAAATTATTAATAATTTAACATATTGAATTAATGGCTAACAAAAACTACCGTTATATCTGATGTAATAGGCAGTGAAGCACCAAGGGTATTATTATAATAAACGGAAAAGAGGTGATTTTACCCCTAAATTATGATAAAAGGAATTATTTTACTCGTGTAATTTTTTATCTTTTCTAAATTTACCCTTAACTCTCTCACAATGTGGATATTTATCCCTGTTTTAGACCAATATAGGTGACTAAACAAATGGAACTAATACCAGCTAATTAAAACTCGACACGTCATCAAATTAAATAGCTGGTGCGTAATCTCACGTGGCAAATAATGGGATTACACAAGAAACAACCAATTTATTTGCCACAAGAAACAACCAATTTAATGTGTAAACCCATCATTTGCCACGTGGGATTACACATCAGTTTTTTTTTTTTAACCGTCGGTGACATCTATCACGGACTGTGCGATCTGTGGCAAAACGTCATCACTGATGCACACGTCTCAAATAAGTTGTGACGGTTGACCGCAGCTGTAATATCCTAGATATTTTTATTTAGTATCCCCTTATTGTTTGTGTTTGCTAGCCTGAGGGGCTAGTTCAAAGTCGAGCTGAGTCAACTCATGGTCCAGTGCAAACTTGCGACCTCGGGTGAGTAGAAGTTTGAGTTATGTTGTTTCTTTTTCTTGATTGAATGAATTTATTTAATTTTATGTTGCGTGTGCATGATTATTAAATTATGTCGCATTTGGGTGTTTATGTGGAGCATAGGATTAGAGTGGGTTTAATTAAGTTTAGTCAGGTTCGGATTCGGCTTGAGGCGGATGCGAATTTGCTAAGGGATTTAATGGACTTAGATTTAAGGAGAGAGTATAAAACCCCCTCCCCATTGGCTTGCGGCTCCCCATTGGAGCCGCACAAGCCTTGAGAGAGGAGAGGAGCCGCCGAGCAGGAGCCAAGCTGCTCCTCCCCATCTCCCTCTCTTGGAGCCGCCAAGCAAGCCAGCCGCCGAGCCAAGCCCTTCCTCCTCTTCTTCTTCCTTTCTCTCCCTCTCTTCCTCTCCCTTGGAAGCCAAGCTGTTGGCTTGATGAGGAACCGCCGCCCCTCCTTTTCCTCTCCTTGGAGCAGTTGGCTTGAGGAGGAGCCACCGCCCCCTCTTCCCCCTTGGTGGAGCCGAACCACCACCTCTTGGAGTCAGATTCGGAGGCTGTCGATCGGGATTTCTCCTCTAATCTTCCTTCCTATTTTTGGTGAGTGGATATACCCTCCCTTTTTACAAGGTTTCTTGTGTTTGGGCTTTCTTTGAGCCGTTCTTGAATTTGGGTTCTTGTGAACCATTTTTTCGTCGATCTCTCGAATTCTCGTCCTTGTTTTTGGTTGCCGTATTTGAGGAGGCCCGGAAACACCCCCCCCCTCCCCCCCCCCCCCCTCCCCCCACCCACTATGGTGCTCAGCAGACCTAGGATGACCCTAGGGATGCTCGACCAAGGTGGAGAGTAGGGTGCCCTTTAGGTGTTTGATAAAATGCCTAAGAGATGATTCTTGTGAAATCTTGAGATCCATGTCATGATTTGCTTGTCAATTTATGTAATCACATGTTAATGTATGTTTATTAAATAATTTGTGATTATGAATGGAAATCATGTGTTACAAAAGTTGAGGTTTTGATCTTGATGTCATGTATGTTCTTGTGATGGTTTCTTGATCATGAAGCTTGGTTCTTGTTTAAAGAAGATATTGATGCATGTTTGATTTTGATTAGCAAATTATGAAGTTGTTTATGTATGATGAACTTGTTGATATAAATCTGTGGTGAGGGAAATTTAGGATTTATATTCTGTAAATTTTAGATTTATTTCTATGTTATGCTGAAAACTCAAACTTGCTGGAATTGTATGTTGTTTTCTAAATTTGTGCCAGTTTTGATTTCTCTATTGTGATGCGAATAGATTACTCGACATAGTCGTGTAACCTATCGTTTCAACCAGAAAACATAGTCTGGATCCATAGGGAACACTTTGGGAGTTAGATTCGACTCGAGTGCACCAGTTTGGGGCTAAACAGCAAACTGAGAATAAAACCCTAAAATAAAACTCTAATTTTGGTGATGATAAATTTTAATTGCATAATTAAAATGCAAGGGGCACCATAATATGTTATGAACCAACAAATATATATTATGCATGAAATAAAATCTCACAGGTTATGACATTACGGATCTAGGAGTTGGGATCGGGCATTGGGTGATGTGTAGTTTTCCAAATAGAGACATCCCTAAGATACTGTAGGAGACACTTGACTTAAGTCGTGTCATGTCATATCTTATTGAATGACGGAGAGACTCGGTTAGGAGACGGATTGCGGGCTAGGCCCGGAAGGTTGGAAGGCTAACTCCCAACATGTGGAACAAGTTCGGATGGGCAAATCCCGATTGTTCTTGCGTATCTTGTGGAACAAGTTCGGACGGGCAAATCCCGATTCTTCCCAAGATTCTATATTTAAATAAATAAGTTCGGATGAGCGAATCCTGATTATTCCTACGTTACCTTTTGGAATAAGTTCGAATGAACAAATCCCGATTGTTCCTGTTGTTGGCTTAAGATTTTCAATATTGGTCTTAATCTCGATTTTGATGATAACAAATATGGAACCAATGATTTAATTGAGAAATACTTTCAGGCTCCATATCGGTTAGCGCACGATGTCCTCAATCGAAAATATCGAAGAAATCAAGAAATTAGAAGAACGTTGGTCGACGCGCTCGGATTCGTCGGGAATATAGAGTATAGGTTTAGGGTGTCTAGTTTATATTGTAATATCCTCATGATGATGCATAAGAACCCAAAAAACCATCCCCGAATCCCAAAATATGAAAACCCGGAAATCGTCCTGAAATACCCTAGAGAGCTCCTTGGAGGGCTATATGACCTAAATATTTTCCTAACATAAAAAATAGCGGTAATTGTTCCTTGGGTAGAAATTAGATAACGATGTCTTTTTAAAGATTTTTTGGAAGCCTTTAGTCTACCCTTATTTGACTCGAAAGATTAGAAAATTTCCGTTTTCGGAAAATTTGTACTAAACCCCAAAAACTAGATTTTGATTCTTAAGAATTTTGATTTTTTAGATATTTTTACTGAATCCAAATGGGAGTAATCCTTATATAACATTTATGTTTTAAAGTTATTAACTTAAAATTAATAAATGTTATATAATTAGGCTTAGCGAAGACGGAACCCAAACGAGCAGAAAAACAAAGCAAAGAAAACTGCTCTGCCTAGGTTCGGTCAACCGGGGTGGTAGCCATTTCAGTCGACCGAACAAAGTGTTTAAGGCACAGAAAGCCAATGATCGCTGGGCGGTCGATCGGTCGGTCGACCGACGATCGACCGGCAAGCGACCGAACGGCGGAAATGGATAGTTTTCCGCCAGTTGAGCAGCTGTTCTATTGAGGGGTTATAAATACCCTTCACCTATCTTCTTTAAGCCTTCTTAACCATTGATCCAAGCCTTTTATTGAGCCAATTCTTGATCATTCTAAAGCTTTTCTTGAGTCATCTTCTTGATAACCCTAGTTTCCAAAATACATCCTTGATCTTGCCTTCAAGCTTTGAACGATTCATCATTGAGGCATCAAGAGGAACTAGGACTCGTGTTTGGAGCTAAGTATTTGTTGTATTATTTATTTGCTCCATTACTTGTATATTTTTGTGATTTATTTCATTGTATTTGAATGTGTAAGAAGACCTAGTGTTAGGTCTTGTAATTGAGTGGTATCATTGGTGTAGAATGTGTAAAGCCACTTGTGTAAACATAGTTTACTATGATTAGTTGAGTTGTCCCTTAGGGTTAAGGTGGAAGAGTGCTCTCGGTAATAAAGCGGAGACTTTCGGGTGTGGAAGTACCTTAGGTTGAGAGTGAGACTCTTCGGGTCAAAGTCCTCTTTGTAAGAAAAATGATTTAATCTAGTAAACTTAGTTTGAAAATCCTAAGCGGGGTGCTTAGGTAGTGGAGTAGGCATTGGGGCCGAACCACTATAAATAATTGTGTTAGCATTGTGTTCCTTGCATTTCTTATTGCTTATCATTTATATATCTTGCTTCCGCTTACTTCTCGATTCGTGAATTGCTTAAGTAATCTAAGAAACGATTAAAATCGAATTTAGGCAAATAGATTCAGTTAACACACTATTCACCCCCCCTCTAGTGTGGCCATTTCACCCAACACCTGTGTGGCCTCATGGAATAAGTTCGGACGAGCAAATCTCGAGTATTCCTGTGATATCTTAAAGGGGCAAGTTCAGACTGGCAAATCTTTATTGTTCCTTCGCATCTCGTGGAGCAAGTTCGGATGGACCAATCCCGGTTGCTCTCGAGTTTCTTTATATTAGGATAAGTTCGGATGGGCCAATCCCAATTATCCTAGTATGTGTTGTTGCCTTAGGGCATGGTAGGCTTAGGCCTATTAAACTTCATTGCTAGAATCGCTCACTGAGTTCTTTTGAACTCACTCGTTGTCGTTTATTTTATTTTGTAGAGTTTGACCGGTGATGTGAGCTGGAGCACTTGGCGCAGCTGGAGGGCAGAGGAGCTACATTGATCTCATAGCAGTTCTAGTTAGGGGTCGTACTCGAGTTTTTGATAGTTAGTCATGCACTTGTGTTTTAGTATTTTGGAGTTGTAGTCCCTTAGGGACATTCATGTCTTTATGTCAGATTTCATTTGTAAATAAACTAGTTGAACTTGATTTATTATTTTCACACTTTATTATTTTACTAAACTTACTTATGATAAATTCTGGTTTGGTTTTCCTTTTGAAATAAAACTCGTTTATTCTTTCCGCTATGTTTTGTTGTTGAGTTGGCATGTGCATGGGTTAGGCATCGGGGTATAGTTACGTATAGGGCTGTCCATTCGGTTCGAACCGAACCGAACCGAACCGAACAAGCCCAAACCAAAATTTTTTCTTTACCCAAACCGGAACCCGAACCCGAACCGAACATTTCCTAACCCGATTTAACCCGAACCGAAATAATTCGGTTCGGTTCGGTTTTCAACCCGAAAACCGAATTTTTAATTAATTTGATTAAAAATTAAAAATTAAAAATAATTATTTAATACTTATTTACTTAATTCAGTTAAAAATTAAAAAAAAATATTTTTTTAATTAATTCGGTTTTCGGTTCGGGTCGGTTCCCGAATTCCGGGAACCGAATCCGAACCGAAATACAAATTTCGGTTCGGTTCGGGTCAAAGAACCGAACCTACAATGGTTGAAACCGAACCGAACCGAAAATTTCAGTTCGGTTTTTTGGTTCGGTTCGGTTTGAACCGAACAGTGGACAGCCCTAGTTACGTATACCCTGGTCGATCACGTGACCCTGAGTTGGGGCGTGACAATGTTGGTACCAGGGCATGTGGTTTGGTCTCACTACGACCTAGAGTTGTCACCGTATAGGGCATTGCTAGCGTGTCAGTATACGATAGGGGTATGTTATGAGATCAATGGGCTAAGTCTGCACCTCAGCGCGACTCGTGGTTAAGTTTGCAAAATTTTAGGGTGAATTTAATTGCCTGATTATGATTTGTTTTTTTTCTGGTGGTTCAAGATTTATGGAGGTCTTTGATGCCGCCAGGAGCGGTAGTGACAGCAACTCAACTGAGCGCCGAGGCCGGGGCCAGGGTTGCGGGAGACTACCTCAGGCCCGGGAGGAGGTGGGACATGATCCCATGGTTATGCAGTTGCAAGATAGAGTGGGTGAGCTGACTGAGGCGCTCCGCAAGGAGCAGGAGCTGAGGTAGTAGCCACAACCAGTATCAGCAGTACCAGAGGTGGTCCAGCCAGTAGCACCATTGGTCAGAGCCCCTAGAGCACCTTCATATGCAGATTTTGTTGCATTCAGGCCACTGGAGTATACAAAGATAGATCAGCGGGTGGAGGTCACCAGCTTCCTAGGAGACTGCTATGAGCTATGTAGGGAGCTTGGTTGTTCATTTGAGACGATCGCCCGACTGATCGGGTTACAGCTGAGAGGACCAGCCAAGGATTAGTTCCACACCTGGAGGGACCGCAGAGCAACAAATGCACCACCCCTTACCTCGGAAGAGTTTTGAGCTGCTATGGTGGAGAAGTACCTGCCACTGAGCGTCCGGGATAGGCGGGTGAAAGAATTCGAGCTACTGTGTCAGACCGGCAGTATGTCAGTGATAGACTATGAGATGGAGTTCACTCGACTCTCGAAGTACCATCCCACATTGATAGCCATAGAGACCGCCAGGGGCAAGAGGTTTGTCGATGGGATGAGGCCGCAGATCGCCAGATTGATCCACTACACAAAGGATACTTCCTTTGCTCGGGTTATAGATGAGGCGCTCCGGAAGGAGGCACTGGTACCGACAGATAGGCACAATGGACCCCAGAAGAAAAAGTTTCGGCCCCAGCACTCAGGGGGTCAGCCAGCTCACTTTGAGGGTACTCTCACGACAACAGATCCACCGCAGGGCGAAGGTCATAATAGTTCCAGATGCCACTAGGGCTCAGGACCAGGGGCGTCATCTTGAGGTTCGTAGCGAAGGCCTGGGCCGCAACAATATTATCGATGTCACTGGAAGCACTGGGAGCTTATTGGGGATGTTCAGAGGTATGCTTTAGCTGTGGGCAGACTGGGTATTACAGAAAGAATTGTCCTAGTAAGGGCAGTCAACAGCCTGATCAGACAAGAGGAAAGGCACTGATGTCAGTGGGTTCCGTGGCTCAGAGGGGTCAGACTCAGGGTAGAGGCCAGTGAGCTGGTGGTTCAGAGAGGCCCGCTGCATGGGTGTTTGCTATGAACCAAGAAGGCGCTGAGGCGTCCAGGGCAGTTGTGTCGGGTAACCTTGTTGTTGGTTATGTCGTTGCATATGTCTTGTTTGATTCGGGTGCTATGCACTCTTTTGTATCTGCTTTGTTTGCTACTAAGTTGACAGGGAAACCCACTGTTCTTGAGTTGCCTCTTATGGTGTTTATGCCTACGGGAGTTTCTGTGCTGGCAGAGACAAGTCTTTCGGGGCTGCGAGGTGGTCATTTGTGGGCACGTGCTGACGGCCGAATTGACACTCATGCCGATGTTGGAACTTGATGTGATTTTGGGCATGGACTAGTTGGTGGACCATTTCGCTTCAGTGGACTGCAGGGCTAAGACTGTGACCTTCAATAAGCCCGGATTATCTTAGGTTTCCTTCCAGGGTGAGGGAAGGGGAGACTCGTTGGTAGCCATCTCGGCTCTCAAAGCCCGGAAGCTACTTCTGGGTGGATGTCAGTCCTTCTTGACTTTTGTATCAGTGGCAGAGGGAGGCGGAGATGCGGCTAGAGCTATCGAGGGGACGCCCGTGGTATGCGGGTTCTCTGATGTATTTTTGGAGGAGTTGTCAGGGTTGCGTCCAAAGAGGGAGATTGAGTTCTGCATTGATTTGTAGCCTGGTGTGAAGCCGATCTCCATTCCGTCGTACCGGATGGCACCAGCTGAGTTGAGGGAGTTGAAATCCAGTTGCAGGAGCTGCTTGAGTTAGGCTTCATTCGCCCAAGTGTTTCTCCTTGGGGTGCTCCAGTGCTCTTTGTGAAAAAGAAGGATGGATCCATGAGGATGTGCATTGATTACCGACAGCTTTACAAGATAACGGTGAAGAATCGATATCCGCTGCCCAGGATTGATGATTTATTTGATCAGCTTCAGGGGGCTCAGTGGTTTTCCAAGATTGACCTGCAGTCAGGGTATCATCAGTTGAGGATCCGAGACAGTGACGTCTCTACGATTGCTTTCAGGTCGAGGTATAGGCACTTTGAGTTCATGGTGATGTCCTTTGGGTTGACTAATGCACCTGCAACATTTATGGACCTGATGAATCAAGTGTTCAGGGAATACTTGGATAAATTTGTGAAAGTATTTATTGATGACATCTTGATTTATTCCAGGAGCATGGAGGAGCAAGCTGAGCACGTGAGGGTGGTTCTTGAGACTCTCAGGGAGCACCGCTTGTATGCCAAATTTTCCAAGTGCGAGTTCTAGATGGAGAGTGTGGGGTTCATTAGCCATGTGGTGTCCAAGGAAGGGGTAAAGGTGGACCCCGCGAAGATTGAAGCAATTTAGAATTGGAAGAGGCAGACTAATGTCACCAAGATTCGCAGTTTCCTGGGGTTGGCAGGTTATTACAGAAAATTCATAGAGAATTTCTCCAAGATTGCAGCGCCATTGACCTGCCTGACTCAGAAGAAGGTCAAGTTCGAATAGGACAGTAAGTGCGAAGAGAGCTTTCTGAAGCTCAAGGATCGCTTGACATCGCCACCAGTTCTAGCAGTACCCTCAAGATCGGGATGATTTGTTATTTATTGTGATGCCTCCTGAGTCGGCTTGTGTTGTGTGTTGATGCAGAATGGCAGGGTGATAGCTTATGCATCTCGGCAGCTGATGGTCCACGAGAAAAATTATCCGACTCATGATCTTGAGCTAGCAGCAGTGGTGTTCGCATTGAAGTTGTGGCGTCACTACCTTTATGACGAGGCTTGTGAGATATACACTAATCATAAGAGCCTCCAGTATTTACTCACCCAGAAGGAGTTAAACCTGAGGCAGAGAAGATGGCTTGAGCTCTTGAAATACTATGACTGCACGATCATGTACCATCCGAGAAAGGCTAATGTGGTGGCTGATGATTTGAGTAGGAAGTTTATGGGCAGTCTGGCGCATTTGTCAGTCAGGAGGAGATCGTTGGCTCTGGATTTGGCCATGTGTTTGGATGGCGGGGCAGTCTTGTCAGTGTCAGCTTCTGGTGCGTTGGTGGCTCACCTGAGGTTGCAGTCAACATTGGTTGACATGGAGGAGGATGCTTTCTATGCACTCACTAAGGGTCTGGCCATGAGAGGCGATGTCGATAATGGTTTTGGTATTGACTCGGAGGACGTTCTGATGTTTAAGAACAGGATAGTGGTGCCATATATGGCTGAGGTTCACAGGCAGGTACTAGAGATGGCTCAACAATCCACATACACTATGCATCCGGGAGCCACAAAGATATACCGAGATCTAAGGTAAAATTATTGGTGGAAAGGCATGAAAAGAGAGCTTGCCGAGTTCGTGTCTAAGTGCTTGGTGTATCAACAGGTTAAGGCTGAGCATTTAAAGCCGGCAGGGTTGCTCTAGAACCTAGAAGTACCAAAGTGGAAATAGGAGAAGATAACCATGGATTTTGTGACGGGGTTGCCAAAGTTTGGGAAGGGCAATGACTCTATCTGGGTAGTGGTGGATCACCTAACTAAGACGTCGTATTTCATACCAGTCAGGATGACCTTTTCGGCCGAGCAGTATGCAAGATTGTTCTTGGATCGGATCGTCGCTTACCATGGTGTTTTTGTTATGATCATCTCAGATTATGGTACTCAGTTCACGACTCGATTCTGGCAATCTTTCCGGGAGGTATTGGGCACTCAGGTCCGATTCAGCACTGCATTTCACCCTCGGACAGATGGTCAGTCGGAGCGGACCATTTAGACGTTGGAGAATATGTTGAGAGCATGTGTTCTAGATTTGGAGGGTAGTTGGGAGAGGTACTTACCCCTGATTGAGTTTGCCTATAATAACAACTATCACAGCAACATCGGGATGGCCCCATTTGAGGCATTGTATGGGCGGAGATGCAGGTCGTCTGTAGGTTGGTTTGAGGCAAGGGATTCCCTTATGATGGGACCTGACCTGGTAGAAGAGGCAGTAGAAAAGGTGAAGCTAATCAGAGAGAGGCTATTGACAGCTCAGAGCCGCCAAAAGATGTATGTTGATGGAAAGTCCAGGGAGGTAGAATTTGCTGAGGGAGACATGGTGTTCCTCAAGGTGTCCCCTATGAAAGGGGTAGTGAGGTTTGGTAAGAAAGGAAAGCTAAGCCCTAGGTTCAATGGGTTGTTTCCTATTCTCAGGCGTAGGGGAGCTGTGGCATATGAGTTGGCCTTACCTCCTAGTGTAGACCGAGTGCATCCAATGTTCCATGTATTTATGCTGGAGAAGTATGTTCGGGACGAGTCCCATGTGATTGAGCCTACCGCAGTGGAGGTGGATTCAGTGGTCTCATATGAGGAGCGACCAGTTGAGGTGATACACCGGCATATCAGAAAATTGAGGAACAAGGAGATTCATTTGGTTAAAGTCAAGTGGGAGCACCATTCCGGGCAGGATGCCACAATGGGAGGTGGAGCAGGATATGAGGGAGCGTTATTCTTCGTTATTTGATGATCTGGTGAGTCCTTAAGTTTCTCTTTCTGAAATTTGAGGACGAATTTTCTATAAGAAGATAGGATAGTATTATCCTAGATATTTTTATTAATTATCCCCTTATTGTTTCTGTTTGCCAGCTTGGCGAGCTAGTTCAAAGTCGAGCCAAGTCGACTCATGATACGATGCGAGCTTGTGAGCTTGGCTGAGTATAAGTTTGAGTTATCCAGTTTCTTTTCTTGATTGGATGAATTTATTTAATTTTATATTGCGTGTGCATGATTATTAAATTATGTCTCATTTTGGTGTTTATGTGGTGCATGGGGTTAGAGTGGGTTTAATTAAGTTTAGTCGGGTTCGGATTCGGCTTGAGGCAAATGCGGGTTTGCTAAGGGATTTAGTGGAGTTAGGTTTAAGGAGAGAGTATAAAACCCTCTCCCCTTTGGCTTGTGGCTCTCCATTGGGGCCGCACAAGCCTTGAGAGAGGAGAGGAGCCGTCGAGCAGGAGCCAAGCTGCCCCTCCCCATCTCCCTCTCTTGGAGACGCCAAGCAAGCCAGCCGCCGAGCCAAGCCCTTCCCCTTCTTCTTCTTCCTTTCTCTCCCTCTCTTCCTCTCCCTTGGAAGCCAAGTCGTTGGCTTGAGGAGGAGCCGCCGCCCCTCCTTTTCCTATCCTTAGAGTAGTCGACTTGAGGAGGAGCCGCCGCCCCCTCTTCCCCCTTGGTGGAGCAGAACCGCCACCTCTTGGAGCTGGATTCGGAGGCTGTCAATCGGGATTTCTCCTCTAATCTTCCTTCCTATTTTTGGTGAGTGGATCTACCCTCCCTTTTTCCGATGTTTCTTGTGCTTGGGCTTTCTTTGAGTCGTTCTTGAATTCAGGTTCTTATGAACCATTTTTTCGTCGATCTCTCAAATTTTCATCGTTCTTTTTGGTTGCCGTATTTGAGGAGGCCCGAAAACCCTATGGGGCTCGGCAGCCCTAGGATGACCCTAGGGATGCTCGGCCAAGGTGGAGAGTAGGGTGCCCTCTAGGTGTTTGGTAAAATGCCTAAGAGATGATTCTTGTGAAATCTTGAGATTCATGCCATGATTTGCTTGTCGATTTATGTAATCACATGTTAATGTATGTTTATTAAATAATCTATGATTATGAATGGAAATCATGTGTTACAAAAGTTGAGATTTTGATCTTGATGCCATGTATGTTCTTGTGATGGTTTTTTTATCATGAAGCTAGGTTCTTGTTTAAAGAAGATATTGATGCTTGTTAGATTTTGATTAGCAAATTATGAAGTTGTTTATGTATGATGAACTTGTTGATATAAATCTGTGGTGAGGGAAATTTAGGATGTATATTCTATAAATTTCGGATTTATTTTCATGTTATGTTGAAAACTCAAACTTGCTGGAATTGTACGTTGTTTGCTAAATCTTTGCCGGTTTTGATTTCTCTATTGTGATGCGAATAGATTTCTGAACATAGTCGTGTAACCTATCGTTTCGACTAAAAAATATAGTCTGGATCCATAGGGCACACTTTGTGAGTTAGATTTGACTCGGGTGCACCAGTTTGGGGTTAAACAGTAAATTGATTAATTGAGAATAAAACCCTAAAATAAAACTCTAATTTTGGTGATGCAAGGGGCAGCATAATCTGTTATGAACAAATAAATAAATGTTATGCATGAAATAAAACCTCATAGGTTATGACATTACGGGTCTAGGAGTTTGTAAGAATCAAAATTTTCCTAATATAGAAATCTATTTCGGTGCAACACACAGGACCGGGGGTTAGTCGGGTCAAGCTACAGAATCGCCTCGAGTAGAAGGTATAACTGGACCTATGAAAGTATGAAGTTTAATTGGTTAAATGGTCATTTCCTTTTTTTTGCATTAGATGTCTTATTAGAGTCGAGTTCGACTCATGTATGCGGATAGAATCGAAGCCCGAATCGGACTTGGGCTGAGTCGAGTAAGAACTAAGTTATGTTAGAGGGCATAGAGGTCATTTGTAGATGAGGGAATAAAACCCCTCATCTACAGCCGTGCGGCTCATCTTGGAGCCGCACGCAGCCCGAGCAAGAGAGAGAAGAAGGGAGATCTTGGTCGGCGGCGGAGATCGTGTCGTCGTTTGAAGGTTCGAGATCGTCAAGGTCCATCCCTTCCTCTTCCTTAAGCAAGGTGAGTGGTTGTTTTCCATGGTTGATTGGGGGAGGCGAGTGGTCGAATCCCTAGGACTGCTAGCACTACAAAAAAAATTGGAATTAGTAACAAACTATTTTTGCCACAGTAATGACATACAGTGGCAAAATGATGATTTAGTGGCAAAAAAATGTTCGCCAACCGTTTGTCACGTTAGATCCGCCGCTAAAGATCATTTTTGGCTTTCGTGACGAACTTTAGCGGATTGCCACGAATTGCAATTTCTTTAGTGGCAAACGAAAAAGTCAAACCTCCTCCGCTCTAGTGTGGCAAACAGAGCTTGCTGACATCACGTATCTTTTATGACAAAAATTCTGTCACTTATTAATAAATATTTATCATTATTCTACCCTTTTTATAACTTTTTTCGTGGCAAAAGTATATGAAATTTGTCTCTAATAACGTGTTACATTTTGTCATTACATATCAAATTTCCTACAAAAAATTTTGCCACTACATATTTGATTCTTTGTCATTAAACGTTAAAATGAATTTGCCACTAACAAAATTTCAATTTTGGATTATTGCCACAATATGTGATAATTTTGCCACAATTTTGAGAATTTGTGATAAATAAATTTATCACAAACACACAAAATTTAATAATTAATTATTCATTAATATAATAACCCACCTGCTAATTACAAAACCTACAACTTAGCCGGTATACAACCACCTACAAATCCAACCATCAACAATCCAAAATACATCAAAACAACATTGTCCACCAACACAACATATTCCAAGATATCTAATATCCATTAAAAAGAGTTTAGGTACACAAGATAGTCCGTACGCCAAAAAAAACCAAACAACACTACCCCAATAAAAAGAAATTCCAGTAGATCCGCTAGCTAGGTACGCCTCATTTCTTCTTCTTTTTCTCCTACAAAAGAAGAGAAGTAAAAACACAAGCCAAAACCATGTAGATTTAAGAACACAAGTTAAAACCATGCAAAATTTCTAAATATCTCCTACTTTTTGTGAAGAAAGTAAGGAAACAAACTAACGGATGCATGCAGATTTAAGTTCTTTCATAAACCAAAATAGCTAACTTTGTTCTTATTGTCTAATATTATGCACTTTAGTAGCTTCATCCCTTCTTTTTTGTCATTATATTATGCCGAGTGTCCTGTAGATCGGATTATAGGCAGCTATAGATCAAATCAAACTGCCTTTGAAGATGAATGGTATTTGACTTAGTGCGACAACAGTGAGCTAAAGCAGTCTCTTCTATTTGTAAAATGACTATGCTATTGTAAAATCCTTATATAAGAATCTAGGATTCTTAATTTCTTTGTTGATTTCTTTCTTCTAAGAGTTCATGGAATCCATTTTAGTCAGGGACTCAGAGTTAATTATCTAAAAATGTCAAATTTTTAGGTCAATTTGCATTTTTGGAAGGTTCCAATCTTAATCAGTTACATCAAGTTTGGCATCTGTCAAATACTAATCTAGAGGTGGATGAGCAAAAAATTATAGTTGTTTATAGTTGTTTCTTTACTTATGATAGTTGTTTCATGAAATCAATTTTCATAGTTGTTTCATGATAGTTCTTTACTAATGATAGATCATGTTTCTGTAGACATTGTATTTTCAACTCTCGGGGGAGAACATCTATGGCTTTCTTCTAATACAACTTTTGTACTTAATCATGCCAAGAGAAACAATATATTTCTGCAGCATAGCAGTGAATCTAGTATTTTCTGCAAAGCGGAAGATATACCCTAAATTATGCAAACGGAGCCTAAAGATGCATTGTATGTAAATTGAGAGTGTTTTTTATCTACTTCAATTAAGATTTGATTAGTGAGGAAAATTTATCTACTTCAATTCAATATCAATATGTTTTCTATTTTTCAAAAAATATCACACAAGCATGCAATTAAAGAGGAGATATGTGAGTGTTGAGCTGGAACAAATGGAAGAAATTCTTACCTTAGGGGCATTTTGCAGTTTCAATAACATCATCATCATTGTTTTAATTTGAGCCGACATCTCATCTTGACATTTTTTCATCTCCTCAACTCTCATGTTTGCAAGGGCTGCCTCTTTCCTTGCTTCCTTTTTTTCTTTCTCGGCTTGTTCCCTCAATGCCTGGACCTCTTTTCCCGCTTATTCCTTTAATGTCTCAACTTCTTTTTCTGCTGATCCGATCTTTCACCACAAGTACTTCTTTCTCCGCAAGAAGAATCTCTTTCTCCAACAGTGCCTAGTTGTTGCTATTATGGAAGCAAATTTAACGTAAACTTCATTACTGAAAGATACTTCATAGCATTTTATATGTTAGTTCGTGCCACATCATGTGCGTGAGTCATATACATGAATATCTAAACACCAATGCTTGTAGTATCATGTAAAAAAGAAGGTATTTTACCTGGTTGTTGCTATTATGGTGTTTGCTGCAAGTGATTTCAGTCAGTGGTCTCGAAGTTACCTCAAGAAGATGTCTGCAATTTTTGAAACCATTGAAGATTAAACATAGTATAAGATTTAGCAATAACACAATAAAACAATAATTTTGAAACCAGTGAAGATTAAACCAGTTCAGCTATAATTTTGGTAACCAGTGGAAGATTTAAACCAATTCAAAGTTCAGCTATAATTTAGAAAAAATCATAAAGAATAATCAAAACAATCAAGCCAAGAGATCTCCATTGCATTTTCTCTTCAAAATGGAATTGTCTTCAGGTAAATTTGCCGCTAGTATGGTTTCAAAACTTTGACATAAATAAATATTGACTCTTGATATAGAGTGCATCCACATAAGATCTAGATCAAATATACCTGTTGACCATGAAAGTTCCTATGACTTTAGCTTTGGAAACAATATATGAAGAGATCAATCAGTATCAAATCATTAGTATCAGATACTAAGTAGTGAGCAGCTTAGTATTTACTATATAGAATAGCTGATACTATATATTTAGTATAATTGTTTATATATATATTTAGTATAATTAGAATAATTATTAGTATATAATTTGGGAAAGGGCTGTTGTTAGCAATAAGTAATTAGCATTGATTATACTAAGCTAGATGCAATATATTTTTAATCTTGAAGAGTAGCTTTATTATGAACAATAAATTTGTTCTAGAAAAGTATAGTAGATATATCATTGATCTTTGGACTATTACTGAAAAGATATCAAGTGCCATGATTTAACTAGCCAGTTGGGAGAAAACATATTATTATGGCAACAGAATCAGATATCCTAACATTGATTGACCAAAACAAAAAGTATTCACAATTTACTTAGCATCTGACAAAATAAATGAAAAGCTAAGGAAACTCCTTTGCAGCCAATGCTGTAAACAGTAGCTTTTGTGTCACAAATTGGTAAACACAGAAGTCTAGAAAAGAGTAGTCAAGCAGTTAAAATCATATATAACTGCAGTAGACAAGTTTTTCTTGCCCGGGTGACTCAAAATCCTGTTTATCAGAGGTAGAACCTCTTTTTTCTCGATCATTGAATTAGTAACTTTAACATAACCTAACAGAAAAAAGAATGAGCTTGCTCAAAAATTCAAGTTAATATGTAACTATTGCTTATAAATTTTAACTAAAGCTGCTTAATTAGTTGATTCTAAGTACATCTACCATTTGAATTGCCAAGGCCTACTTTATTATATTTTGGATATGCAAGAATCTAAACTTCAACACGAGAGTATGATATCAATGGGATATTAAGATGTTGGGCAATTATAAGTTACAGCTGATGAAAATTGATTATAGGCTCAACACAACAATACCTCTCCATAAGCGACAGTAATGACATGAGGCGTGAAATTTGCCCCAGCAGCTACCATCTCTCCTGCAACATAAAATTAAGAAAAGTAAAGATTCTGTAGAGGACCACTCTGATGTACTATATTAAAAGATAAAACATTCTTATTGAGTACGCTTGAAGTATATAGAGAAATAAGTGACACCATTTGTAACTGGACATAGCAAGTTAAGTCAGTAGACAACTAGAGCTTGGATGAGGTAACTAGATAATTAATACTAACCCAGCACAAATGGAATGATGCTCAATTAGTTATCCATCCTCATGTTGTAGCAAATAGCTCATGGCACCATGAAGAACCCCTACCTCCCCCTTAGAGTTGCTACATGCTTATCGCTATCTAATCCATATCCAGCAGCCTCCACACCAACTAGCCTTACATTCATATCATCGACAAATTCATGGAAGAGTCCCAGAATGCACAGGCCTTACCTGTGGCATCCTTCAGTGTGGCAGTTCCGCAAAGAAGTAACTGCAGTCAAATATAGTTTCACATAACATAACTTGAGGGAGAAAACCCCAAGCTCATGTCATCATCACCTAAATATATATACTTTCTAGCAGAAATCCAAGAGCATCAAAGCTTGCTAAAAACCTATGAAACCATGGTAAAAAAAATTCAGTCCCAGATTCAAACAAGCGACTCTGAGATTGTTCAGATTCAACAACAAATCCAGGAGTCAGAACAAATAAAATTGAAACTAGAGAAAAAACTCAAGCAAAGAGGTTTACTCTCCAAGGAAACAGAGGGTGTTTGGAGGAAAATAAAGAAGCAGCGTCAAGAACCTCAATGATCAGCGAATTAAACCTTCTCTCAAGCAAATATGCGCGAACCTGCAGCGTCCATTCCAATGGATTAAGGGAGGCGACCACGATTTCAATTGCAGGGAGATCGGCCCCGATCCAAGACCCGGAGCCAAATCTAAGGGTGAGGTTCGGGAAAGGGGCGAGGGGAACTGAGAGATCTCGAAATAGTAGGGTTTGAAGCCGATCATGGATTCCTCCTCGCGGTCGTCGAAAAGGGGAGAGGTTCCAAAAACCTAATCGATGCAATGCGAGAGGAGAGACTTCCTTCTCTGTTAAATTAACTCTCGGGTCGGCCAATGGAGGGGGATGAATCAGTGGATGCGACAACTTTGAAGACGGAAGGGAAGGTATGGCAATGAGGTGCCGCAGTGGGCATGGGAGGAAGCCAGTGGTGATGAGAAGGGTGTGGATTTGGGGCAGCTTGCTCGGGTGGTTCTGCAAGTGCTGGAGCAAAAGCTCTAGGCATGGCATGCGACGAAGAGCACCTCAACTGTGTCGCGCATGAACCAGAGGAGCGGGCGAAGGGAAAGAGAGTGATAGAGAAAGAGAAATCAAGAGACAACCAGATAGAGGAACCTGGCAAAAAGACCGTGTGTTGCTACCGGCGTCTCATAAGGACACCCAAGCTAGGTTTTTGTCGGTTGAGAAAAAAAATGAAAAGGGAAGAGTCATAGAGAATGGGAGAGGTAATGGGTGAGAAAAAAATTAGAAACAAGAATAAAATATAAAAACGGGAGAGAAAATAGTGAGAGCACGAATTCCAAGGGGGGCAAAAATACCCGCCTAAAATTTTATCTATTTTTTTATTTTTTTACTATTTTATTATCTATAGCACACGTAATTTGTCACAATAAATAGTTTTATATCTATGACAAATATATTGTCGCAAACAGTTGTCATAAAATATTTTGACAAAGTTGTAGCAAAAATATTGTCGCAAACGTTTGTCATAGAATATTATGACAAAATTGTGGCAAAAAATTTATCGCAAATGTTTGTCACGGTATAATATTTTGAATCAGTGGCAAAACCTCTTGTCATAAATTTAAAAACTATAAATTTTGAATGTTCTCTATTATTAGTGGCAAACATAATGGTAAAATTAGAAAAATTATCACAAATTATTCGAACTTGTACTTTTAACCATAAAAATAATTTTGTCATAAATTTCGTCACAGATTATACCTTTTGTGGCCAATTGTTGTTGGTCACTCCAAAATTTTACCACAAATTCTTTTTTTTTATATAGTATAGGTAGAGATTTTGTCGCGAGGTTTCATCAATTTATGGTACTTTGATCTTCGTATCGCTGTTTTAAGTGTTATTGTGTCGGATCTATCGTGGTTTTCTCAGATCTTGATGTTTTGGGGGCTGCCGAGTAAAGGGAAAAGGGGAAAGGTCATGTCGAAATTTTCCCCAATTCTCTTGACGAGTATAAACCCCTTTTTAATCGATCTTGAATCTATACCGAGTAAATGTATAGTCTATTTACTATAAATGAGGATTGAAACCCCTCCTCTAGGCCTTGTAGGTTCGGCCAACCAAGGGGACAGCCCATGTCTAGGGTTCGGCCGAGCGAAAGGTGTACACAATGATCAAGGGCTTGGTTAGGTTAGATTGGAAACAAGATACTAAGATTGGGGTTGGTTCTTCCTCCTTGTTCCTACCCATGAAGACTCGGCCGAGTGAGGCATGCCTTGCTCAAGTCTTAGCCGAGCAAGAGGGAGGGGGTGGTGGCCTCTAGAAACTAAACTTCATGATTAGGAGTACTCAAAACAATAGGAAATAAAAAGTTGCATAGATTAACAATTAGAATCAAGATGACATTTAGGTAAGACTCTAACCAAGGAAGGCTACTACGTTGGTGCATGTAATTAGTAGAATGGTAAGATAGAAACCATCCTTAGATCTTCCCTTTTAAAATTCTGAAATTTGGTGATACTTTTACCATGTTAGATAATTTATTTCATTGTTGAATTTATTGTTTAATGCAGAATTTAACTTCTTTATCATTGAATCATGTGGCTATACGTAGTAGGTGATGTGAAGTAATTTATTTATAGCTTATATGTTGTCCGATATTGTTATTTGGTGTATTTCCAAGTCTATGATATGTAGTTTTCATTAGCCAAGGTTTCATATGACGCTAGATGATTTGCATGAAATTATAAGGTGTATGTTAGTTATGAGAACTCAAAAGTAGATGAGTAGGTCTCACACCTAAGAAACATTCTGCGAACTATAGTGTGTGCATGATACGGCTGAAACAAAAGGCTGATAACGGGCGGATGCCCAGGATTTTAAATAAGAAAACTCTTGGACACTTTGCTTGTGTGATGTGATTGTGATGGTCAGCCGAGAAGCATGAATAGTCGGAATGACTAATGCTTGACTTGGCCAGTGATTTGGGTCTTGAGGTTTCACCAGCGGACCCGCTAGGTGCCAGACCCCAGTTGGGTGGGACTAGCTATCCCTAACCCAATAGGTGTCCGAAGACTAGTAGACCATCCTAGTCGACGGCCCGGATATTGCTCTATTTCACTTGTGTGTTATGTAGGCCGCATGGCCAGTATGTTACTATCTTTGTGTGGTAGGGCTGGTTATAGCCGAACCCTAAGGCCCGGGTGCCATGTGGCTTAGTTGGGTTGTTATAGCCGGTTGTATGTATGTATGGTCTATACAGAACGACCCTTGAGGTCGATTGTCATATCAGAAGCAAATCATACCCCTAACTTTATATTATGTTGTCATATATATATATATATATATATATATTGAAGATTTACGTGGAGGTTCGGAAGAACCGCTCACTGGGTCCCATGTGGACTCACGGTTTATTTTTCTTATTTTGCAGAGCCCGATTAGTGAGATGAGGCTAGGAGTCATGGTGCAGCTGGAGGGCAGGCAGTGGCGTCGATCTCATAGCGGCGTCCAATAGTCATAGTCTAGGTGTCTACGACTGTTGTTTTTATACACTGAGGGTTGTTTGTTTTAAAAGCACGTATTTGACTTTGAACTCGAGTTGTTTCATATTGTGCTGATGTGAGCAACTTTTTCTTTTTATAAAAATTGTGAACTTTCTTAAAATTCAAATAAAGCGGCGTCGTTGTTTCTATTTATGTATTTCTGGTTTCTCGTTAGTTAGTGTATGTAGTAGGCTTCAGGGTAGGACATAGTCCCTGGCCGGTCACACGACCCTGAGTTGGGGTATTACAAAGTTGATATTAGAGCTTTTGGTTAGATCTTGACTATGACTAGGAGTGGGGTACCGTATGAGACATATGTTAGCGTGTCGACTTCCAGTATAGTTATGCTACGAGATTTGTCAACCACGGTTGCACTCAGCGCATCATGCGATTAGTAATTTAAAAAGATTTTGTTGAAATATTTTTTGTGAAAGGAGAATTATTTTTTTTCCTCTGTAATAGAGTGATGGATGCTCATAATGCTGCACTGAGCGACAGTGGCAGTAACTCGACGGAACGCCGAGGCCGGGGGCGAGGCCGAGGCCGGGGGCGAGGCCGAGGCCGAGGCCGGGCCCGGGGCAGAGACAGGGAGCAGTCCGAGGATCAGGGGCAAGAGTCTGTAGTTATTCGATTGCAGGCTCATGTAGCTCAGCTAACAGAAGCGCTCCTGAGGGGCAGGAACTGAGACAACAAATACAACAGCAGCAGCAGCCGCCGCTGCCATAACCAGTACCCGTAGTTCCGGCGGTACCGGAGGCGATTGAGGCTATAACACTAGTGGTCAGGGCTCCGGCAACCCCAACCTATGCAAACTTCGTCGCGCTGAAGCCGCCATAATTCACCGGAACAGATCGGCAAGTGGAAGTGACTGAGTTACTGGGGGACTGCTACGAACTATGCATGGAGCTGGGGTGCTCATCGAAGGCAGTGGTCCGTATGGTTGGACTTCAGATGAGGGGACCAGTAAAGGCCTGGCTGCACACTTGGAGGGCTCACAGGACAGCAGGCGCGCCGCCTCCCACATGGGAGGAATTCAGGGCGGCTATGGAAGAGCGGTACTTGTCAATAAGTGCTCGCCACAAGCAAGCTCGGGACTTTGAGATGCTGTGTCAGGCTGGGGGTATGTCAATGTTAGAATATGAGATGGAGTTCAACTGTCTTTCCAAAAATCATCCGACCTTAGTGGCATCTGAGACCGCCAGGGTCAAGAGGTTCGTTGGAGGCTTGATGCCTCAAATCGGCAGGCTCATCCACTATACCGAGGATTTCACTCTTGCCCAGGTAGTGGATGAAGCCCTTTGAAGGAAGCCTTGGTGCCGTTCGAGAGGAATGACGGGCCGGCCAAGAAGAAATTTCGGCCGCAAGGATCTGGGGGTCGACCATGGCATTCAGAGGGGGCAGTGACCGCCGTAGACCACCAGCATGGTAACCGAGGCCGTGGGGGCCCAGGGTCTGGATCAGTAAGGCCGACAGTGTCAAGAGGTGTTTCTCAAAAAGTTGAGGTGCCGCAATGTGGCAACTGTAGTCGGAGGCACTGGGGGCCTGTCTTGGCCGCACGGATGCTTCCTATAAATCCGGTCGAGTTGGGCACTTCAAGAAGGATTGTCCGGAGAGAGTTGGCCAGAAGTCCGAGTAGTCAAAAGGAAAGGCACCTATGTCAGTGGGGTCAGTGGCTCAAAGAGGTCATATGCATAACAGGGGGCCGCAGGCAAGCTATTTAGAGAGACCGCCTGCCATGCTGTTTGCTATGAACCGTGATGAGGCATAGGCGTCTAAGGCAATGGTAACAGGTACTATTTTAGTATGTTCATTTGCTGCTTATGTTCTATTTGATCCGGGTGCCACACACTCGTTTGTATCTGCCAAATTTGCAGCTGAGTTACCAATGACACCTTCCTTGCTCGATGGGCCATTTGTAGTATCAACGCCTACGGGTGATGCGATCGTAGCCAAATCAATTTTCCAAGGCCGCGAAGTGCTCATCTGCGTCCACACATTGAGAGCAGATTTGACACTCCTGCCCATGCTTGAACTCAACGTCATTCTCGGCATAGATTGGCCGGTGGAGCACTTTACGTTGCTGGATTGCCGTAGTTCACCTTTCAAGGAGAAGGAATGAGCGAGCCGATTGGGGTCATCTCAACCCTTAAAGCTCGTAAACTGCTTCAGGGCGGTTGCCAGTCTTTCCTGGCCTTTGTATCCGTGGCCGAGGAAGAAGGGGGTGCAGCAAGGGATGTCAGTGGAACTCAGGTAGTCTACGAGTTCCCCGATGTGTTTCCCGAGGAGTTATCGGGATTACCGCCTAGGAGAGAGATTGATTTCTGCATTGATTTATAGCCCGAGGTGAATCTGATCTCCATCCCACCCTATAGGATGGCGCTGGCCGAACTCAGGGAGTTAAAGGTACAATTACAAGAAATGCTAGACCTGGGCTTCATCCGGTCGAGCGTGTCACCATGGGGTGCTTCGGTGCTCTTCGTGAAGAAAAATGATGGGTCTATACGCATGTGCATCGACTATAGGCAGCTGAATAAAGTGACAATCAAGAATCGTTACCCATTGCCGAGGATAGACGATTTGTTTGACCAACTGCAGGGGGCACGATGGTTTTCTAAGATAGACTTGAGGCCAGGATATCATCAGCTGAGAATCCGGGACTGCGATGTGCCTAAGACCGCATTCAGGACTCGCTATGGTCACTACGAGTTTCTGGTGATGTTCTTTGGTCTAACCAATGCACATGTTACTTTCATGGATCTGATGAACAGGGTGTTTAAGGAGTACCTAGACAGTTTTGTGATCGTCTTCATTGACGACATCTTGGTATACTCCAAGAGTGAGGAGGAGCACTCGGAACACTTGAGGATGGTCCTGAAAACCCACAGAGAACACCGGTTGTTCGCTAAATTTTCCAAATGTCAATTCTGGTTAGGAAGTGTAGGGCTCCTGGGCCATGTAGTGTCCAAGGAAGGGATAAGGGTGGATCCCTCAAAGGTGGAGGTTGTGCAGAACTGGAGACGGCCAACCAGTATGACTGAGATTCGCAGCTTTCTTGGGTTGGCCAGGTACTACCGAAAGTTTGTAGAAAACTTGTACAGGATTGCAGCCCCTTTGACTCGGTTGACTCAAAAAAAAGTCAAATTTGATTGGGATGACAAGTGTGAGGCGAGCTTTCAGAAACTCAAGGAATGCTTGACGTCGGCACCCGTGATGGTTGTACCTTCCGGCTCAAGAGGGTTTGTAGCCTACTGTGATGTCTCTCGGGTTGGCCTAGGCTGCGTTCTGATGCAGTTTGGCAAAGTCATAGCCTATGTGTTCCGCTAGCTGAAAGTTCATGAAAAGAACTACATGACGCACGACCTAGAGCTAGCGGCGGTGGTTTTTGCACTAAAGCTCTGACGACACTATCTGTACGGGGAGACTTGTGAGATCTATACGGATCACAAGAGGCTCCAGTACTTGCTTACCCAAAAGGAGCTGAACCTCAGGAAGAGGAGGTGGCTAGAGCTCCTAAAGGATTATGACTGCACTATCATGTATCATCCGGGGAAAGCCAATGTGGTAGCATATGCTTTAAGTAGAAAATCCATGGGCAGTTTGGCTCAGTTGGAAATCAAACGAAGGCCTCTAGCTCAAGAGCTAGCGCTGTGCCTAGATGGGGGTGCAACCCTGACTGTGTCGGCTTTAGGTACCTTGGTGGCGCACCTGCGGGTATAATCCACACTGGTGGATATGTTGCGTGCCGCGCAGGGAGAGGACGCCTTTTGTGTGCTAACGAAGGACTTAGTGCAGAGAGGCAATGCAGAGAATGAATTCAGGTTGGACTCAGAGGGTGTGCTGAGGTTCAAAGATCGAATCATGGTGCTAGATATGGCAGAGGTGCGTAGGCAAGTCCTGGAGCTGGGTTATCGTTTCACTTATACGATGCATCCGGGAGCCACCAAAATGTACCGAGATTTAAGGCAGCATTACTGGTGGAAGGGCATGAAAAGAGAGGTAGCAAAGTTTGTATCCAAATGTCTGGTCTGCCAGCAGGTGAAGGCCGAACACCTGAAGCCCGCGGGGCTGCTGCAGAACCTCGAGGTACCTGAGTGGAAGTGGGAGAAAATCACCATGGACTTGGTGATCGGGTTGCCTAAGTCAAAAGGCGGATTTGACTCCATTTGGGTGGTAGTGGATCGGTTAACCAAGACCGCACACTTCATACCGGTAAGAACGACCTTTTCTACACAGTAGTACGCTAGATTGTTTTTAGACAGGATTGTGGCTTATCATGGTACACCAGTGATGATCATATCAGATCGAGGTATCCAGTTCATAGCTCGGTTCTGGCAGTCCTTACTAGAAGCCTTGGGTACTCAAGTACGTTTCAGCACGGCTTTCCATCTGCAGACAGACGGATAGTCAGAGAGAACCATCCAAACCTTGGAAGATATGCTGAGTGTGTGTGTCCTGGATATGGCCGGCAGTTGGGAGAAACACCTGCCATTGATCGAGTTCTCCTACAATAATAGCTATCACAGTAGCATTGGCATGGCTCCTTTCGAGGCCTTGTATGGGCGGCGGTGTAGGTCTCTTGTGGGCTGGTTTGAGGCCGAAGAATCACTCATAGTGGGTCCTGATCTGGTTGAGGAAGCGGTAGAGAAGGTAAAAATTATAAAGGATAGGTTGCTGGCTATCATAGTCGTCAGAAAATATATGCCGATAAGAAGGCCAGAGAGTTAGAGTTCACTAAAGGCGACTTGGTGTTCCTGAAGGTTTCCCCCATGAAAGGGGTAGTCCGATTTGGGAAGAAGGGGAAGTTGAGCCCTAGGTTCATTGGGCCTTTGCCTATTCTTAAGCGGAGAAGCGCGATGGATTACGAATTGGCTTTGCCTCCTAGCCTGAGCAGAGTTCACCCAGTTTTTCATGTGTCTATGCTCCGGAGATATGTGAGGGATGAGTCCCACGTGATCGAGCCGATTGTGGTTGAGGTGGGCACGACGGTCTCGTATGAGGAGAAGCCAGTGGAGATACTTGACCGACAGATCAAGAAGCTGAGGTCCAAGGAAATTTCCTTGGTGAAAGTTAGATGGGAGCACCACTCAAGACAAGAAGCCACTTGGGAAGTAGAGCGAGACATGAGAGAGCGTTACCCTTCCTTGTTCGGAGAACTAGTAAGTCTTTATAATTCATCAAAATTCGAGGACGAATTCCTTTAAGGTGGGAAGGTTGTAAGACCCGAAATTTTCCTAATATAGAAATCTATTTTGGTGCAGCACACCAGACTGAGGGTTAGTCGGGTCGAGCCGCGGAATCACCTCAAGTAGTAGTTATAACTCGACCTATGAAAGTATGAAGTTTAATTGGTTAAATTGTCATTTCCTTTTTTTTGCATTAGATGTCTTATTAGAGTCGAGTTCGACTCATGTAGGAGGGGAGATCTTGGTCGGCGCCGGAGATCGTGTCATCGTCTGAAGGTTCGAGATCGTCAACGTCCATCCCTTCCTCTTCCTTAAGCAAGGTGAGTAGTTGTTTTCCATGGTTGATTGGGGGAGGCGAGTGGCCGAATCTCTAGGACTGCTAGGAAGAGATTTTGTCGCGAGGTTTCATCGATTTATGGTACTTTGATCTTCGTATCGCTGTTTTAAGTGTTATTGCGTCGGATCTACCATGGTTTTCTCGAATTTTGATGTTTTAGGGGCTGTCGAGTAGAGGGAAAAGTGGAAAGGTTATGCCGAAATTTTTCTCAATTCCCTCGACAAGTATAAACCCCTTTTTAATCAATCTTGAATCTATACCGAGTAGATGTATAGTCTATTTACTGTAAATGAGGATTGAAACCCCTCCTCTAGGCCTTGTAGGTTCGGCCAACCAAGGGAACAACCCATGTCCAAGGTTCGACCGAGCGAAGGGTGTGCACAATGATCAAGGGCTTGGTTAGGTTAGATTGGAAACAAGATACTAAGATTGGGGTTGGTTCTTCCTCCTTGTTCCTACCCATGAAGACTCGGCCGAGTGAGGCATGCCTTGCTCAAGTCTCGGCCGAGCAAGAGGGAGGGGGTGGTGGCCTCTAGAAACTAAACTTCATGGTTAGGAATACTAAAAAAAATAGAAAATTAAAAGTTGTCTAGATTGACAATTAGAATCAAGATGACATTTAGGTAAGACTCTAACTAAGGAAGGCTACTATGTTGGTGCATGTAATTAGTAGAATGGTAAGATAGTAACCATCCTTAAATCTTCCCTCTTTAAATTTTGAAATTTGGTGATACTTTTACCATGTTAGATAATTTATTTCCTTGTTGAATTTATTGTTTAATGCAGAATTTAACTTCTTTATCATTGAATCATGTAGCTATACATAGTAGGTGACGTGAAGTACTTTATTTATAGCTTATATGCTGTCCGGTATTGTTATTGGGCGTATTTCCAAGTCTATGATATGTAGTTTTCATTAGCCAAGGTTTCATATGACGCTAGATAATTTGCATGAAATTATAAGGTGTATGTTAATTATGGGAACTCAAAAGTAGACGAGTAGGTATCACACCTAAGAAACATTCTACGAACAATAGTGTGTGCATGATACTACCGAAACAAAAGGCTGAGAATGGGCGGACGCCCGAGATTTTAAATAAGGAAACTATAGGACACTTTGCTTGTGTGATGTAATTGTGGTGGTCAGCCGAGAAGCATGAATAATCGGAATGACTAATGCTTGACTCGGCCAGTGATTTGGGTCTTGAGGTTTCACCAGCGGGCCCACTAGGTGTCAGACCCCAGTTGGGTGGGACTAGCTATCCCTAACCCGGTAGGTGTCCGGAGACTAGTAGACCACCCTAGTCAACAACCCGGAGATTGCTTTGTTTCACTTGTGTGTTATGTAGGCCGCATGACAAGTATGTTACTATCTTTGTATGGTAGGGTTGGTTATAGCTGAACCACTAGATCATGAGCAAGCCCTAAGGGCCGGGTGCCATGTGGCTTAGTTGGGCTGCTATAGCCGGTTGTATGTATGTATGGTCTATACAGAACGACCCTTGAGGTCGGTTGTCATATCAGAAGCAAATCATACCCCTAACTTTATATTATGCTGCTATATATATTGGGGATTTACGTGGAGGTTCGGAAGAACGGCTCACTAAGTCCCATGTGGACTCACGATTTATTTTTCTTGTTTTGCAGAGCCTGATTAGTGAGATGAGGCTAGGAGTCATGGTGCAACTGGAGAGCAGGCAGTGGCGTCGATCTCATAGCGGTGTCTAGTAGTCATAGTCTAGGTGTCTACGACTGTTGTTTTCACACACTGAGAGTTGTTTGTTTTAAAAGCACGTATTCGACTTTGAACTCGAGTTGTTTTATATTGTGCTGATGTTAGCAACTTTTCCTTTTTATAAAAATTGTGAACTTTCTTGAAATTCAAATAAAGCTGCATCGTTGTTTCTATGTATTTTCTTGTTTATTTTCATTGTATATCATTTGTGTAAACCTAGAATGCTAGGTTGATTGTGTTGGTGGTTGCTTTGGTGTTAAGGCTTAAACCCACCATTGTAAACTTAGTTTACTAGGATTAGTTGACTTGTCTATTAGGTTGAGGTGGGAGAGTGCTCTCGGTAGGAAGACGGGATACTTTCGGGTGTGGAAGTGCCTTCAGTTTGAGAGCGAAGACTTTTCGATAAAAAGTCCTCTTTGTAAGGGAAACGATATAATCTAGTAAAACTAAGTTTGAAAATCCTAAGCAGGGTGCTTAGGAAGTGGAGTAGACATTGGGGCCAAACCACTACAAATACTTGTGTTAGCATTCTTTTCTTTGTTACCCGCTTCCGCATTTAGTCGTACAATTGTGAATTGCCTAAATAATTTAAGAAACGATTAAAATCGGATTTAGGCTAATTGATTAGTTAACACACTATTCACCCCCCTCTAGTGTGACCATTTACCCAACACGAAATCCCTCCTCTTTCTCTTGGCGGTGCCTCTCCTCCTCCTCTCTTGAACCTTGGGTGGCGTGTGGCAAAAACCCCTGGCCACACGCCCCAGGTTCAATTTTCATAGGCTTTTGTTTGGTCCAAATGACCAAAATGTCATCGCTTAACTTAATCGACTAAACTAGCCCGTATCTAATCCGTTCTAACTCTGATTTGAGTTTCGATTGAATCGCTGAATTCGTCTCGGAACCCTCTATCATAATATCATGCTAAATCACAGAAATAAAATAATTATATTTTTCTTAAATTTTTCTTCATTTAAACGTTTGCTCGAATTAAGTTCTGCGACTCTATGCCAATCTACGCTAACTCAGCCCCGCAGTCCCCTGCTAAGGAATAAAATATTATTTAGGATTTTTGGGCATAACATTTGGGCCTAGCCGGATCAGGCCCAATGGCGCCCTGCACTCTTGAGCTCGATTCGAGCCAGACCTAATGGCTCCATCCGGCCATAGAAGGACATCCACGTCCTCCTTAATTACGAGGGATACGTCATTATGAGCCTGCTATATTCGGGATCAGCCTCGACCCATTTCGAGCAATATCTTTGCAAGATTATCGGGCAACGTCATCACCTCCCCCTACAATAAAAACAAACACGATACACCTCAAGTAACCTAATTTTCAATTTTCATTGCATCCACATCGAATACATACTGACTTGAGCATTAGAGTATCTTTTGCAGCCCCCCTACCGCCGGAGTTGTACCTAACCAGGAGAAACACTGCACCGGACCATACGAACATATAACAAACATCATACCTAGAGATAGGGGTGAGCAAAATTCGAATTGACCTGAATAACCCGAAAAAACCGACCTGAAAATTCAATTCGAGTCGAGTTATTCGGGTAAATCGGGTCAGGTTGGGTGAAAACCTTGATATACCCGACCTGACCCGAAATGTAAGTTAAATATATATTTATGTATGTTAGTTATAAAAGTTAATGTTGGCTTGGTGGTTAGAGGGTTAAAATTGAAATCTAAGAGATTTTGAGTTTAAATCCTAGTAAAGTTAATTTTTTAATACTTTTTTTTACTTTCTTTTCGGATTATTCGGGTTATTCGGGTTATTCGGGTTGAGCCCCGAATTCTTAATCGGGTAGGGTCGGGTGGTGTAGGAGGCACCTTATTCGGGTTAGGTTTTGACCCGACCTGAATGATGCTCACTCCTACCTAGAGATGAAAGGTGAAGAAAGTAACAAACAATTGCTCTATCCTTCTTCCAATGTTGACTGGACTATTGTACCATCCTTCTTGCAAACCATAACATGAAGTTTCACCTCAGGATTTGGGGCATTCCATTGCTTGAAATTAGAAACGACTAATTCAAGGATGATAGCAGCGAGTCTACCTCTACTTCTTTGAGAGGATCGAGTTCGCCCCGGTGGGCTTCGAACATCCTCTACGCGACCTATCCCTTGGTCAAGAAAACCACCCATTTCGCCGAGAAAATCACCCATTTCAAAAATATCACACTGAGAAAACCACCCATTTTTGGAAAAATCACATGACGAGGTGTGTGTGTGTGTGAGGTACCTAGAACTGTAGACGGAGCGGAGATGAGGGGGCGAGAGACGTAGCTAGGTTTGGAACACACAATGCACCACCACCACGCGAAAGAACCCTCCCGTGTGTCTTTTCTCAGAGAGCAATGAGTCTTTTCACCTCCATGTCCTTCGCTCCGAATCCGCGTACTGAGAATTTTCTCGGTACACCTGTTCAGAACAGGATCCTGTGTCCAGTGCCTCATTGCAAAACAAATGGGGAAAACAATCCGAAATTCAGTCCAATCTTCCGTTATTTTGCAAAACAAACGGGCCATAGGCGGAGCTTATTGCCGCATCTATCCAACTATCCTTACTATTCTTATAGATAACGGATCTTGTTATGGCGGATCGGGTCTTTTTGCCGGATCTGGATGAATGTTCGATGACTGCCGTCGAGAGTGCAGATATGAGACAGTGACGAGGTCTGAAGTTTGGACTCCTTCCATAGACCGGACGACGAGGGCTCGATAAAGAAGGTTAGAGAGCTCGAGCTGGTGCGGTGGCAGCGGCCGTGGCGATGTCAGATTTGGATCGGCAAATCGAGCAGCTGAAGCGATGCGAGCCGTTGAAGGAGTCGGAGGTGAAGGCGCTGTGCCTCAAGGCCATGGAGATTCTGGTCGAGGAGAGCAATGTCCAAAGGGTCGATGCCCCCGTCACCGTATGATAAAAGCTTCCTTTTCTCGGTCGCATTCCCCTTTTTTTCCTGCTGCTTGATATTCTATTTCCGCTTCACCTTGTTCTTTCTCTTTACTGTCGTTCGGCGCTCTCCTGAGTTAGGTTTTTCCACTTTGAGATGCATACTTAGGGTCTGCCAGCTTCGTTTCTTGGTCGAAAAAGCGTGATTTCCCTTGAAATATCGCACACTTTATAAAATACTCTTTAGGGTTTTTTTTGTTTCGTACTAGTGGGGTTTTAGTAAAAATAGAAAATTCTCTTTGATTGAAAGCAAAACTTCAATGGAGTGCGGTCCTTTTTCATTGAAGTCTTAATAAAGCCTTTGCTATTTTAGAAATTTTGTGCATAATATGGGATGTTGGTCTGGTAATTTTTAACCTCTACTTAGATGTTATCTCTTGGTTTACTTGGTGATGGATTTTGGTTCTTAGTTTTATCTAGGACCTAAGCCTGTATCTTGAAATTATTGTTTATTTCTTCATAGGTCGAAACATGCCAGTAAGTTTCTAGAGCAAGCAGTGCATTTGGGACACTGCAGTACTATGGTAAGTTTTATATAAAATCCATGGCCTTAAGCAAGGCACCATTTAGTGAAGCTATTTAGATATTTGGATGTGCCTTTGGTGATAAAGGATTTCATATGTATCGAAATGTAGCACAGGCAAGACTCAGAAAAAAAGCATACCTGTCAACCAGGAATTGTATCAAAAGATTGTTTTGTTAGGGTTCAGTTAAGGGGTGTATGATTTTTTTTCTCACATATGTCAAAAAATTTCTTGAGGAATGTGAGCTGGAAATTTTTTAGTTTTTTTTGGTAATTTTGATTCTTTAAATAAACACTAGAAGATAAGATGAGAAATCATTAGAACTAGAAAATAGGATCTTTTACTTTTTGGCCTTAGTTGAGTTTGAAATTAAGCTAAAAAACAGAAATCAATGTGTATGCTTTTTATTAAACTGTTTTATTTACACTTGACCTCTTTATGTTATGTATATTCTGTTGAGAAAACAATGTGATGAGGAACTCAAAGATTCGTGCTCTTTAAAGTGTCAAACTTGAGGGTAAAATTGATACATAAGTTCTTGACCAATGGTTGGTCTAATCGTACGACTATCCTAACTTGTCATTGTCTCATAGAGTTTAAGCGAGTGGATTATGTTTTTGCATCCTTATATGCTAGTGAATCAATGTTTCTTTGGTGATTATCTGCTCCTATTCTAAGTAGCATCTTTTATGCATATTGCTTATTTCCTTTCAAAAATTGTTGTTATCTTGTTGTATCCATCATATAAGTATTGATTATTATACTTACATTAAACTTCTTGTTGTATTTGAGATACTAAAAATCCATCTGATTGTGAACCATATAGATATATCATTATATGTTGTTTTTGAGTCTTTTGCAAATTGTCTATCATTAGTATTGACGCAACTAAAATAATTGTTTGTCTTAGTTTTCTTATTTTGGAAAGAATATTTTCATTGTAAATTAATCATGTATAATTCTTTACTAATTTTTTGTCAAGGTTCTAGAAAGCAAATGAATGTGGTAAGTGGTTGAGTACTTGAGTTATTGTATAACCCATATAGGGTAGTGGATGCATATTCCAGATGTAAGCATTTTTTGCTTAATACTCTCTAATTTGTTGTTTTCTACCTCAGATATGCGGTGACATTCATGGGCAGTTCTATGACATGAAAGAACTATTCAAAGTTGGAGGTGATTGTCCGAAAACAAATTACTTGTTTTTAGGTGATTTTGTTGATCGTGGGTTTTATTCAGTTGAAACTTTTCTTCTTCTGCTAGCATTGAAGGTAACTACTATTTCTATTTGAAGATAATCTCATAATTTTAGTTGGTTAACTATTTGTTGGATGTCTTGATACATTTCAGTTTTCTCCTTTGTTGTAGTTCAATATCACTGTCATTGTAAACACCCTTAATAAATTGGTTATCCATGGCTATGAAACTTCCATAGAATCAGTGTAGTCAAAGGCGCTCGCCTGGTCGCCTAGGCGCACCAGGCGAGGTGACCACAAGCCTTAGCGCCTTAGGAGTGTCCCAGGCGTGCGCCTGGGCTGCGCTTTGTGCGTCTGGGTGAAGTCTTCGTTTTTATGCGCCTTTAGTGATGATGAAGGTGACTTGACATGGGCTGTTATAGCTAGAGCAACTAGTGCTAGATTCACTAGAAAACAAGCCAAGCCAGCTCGTAGAAAGTCAAACTCTAGTGTTGGTAGTTCAAAAGGCTCCATTGAGCCTGACTTTGAAGAGAGAGAGGCGGATTCATTTGAAACAGAAGATGAAGTTGAAGGATACAAGTCAGATGAGGATGATGAAACTGATAATAATTTTAGTGATGGGGACTCCGGGGATGATGTATAAGGAGTAGGGATGAGGAGGGTGACTAACTTTGTGTTAAATATGCAAATGTTTTAATTATTCGTTGAAATTGTTGATGTTATAGGTGCAAAGGTGTGCATATAATTTAATTCTTACATTGCATATGATATTCTTATTGCTTGAGAATAGTATAGATACTATTTTTTAAAATGTGCGCCTTTTCGGTCAAGCGCGCGCTTTTTTTGCGCTTTGCGCCTCAGGCGACTATGGGACCTTTGCGCCTTGAGTGTGGCAGTGCGCCTAGCACCTTTGACAACCTTGCATAGAATAACTTCTTTAAAAGTTCTATGCAAGGTCTTAAATTCAACATAATAAGTTACATTGTAAAGTGAGACATCTTGTCCATTGTTCATTAGGAATCATTTGCTTTTCTGGAAGATATATTGAATGGTATGGTTATATGAAAGAGGTCCTTTGAATTTTGGGTATAAATTTTTCTTGGATGACTTTTACATGAATTAAAGAGGAAATTTGATGAATTTACATATCTCCACCTAAAGAACTTCCAGTGGTTGATGATAATGAATTTAGGTTTCTCATAATAAATTCTCCTATAGGCGGTATTCAGCTTGATGAAATCAAAGAATCTCTGTGACAAAATTTGCCTTTGTCATCTTATTACTTCTCAGAGGTTTACCTCATGATTCATGATTAACTCATTTTATCTGATCTGCAGAAGTATAGATGGTTTAAACCAGACTATATGTTCTCTTTCTAGATAAGGATATTTGATGTCACATCATTGTATTAGAGTTAGGCATTCCTGTATTAAATGATTTTGAAAGTTCTTGTGCATGCTTTATTGTTAGATATAAGATGTATTCATATTAGATGATTTTCTTGAATTTCAACATACAGCAGCATCTTGCATTTTCTTGTTTTTATATGAATCATTTGTATAGGATGCAAAGTTGTATGAAGGATAAAACACTTGGTAAAGAATTCATAAATCTTAATTTATAGATGAAACTATCATAATATTTTACTGTTCAGTCTATTTTCTAATCTACATTTGTATGATTATGAAGCATCAATCATGTCTTCTTGATTAATCAACAACTTAGCATATGTACTAGGCCGGATGGGGTTGCCAAGACAATGAACCAAATGAATTAATATGATAGTACTGGTTGAACGGGACTTCAGCCTTTAATCTCTTTTTTTCTCCAGTTTATTCTGGATTATGTAGATTGAATAATTCTTGGTATCTGAGTTTGTAATAAGTTGATGTCTTTATCCCTTCCATCCTTGATTAAATAGCCTTTTATCTGTGAATTCTATAAAATGTGATCATTTACCTTCAAGGAGACATGTTCAATTCTCAACCTCTACCTTAACATTCCTAGTCCTGAATCAAATAGAAAGCTCTCTTTCTATTGTTGCTTGTAGGGCCGAATCCAAATAAAATGCGCCCATGTACTGGAATAAAAGAATTCAGTCCATATAATGCCAGCTCCGTCCTTAGTGGTTGAAACTCCTATTCAAGAGGATGTGTTGGGAGGGATTCACACACTAGAGAGGAGGTAAATAATGTGTTTAAGGTTAAATTTCTCTATTTTCAATTTTAACGTTTCTTAACTAATTTTAATTATGTAGCAAACATAGATCAAGTGTTTGCAAATTAAGATAAGCAATATAAAGAAGGATCACAAGTAGACAATGCAAATAACTTGATTTATAGTGGTTGAGCTTAACTCAAGCCTACACCTACTGCTTAAGCTCTTCGCTTAAGATTTCAACCAAATCACTAAATACCAAAACAAAATAGATACACATAATGTTTACAAAGAACAATCAAACAAAAGCAAAAACGAAGCAATCAGGAACAATAACAGAGGAAGAATCTTATCAAACAATGTGTGTCTTGTCTTATTGCTGAAGCCTTCAAGATGATGCACTTAAGATCAAAGGTTTCCAAAGGTTTCCAAGTGAATAGATTTCCAAAGGGAAAATACCTAAATATAACTTGTACTTTGACCTTTGTCTCATTTGTGGTTTGTACTTTCATTTGTCTCATTTGTACATGTACTAAGACATTTATTTCAATTGTGGCCTGCCGTCGTTAAGTTGACGACGTGGCATGCTGACCTGTATAAAAAATTAATTTTTTATACAATTATTAACTCATCCTCCACGTCATCTCTCCCATGTTAATAAAATTGGTTCCCATCTCTTCTAATATTAAAAGTGGGTCCCACATCTTCTAATATTAAAAGTGGATCCCACCTCTCACTTGCTCTTTCTCTCTCGACACCAACTGCAACGGCATCACCGCCGACGAAGAGGTCGTCACCGCCGATGGAGAGGTCGTCATGAGGAGCTGCTCCAACACGACCTTGACGGCGAGGAGCGGTTGCTGCTGCTCAGGGCACCCGCGCCGCTGGTTCGCCTGGGCGCGCTTGAGGGCTGCCATGAGCGTGTTAGAGATGGGAGGCTCGGTCGTGGCATCCTTTGTGCCAGTCAGATGAAGGGTCTTTTAAATCTTAATTAGATTCGAGATCTTACTGTCTTTAAGACGAGATTAAAGAGCTCAAATTTCAAAAACAAAAGGCTCCCGAAGAAAACAAATAGATCCAAGAACTCATCTTTTTGCTCAACTTCTGCAAAATTCGTGCAGTTTGGTTTGATATAGGAAGCGAAGAATTGGAAAAACTATTACACAGATTAGAAAGAGAGTGCACCATCGTGGTATCTATATAACCATATTGGTTACAAATTGGAATCGGAATAATCTTTCTTACTGAAACCTTGGCTTGGGAGAAGACGAGTTCACACCACCATCGCCGCCAGGAGCCATGCTATTCCTTCCTGTCATGGCTAAGTGATGGTGGTGATAAGGTGAGGAAGATGGTTGTGAGCCGTACATTTGCTGCCCCATCATCATCGTCATTCCACCGCCGTACATGGCGGACGCCTCGCCGGCGGTGCTTGCGAAACCGCCCACATTATTGCCCATGCTCATGGTAGCAGCGGCAGTGCTGTCTCCCGCCGGCATCGTCCTTTTGTTGGGGCTGCGACGAGGATGAGGAGCCACAGCCCTTCTCGCGGAACCTCTGAAGGTAGACCTTGAGCGGCTCGACATACTCCTCGAAGCCGAGGGTGGTCATGGCCCACAGGAGATCGTCGCCGTTGATGGTCTTGCGCTCTTGAGCTCTATTTTTCTGGTGCCTTTAACCGCATCCCCTCCTCCAATCCCGGTCCTTCCGCCACGACCGAGCCTCCCATCTCTAATGCGCTCATGGCGGCCCTCAAGCGCGCCCAGGCGAACCAGCGGCGCGGGTGCCCTGAACAGCAGCAGCCGCTCCTCGCCATCAAGGTCGTGCTGGAGCAGCTCCTCATGACGACCTCTCCGTCGGCGGTGATGCCGCTGCAGTTGGCGTCAAGAGAGAAAGAGAAAGTGAGAGGTGGGATCCACTTTTAATATTAGAAGAGGTGAGACCCATTTTTAATATTAGAAGAGGTGGGACCCAATTTTATTAACATGGGAGAGATGACGTGGAAGATGAGTTAATCATTGAATAAAAAATTAATTTTTTATACAGATGAGCATGCCATGTCGTCAACTTAACGGGGCACCCGACGGAAATTAGACGGTAGGCTACAATTTAAACAAATGTCTTAGTACATGTATCCAAATGAGACAAAGGTCAAAGTATAGGCTACATTTAGGTATTTTCCCATTTCCAAAACATGGACAAAGAAGCTCAAATCTAGGTTCTCACTTTTTTTTTCATAAGGTGCAAGGCATCTAGGAAGGCCGGGAGAAATGTATATAAGTTTTCAAGGGGTTAAGTATCATATACAAGTTGTGAAAAAATAGCTATTACAACGCTGGTAAAAGTCTAGACGCATCTCGGGCATCCAAACATTACCCAAACATTGCCCGAACGTCAACTGGAAGGTTATTGGAAATTTCTAGAACCTGTGTGGTAGCTCCTACACTCGAGCATGATATTTTTGGTACCCATGAAGCTTTGGGTCTTTGGGGTTAGTCACTTTTGGAACCGAAAGAATCTTACTAGATTTAGGATTCGTTCTAAATACACAACCAACGACCATGTGTCAAATGCACTACAACAAAAACAATTTTCATTAAATCTTCTAAGGGCATGCACATGTTGTGTTCTATGTCTAGAATGCCTAGCATGATGGGCATGTGAGAAATGTACGCTCTTTATAAAAATATTTCTCAATGCATTTACATTCACATTCAAGATTGAAATCCACCTGTCGAGGGTTAGCATGCAATCATTTAAGATCCTAATTTGAGAATTTAAGTTTTCATCCTCATTTTTCAAAACTAAGTTTTCATTTTACAAAATTTCATATCCTTTTTCAATTCTTTAAGTTTCAATTCATCATGAGAATGATCAGGTAAAGAGTTCCAATCATTTTTCAATTTTTCATTTTCTACTTCTAATTCATAAACATGCTTAAGTATACTAATTTACTATTTCTTTTTTTGGTCTTTTTAGGCAATTTTAAAATCAAACTCTCTCTTGGACGTTAACAAATAGGGCTAGAAGTTCTTCATATGTCATGGGTTCACAATCATTTGAATCATATCTACCATTATTAACATGACTGCATGAGACCTCATCCTCAAAACCCATGAGGCAAACTTGTGATGTGGCTTAGTTATCATGTCTACAAGAGGCTTCATGTGAGTTGGAAGTAAAAGTGAAAGTGGAAGTGTTTTTCTTCTTCTTTGACTTATTTAATTGGGTATAATATTTCTTAATGTGTTCCTTTTCTTGGCACAAATAACAAATAATTTTTCGTTTTCTACTCTTAGTGGATCATCTTTGACTTAAACCACTTTGAACATCAAAGGAACAACTACTAGGGGTTAGATGACCATTTTCATCTTCACCTCCACTAAAAGTAAATAATTCTTCTGACTTTGCAAAATCATAAAGCATATTCAAGGTGTTCCAAATTTCAAAAGTAGAAGTGTAATTCATGACTTTTTCAAGTATATTGTTTGGAAAAGAGTTATCTAAATAGTTCACGGTTCTTGCATTTAAATTGAACAAATCGATTTTGTTTTGTGTTTATGCATTCATGTCATTTAAAGGTTCGACATACTCAATTCAACATTTTCCAAACATCTAGACCTTGTGATTTCAAAAACAAATACATCTTATGTTTCCATAAACCAAAATTCAAACTGTCAAACAAGGGTGGAGCACTAGTGGAAGACCCAACTAGAAATGTGGATCCAAGATGGCTAGCTAGTCATCTGAATATAGGTAGATTTGTTAGATCAAAACCTATATATCAATTGTTTTTTGTGGGGTTGGGGGTTGGGGGGGAGGATCAACACATTAAAAGGGGTGAATAGTGTGTTTGTCAGAGTTCTTGGATGTTCTTGGTCTGGAATATCCAGGATCAGAGTTAGCCACCTCCATATCCACCTCCATATCCTGGTAATGGACCTCCTCCAATCCAAGTTGGAGTAGATCTTTAGACTTCTTCTTGCCTACGTTGCCGGTGAGAAGAAGAAGAAGAAGAAGAAGAAGATAGGTGTTCAAAGGTTTCCAACTGGCTAGGTTTTCAAAAGATGGATTAATAAAGTTCAAATATAGGTGTTCTCACTTTTCTTTCTCACAAGATGCAAAGGATCACTCTAGGATAGCTTGGGGGATCAACAACTTCTGAAAGGTCTCCAAGGTTTAAGCATCAAATACAAGCTGTGATAAAGGCTAAAAATCTAGCCCTTACGGTGTCGGTTGAAGTTCGGATGTACCTCGGCGCTCGACATCAACTAAAAGGTTATTGGAAATTTTCAGAACATGAACAGTCGAAGTCTGGTCGATCGTCGATCGACCAACCTTCATCCTGGGATCGGCCGAAATTCAGGTATCGGGTTGTTTGCTAATTCTTAAGGTTTTAGATCTCGGTTTTGTCGTTTCGAAGTGCAAGCATCTTGAAAACCTGCCCAAACAACTTATGTTAAACAATAAAATGAAGTTACAAAATATAATAGAATATTCTTGCACATTCTCAATGAGCATCGCACTAGCGCTTCCGAGTTTTCGTTGCATATCAATTTGTGCTTTCGATCGTCGAATGCAACTTGAAATATTTCACTTGAAACATCATTAGTTTACTATTTGTTATTATCAAAACCTTTATGAAGAGAGTGAAACCTCGGCGATCTAGGGAGAATGTAGTGTTATGTAGTATATTTTTTTAACATTACAAATGCCTAATCCAATGTTGTGTACTGGAATAAAATGTTTGCATAAATTCGCTAATAGAGACGATATCTTTGTCCAATTTGGAGAATGACCGATGCAATGCTTTGATGTGTTCTTTGCCCTTGGTGATTAAATTTTACAATGTAAATCAAAGTGAAATAAGGGTGCTATCGCTATTTCATGATATTTCTTGTTTTTGCACTTTCTGATGTCAAGACTCTAAAGTCTAATATATTATTCCTTGTTCCTTGGGTTTTTTGGAAGTTACAACATGGTTTATGTTGTGCGAACAGATTTCAACTTTCATCTACTTGTGTTAGTTCAAGTCACTGATTGATTTTGTGATTGTCCATGTTTTCTTTTAATTCTAGACTGACAAATGCTGTATCTATTCAGATGAATTGGTTTATTTAACTTCTTTGAGACTTTTCATGACTTGTAATTTATCTCAATTCACATTGTTAAACTGTGCCAGGTGAGATATCCAGACCGTATAACACTTATTCGAGGAAATCATGAAAGCCGGCAGATCACACAGGTTTTGGTTCTAATAGTAAAGCACTAAAGCTTATCCAATTCTTAGAACTTTGTATCTTATAATACATTTATTTTTAATTAGGTATATGGATTCTATGATGAGTGCCTCCGTAAATATGGATCAGTAAATGTATGGAGATATTGCACAGATATCTTTGACTACTTAAGGTTTTATTCTGTGTTTTATCCTGCTCTTAGATTATGGTTATTATGTCATGGTGGCAATTTTATTCTTTTCTCATGCTTTGTTCCCCAGTCTGTCAGCACTGATTGAAAACAAAATATTCAGTGTTCATGGAGGCCTATCTCCTGCAATAACGACTTTAGATCAGGTTATTGTATTTCTCTTGGTTGATTTTAACTTGTTGTTTTCACATATTTTAATAAGATAAAATATTTGTTTACAGATCAGGACAATAGACCGTAAACAAGAGGTTCCTCATGATGGAGCCATGTGTGATCTTCTATGGTCAGATCCAGAAGAGGTTGTCGATGGCTGGGGTTTAAGTCCCAGAGGTGCTGGATTTTTGTTTGGTGGAAATGTGGTTACATCCTTTAACCACTCAAATAACATTGATTACATATGTCGTGCACACCAGCTGGTTATGGAAGGATATAAATGGATGTATAATAACCAGATTGTAACTGTTTGGTCTGCTCCTAATTACTGCTACAGGTATTTCTTTTGCTACCTTGTGCTAACTATTGAGAATCAGCTGTTTATTTTCTAGGTCTCTTTCTGATTTTCTCAACTGTTTTGTTAAGATTGACAGTTAATAAACATTCTAATTCTCTGTACTAGTACAATAAACATGCAGTAACCATCTTGGAATCAATGATATTGCTAAGCATGGGGTGGTGGTTTGTTAACTCGGATCTGTTCATATACAAAGATTCTTTGTTAAAGATTTGTAGAAACAGCTACAGTTTATGAATTTCCTTTACATATTCTGAGATATAACTTCACTTTTTGCAACTTGTTCTTTGAGAACATGGATTACTCATTTCATTTGTTTAACTAATGACAAGGTGTTTCACATAGCTTAATGGACACCATGTTGCTGGGTACCAAATAGTTGCGACTTCAGGACTGGTGTTTTTGGGTGCTAAAATCCTGATTTCTTAAGACGTTCCCTGTACATTAATCTAAAACTTTAGAGATCGGACCAATATCATACATCTTTGTAATTTTCTTTCACAGCTTGAGTTTGACTGAAATCAATTTGACACTGCAGCCTCCGTTCATATTACAAAGATTTTAGCTAATATGGTTATGAAGTTTATAGCATCATAAACTTAAGGGGTTTACTGATTTCAAGAAATGCTGCTTGATTTTTACCAGTTTTCTATTTGAATGCTTCAGTAGAGACTTCAGACTATATTCAGTAGAAGACTTCATACTTTTTACAGGGATTTTCTGAATATTAAGAGTTAAGACTTACATTAGACTAATGCTATATATTCCTTTACCCATTTGTTAAAAAAATATTTTCCAGGTGTGGTAATGTGGCAGCTATTCTTGAGCTTGATGAGAATCTGAATAAGGAGTTCCGCGTATTTGAAGCTGCACCACATGTTTGCATCTACTAAACATGCTAATGTCTTTTAAAAACTGTTATTTGCTTTTGTCATTATTGATATATATATATATATATTTCAATTGTAGGAAACAAGAGGGGCTCCTTCAAAAAAGCCACCACCTGATTACTTCCTCTAGGATCAAGCTTGAGATCTCTTCTTCCTCTGTTTATAGTTGCCACAAGCTCGTCAGATTTTCTCCATGCTGAACTGAGCTTATTCATCTGGGCTGTTACTGTGTAGGTCATCTAAGTATAAAACATTTTTGCGGCTCTTTCAGGGTTGGTTGTTGGTCATCTGGTATGTTTTTGTGTTACATTCTCATCTTGTGCGAGTATAACATTGTTTTGTTGCAAACTGGCATAGGATCATTATTTGCACTCTACACAATATCTGTAGAAGAAAAATCAGCAATTGTTTTGGTCAAAATGGTCATTCTATACGGAGCAAATACTTGTGCGTGCTAATTTTTTTACCTTCATTGTTTTTAGTGGCAACGTTGTACTTTCCAATTTCACTTCTACTCTTCATCTCATGTTGAGTGATTTTGTCGGCAGACACTGCTTTGTTTTCCCTGGTTTTATTAATATTAGTACAATTTACAATAAGAATCTTTTCTCACTTTAATGACTGTTTAAACTGATTGTTTGAAGGCCATTGTCAATGAAAGCGCCACGTGAAGCTGGGTGGACATAACAGGTTAATCATAGGGAGGAGACAACATAATGCACCCATCTTCGGTTTTGTGCAAGTTTTTATAGGGTCTTTTCATCAATTTATTATTCCTACATTTTGTTTTCGAAATGAAGTGTCTGGGCACTTTGTATTGAGCATCTTTCTAATTGCTTTTTGTATTTGAAAAAAAGATCCTGGGCAGTGCTAGATGTAGTTTTGACCTTTTATTCATCTATAGATTGTATTATTTGAGACTATAGTAGAGCAATTTCCAGTTGTATTACTGTAGCACTTGATGTTACTGTAAATTTGTAATAGTTGGGAACCGTCATCACTGTGACAAACGCCATCATTTCATTGCATTAATTCATCCTAAAATTTTCCAGAGTTTGAATTGCCTATCTTTTTCTTGCATTTTCCCCTTGTTGCGAAGATCTCCTAGGCATAATATTTCATATTCCCTTAATCTGCATTAACGCAAAAATTATCTTACATGCCAACAAGCAGACCTCTATTCTGTCGGCATTATTAACCTGTTGTTGGCAACTCTTCGCCCTTTCCCTCTTCCTTTTTTATTACCTTCATTTTCTCTTTCACGGAGCACTTCCCTCTTTATCACCATGTTGATGCTAAGGAAGATGGATGAACAGCAACAAAGGTGGTGGGAGATGAGAGATGATTGTCAACATTGGAGGAGAGAAAAGATAGTCAACGTGAAGACGATGGGAGAGAAGATGGGTGTCGCATAATCAAAATGGTGGAAAGAAAAAGTAAGAGGTGGTTGTTTATAAATACAAATGTAAACAAAAAACTTATATAATTGATGAAGAATTACGAATTGACTCAAATATACTGAAAAGATTTAAGTGTTTTCTTATGTTTGATTTGGGTTTTGAGTTTTTTCTTTTGAGAATTTTCGATTTAGCTTAGTTTTTTAAACTTTTTGAATCAAATTATTACTCATATATTATTACTTGATACAAGACAAGAAAATACCTATTCTTATTATTATGGTGTAAAAATCTACTTAAAAACTAAAAAAATGTGCATTACATAGTCCAATAAGCTTGTTTTAATAAGATATAACGTTACATCATGGGAGAGAAACCATTTAGGGGATACCTAAATTTTGCACGTTTTTATTACTAAATTGTTTTTCGAAATCAATCATTTTGAAGTTGCTCGTTCCTATTTTAATAAATTGCCTTTTTTTTCTTACCTTGCTCCATCTTACGTACTTGTGCTAGAGATAAGGTAGAACTTAGAATATGCTCCCCATTGGCTTTGGTTAAAAATGACCTAAGTCTTTTATTTTAGGATATATGTCACGTAGTTTTGTCAGTTCCACCTCTCTCAACAGTGAGATGTTACTACGTGCACGTTGTTAAAGTTTCACATTGATTAAAATATTATTAAGATATAATTTTTAAATAATTTGGACAATCTTTTTCTCTTTAGCTAGTTTTTGGGGTGAGTTAGGTTCACCAATTTTTTAACATGGTATTAGAGCCAATTCTGTGATTGATATTGTGTCACCCGCAGATGTCCAATCCTACAAAAACTCCATGCTCCAAATGTTCAATTCTGGGCGTGAGGGGGTGTGTTAAAGTCTCACATTGGTTAAAATATAATCAAGATAATATTTAAATAATTTGGATAATTCTCTTCTCATGAGTTAACTTTTGGAATGAGTTAAGCCACTAATGTTATGAGTTAAGCCACTAATGTTATGTTCGTGTTTAAAAAATAAAAAGAATAAAAAGTCAATACCAAATAAATAAACGAGGAATGAGAAGAGAGATGGTTGGAGAGGGAGTTGCAAGTGATGATGAGGTGAGGGGTTTTAAGAGAGGGAGAGCTAGTAATGGGAGGTTGAGAAGAGGAGGAGAGGGTCCCTCCACGCAGAGGAGTCAACGCGTGTGTTGCCGTTGGAGCTTGTCGTCGTCGGAATCACGGAATCGAGGTAGTAGATCTCATCATTTGCTTCATTTTTCGTTGTTATCTCCAATGGATCTGACGAAGACGAGAGGAAGAGGGCTGCCACGCGTAGGTCGCGCAGCCATGGCGGCGCCCAGCAGCCGAGTGCTGCTGGTGTGGGCCATCCGGGCCACCACTAGGTCTGTCGTGGGACTGGGCAGGGCCGGAGGGTCGAGGAGAGGGCAGGGGCCGTGGAGTCGCCGACCAATTAGGTGGCTGGCCGGAAGAGGAGAGGCGGCGAGCTGCAGGTGAGGGGGTGAAGGGAGAGGAGCGGGAGAACATGAGCAGGGAGAAAAAAATATAGATCTGCATAGAAGCTGCCAAGCTCTGCTTCAGAACAAGTAGAGAAACTTCTACAACTATCACTCCCTACAACTGTTTGTGTTTTTGGCAGATCATGTCCTGTGAAGGCAGCCGCTGCGTCTCACCATGTCATAATATTAACTCAAAGCGATGCAATCTCCCCATCATGCACTTTCTTCTTCTTCTTCTTTCCTCGTTCCTGCACCACCTTACCCCATCTCGTCATTTCCTCCCAATCATGCTTAGCTCACTGATGTCCGATGGCAGAGGAGCTCATAGCGAAACCAACCACCATTGTCACCTCCCCACTCAACCTTGCCCCATGAGCAGGGAGAGGAGCGGGAGAACATGAGCAGGGAGAAAAAAAAAAAGAAAGGGAAGAGAGAGAGGGATCGGGATGTGAAAAAAATAATGAATATTTAATGTATTAAATATTAAATGGTGGCCAGATTTAGTTAATTGATGACTAGACCATGTTTAGATTAACCTGTTTGCTTAGTTAATTAATGATTAAACTATATAATTATTATTGATTAAATGGTTGATAACTATATGTTATAAATTAATTTATTTGGACCTCGAGTTGTTGGTTGAGGTCGAAGTGAATAGAAAACTTGAACATTTTCGCGTTCCGAACGCGATGATGGGGTTGGTTTTCCAAGAAAATATTGTTAGGATGTTCTTTCAGTTGGTTAGTTGTTGAGGTTGTCGAGGTGTTTAAATAATATTAAATTATTAGTATGAGAATTTAGTTGATTAATTAGTATGAAATAATGGTAGTTTGGAGAGTGTGTTGAGGGTGGGTTGAACCTACAAGTTTGTCGTCCCTTGTCTTTTGTTGATTTGTCGTCGGAGATAAATTACATAAATACCCTTGCTTTTGTTGTTTGATTTGCTTCTTAAAAATTTATTGAACTCCTGTTGCACATTATTGTTGGACATGCCATGTAGAGAAATTGCATGTGTTACATTTTATTGTTGTTTATTCTTGATCATAGTATGTTATGCTAATCCTATAGTGCATTGGAGTAGTCATCGTATGCATAATATCATATTGTTATATATTGTGTTGTTTACTTGTTGAGCATGTTATTATTCGGTTGATCATGTCATAATCACTTGGAGTTGTTGTTATATTGTTGATCATGATGTTTTGTTATTGTCATGTTGTTATCACTTGGAGTTGTTGTTATATTGTTGATCATGGTGATATACCTTGTTGCACTCTTGGAGTCGAGTTGCATGGTTGTTGTTGACTGGAGGCTACGACATTGGAGAGGACTTCGGTCCAGGACCATTTCGGTGTGGTACCCCCCGGCATGGGAGAGGGTATATATATGATATTGACTAGTCGCACGTTGGGCACCTTCGGGTGCGATGATGTCAGATGCGATATCTGACGGGCTACCTGCTTGGTGGGGGTAGTCGCATCATCGTTGGAGCGGACGGTTGATGCCACTCTATAGGTGGTAGAGTGCGGAGTTTTTATCCAACGGTCCACACGCTCGATGATTCAGTTGATGTTGTTTAGGAGTAGGTGAGGAGTATTTATTGTGTTCATTGCCTTTGACTGCATCTTAGGCCATATTGTTATTCATTGTTGAGTTGACACTTGATGCTTGTTGATCATATTGTGATTCTCCTACTCAGCACCCGCTGATCTCCGTTGTTTTTGATTCAGACTTGCAGGGGTGAGTGGTCGATCTATAAATCGAGGTGTAGATAGTTTTTAAACAGCTAGTAGACAGTCGTAGATGTGGAGCTCTGATGACGACTGCTTTTGTATTTTGTTTCGTTTTGTCGCCTTATAACGCTAAACATTGATATTGTTATTTTAGAGCCGTAATATGTACAACTATTTGATATTTTGTTAAATCTTGTATTTGATCGGACTGTTCCTTACAGTATGTATTGTTGGACTTTTCGAACATGATTATTGATTTTAACGTTGTCTTTTATATTATGTTATGATTCCTGATTTTTTCTTCCGCTGCGTGGTGTTGGAGTCGCCGCCACCGCGTCTCGGGACGGGGCTGCCGGGGGCGGGCCCGGACTTGGGCGCGACAACTAATTTCTTAACACGTGTGTTCTAGCAAAGAGCTATTTCCTTGAAGAGATTTATTTTAAGAACTATTAACTATCTGTTGCAAAAGGTGGATTTAAGTTAACAATAGTAGGAACTCTCAATCGTTGCTATCAGGATTTAGCTATCTATAATTCTACATTACCCAGTGCTCACAAGAACACACTCATACATATTCCTCACATGAAAGAATCATTTAATGAGTCCTCTTTTTCCCCACCCATACAATGATTCACATCTCAATAGAAAAGAATGATGTAATGAGTTCCTTTTCAATTTTCGCCATACAGGAGCTTGTTTTCATATTGCAATGGATTTCTATAGTTTAGCAAAAAATTTAAAATTTTAAAAGCAACATTTTATCACTTCTTAGGTCACTCATGTATTTTCTTAAAATGATTTTTTTATTCAAAAGTGTAATTATGATAAAAAAAATACACTAATTTAAAAAAAGTATGATATAATTTTTTTTTTTATAGCACAATTGATGATGATAATATTTTATATGTTGTTTAGAGATTTAAAATTTAAATTTTAGTATGATCATATGTACTGATCTTCTATCATTGTTAAAGAAAAAAAAAAAAGGTACGATATAAACTGTTACTCTAAGAATTTCAAGTATTTTTTGAAAGCTGAGAGATAAAAAGGATGAATTGCATACTAGTTATGGAAGTAGCAGGCTGATGAAAAGGAATATGCCTACCCCCAACAACAAGCAAAGCCTAGGCGGTAGTACTAAACTACTAATGCAGGCAGGCAAAGGCAAGCCATGTGTAGCAGGCAGATCAAAAGCAGACACCTTGGAGGCCCTCCTTTTCCTCCTCTCTCTCCCCTTCTCCTTTTTCACTTTGCACCTTTTACTAAATGCCCAGCTCCAGCTCTAAAGCTCTCTGCTGCCTTCAAACTAACACATGGGCCTCCCCCCTGCCCTGCATCAAACTCTAAATCACATTGGTCCACAATTATTCAACCAATCAAACCAACTCCTTTTGCGCAACCTTAATTATGCTGCCTCGATCAGTCTACCATTTTGCTTCTTAAGGAGCTTTAGTTCTTGAATCCGGCACTGCATCCGAGTGAGGCAAAAGTGGATTGCTTGGGAACTCTCTTGTGGAATTAATGGGCTTGTCTGGCGTACTTGTTAAGCGAGTCTTCTCCAGAAGTCGGTCTTCCTCCGCCGGGCCAAAATGTCATGTAAAAATGCCCTCCTTGATTATATCTTGCTTGCATTTTTTCCTTCTTTGCAATTTCGTATTGTCTTGTACATTGGTTTTTCATTCAATCTGTTTATTTGACTTGAGATACTGTTCGAGGGGTATGGACAGAGAACGAGAGAAGGGATTCAGTAATGAAATGGAAGAGTTAGGGTTCCTCAGTTCCCATTCATTATGTGTGTGTGTTTTCAATTCCTCTATATTGGGGTAATTCCTTATTGAATGTTCCCAAACAAAGTCCTAATTCTTATGCAGTAGTAAACAGGCAATTGAATTTCCATTTTCCCCTCACTTTTGCATATTTGTCAATTTTGGTTAAATTTGCTTTTTTAGCTTGCATTGCGCCACTGCAGTAGATTTTTCACAAATAATACTTGGTATTTGATTTATATGTTGTTTAAATGCTCTTCTCTGTCCCTTATTGGAGTTTTTAATTAGTTTCTGACAAAAATACGGCTGCAATTGACAAACTGGACATCAATTTCATAATTTAGGCCTTTGAGTTTGTATCTTGATGATGAAAACTTGGATGGATTTCATCAGCTCTTGGTATTAACAGGAAAAGAACTTGATAGTAGACAGGAGCAGATGGAGTTCAATTAGACTCTACCTTTGCGGGGATGAATTCAATTCAGTTACAGCAGAGGATGATTTAACTTCTTATAGATGTTCTGGAGCATCCACAATGCAGCCTGTGACTGAACCTTTGGGAGATGATGAAGACCATGAAGTAGTGATCAGACAAGAAGACCTTGAAAAGACACATACCAAACAAGAGGACTCATGGACAGAATCTTCCCTCGAAGAGCATGCAGCAATTGCCATCCAATCTGCTTTTAGAGGATTCCTGGTTACTTGTTGAAACATTTACTTTTCCTTTTTGTTTAATTGTTTAAGATAATGTTCTAGGTTATATTGTGCAAATTCTCATATTTTAATTTTGATCACTTTTTCGATGAAACATTCTTATCAAGAGAAACAATTCATTCTACATTCACGAGCTTGTTTTAGGATGGATTACAGTGTGCCTACATGTTATTTTTTCTAAAATCATTTTTCTTACATGATATTTCTTGAATCGACACATTATCATATTCACTTGTGGTTTCAATTTCACTTGTGGTTTCAATTTCACTTATGCATGAGTTTTTCTTTTATCACTGCTTGCCTACGAATGGCAGTGTTGGCATGTTAGTATATTTGTATAAATTACAACTGTTCCATTAAAATAGTGATAAATGTAATGTGTGAACTTTGTTGATATCTAAGGAATCCAAGAAATTAAGTAAAAAAATCTTGAAGTAGTACATTGTAGTACTTTGTTGGGAATTGACTAATCCAGAGATAGTACTTTTTGTAGTACTTTGGATGTAATTATGTTTATCTGTTTCCAGGTTAGGCAGCAAAACAAGCAACAAAAGGAAAATCTTGAAGGTCTTGAATGTGGAGCATTGGAGACTACATCAATTGAAGTACAAATAGGAGATTCTGTTTGTACATTAAGTATTCATGAGGAGAGTATCACAGTGCAGGACCATGTGCAACGAAAAGCTCGAAGTCAAGTGTTCAAACCAAAGGTAAATCACAATTTTACATCACTTCTTTGAGTAATTTTGATAAATTCAGCAACTTCGCCTCCAAAATGTTTGTTGTGAGAAAATGAAAATCCTGCTGCAATCACATAAACAAATATTGAATTTCTCTGTTGAAAAAAATCTCATAAGTCATTTAGAAGTAATAAATTATGATTCTTTCCCTTTTTAGCTATTTACTTGGCCAGAATTACATTCAGTTTTATATGTTTTAGAATGGAAAAAAAATCTGTATCCATTAAATTACAGAAGATTGCCCTCAATAAAACTCAAATTAGCTAAGATTTAATTTTGAACTAGCTTGTATTGTTGAAATAATTTTTCCTAAGATTTAACTGGAATAACTCGACAAATTGGCAAGCCAATATATCTAATTGCTTCACTTTTACATAATGCATTCCTAAATGCTCTTCCTTATGCCAATAATCATCCCATTTCACAAGCAAGACATTGCATTTTGATTTATTTTATTTATGATTTTCCTGTTTAAATGAGAAAAACATAAGATTGTTTAATGAGCAACACATATGGTTCTTTTGGCATTTTCTCATGTGTTCAGATAGTTCAGATTCATTAGTAAGAATTTACATTGCCTATTTTTCTCGAAGGTATCAACTTCACAGGATATGTCTCCGTTGCAGGAAGACTGGGATGATAGCACTCTCAGCAGCAGCATCTCCAAATTACGAATCCAAAACAAACTTGAAGCAACAACAAGGCGTGAACGAGCTCTTGCATATGCTTTCTCCCAGCAGGTAAGACTTGTTGATCCATAAGCTCATAAATGCAGGATAGTAAAAAAAACAGCTAAGAGATTGGCATAATTAATTCAGCTGAGAACTTGCATGACAAAGAAGAGATCAGCTCAATCACAGTCAACCAACCTCAATGTTGGGTGGAGCTGGTTAGAGAGATGGATGGCAACGCGGCAGCAGGAGCTCACCTCAGTTGATGATTCCTTCAGAAAGCAGCTTCTTCATCAAGTTTCAAGCATCCAAAGGGGGGCAATCATCAAGAAGAAATTTGATGTGGGATTGGAGGAAAAAGAAAGCTGTGGATCTAATGATGTATCACTGAACTTTGATGGCTGCTCCACTCCTTCTCAGACTCCAAGAAATGGTTGTCCACCAACTAATAGAAGAAAGTTGAAGACCATGCGAAGTGCCTCAAGAAGGAAATCAATGCATTGTTCTTCACAGTCAAGCAAGGTGCATTTCTTTGCTAAGTAACAAGCTTATCATAGTATGCTAAGTATATACTAATAAAGAGGCATGTGTTGGTAAATATGCGAAAAATTCTTGTGGGTGCTTTCAGGCTTAACAGCCTGATCCATTGGCATCAGACTAAGCTATGGATCTCGGACCCTTGTGCAATCCTTCATGATGTGGGACTCTGCACTGTCACCTTAAACACCTTGCTAATTCTTAACACCAATAGATGATGGGATTGTGGGCTAAGGGCTACGATCGTATAAGTGGGTGATGATACTAGAAATCATTCATATAACTTCTGAATCTATAGTTTCAGTCATAATATTGCTTCAATAACTACATTATCTTCTACTTTCCTCCCAACAAAATTCTCCCTCTAAAAACTTTATCATCTTCTACATATATTTAGTATATTATAAAAAACAGCAAACTTTGCTTTGTCGGTTTTTACACATTTGATTGATTACTTGTTTGTCCTCACAGATAAGCAAGAGGGAGCATGAAACAGAAGCACAAAAAGAGAAAAGGTCCAACCAAGGACAGAACAAGAGCATAGATGAGATTAAGGCAAGACTTGCTTCTGAAGCTCCATCAGATTACTAATTCTAAACCATTGTGAATATGTTTTTTGTTAGATAATCTACGAAACAGTTCAGTAAATCTACAGTGAACTCCATTTAAGTAAATTCAATGAGGAGAATTCTATAAACTATTGTCTCTTTCTCAAATATTAAGAGATGGTTAGAGTTTATGAAGATTAAATTTGGAGTTAGAAGAATTGTATTAGCAGATGATGTGAGCTTCCAACTCAAAAGATAAAATTTGGAGTTAATAGCCATGAAACAAATTAACAGTTATGTTATCGGTCAAACGAAGTAATCATCTTTTATCAAGAAACAAACAAACCACAAAATTTATCCTCATTGGAACAAGTATCAGCTACAATCTTTTTCAGCCTCGTCATAGGATTGCAATGTCTAACAGGATGGCAGGGAATCAGAATAAAGGAAGATATCTCCAAGAAAATCAAAGAAGGATAGCAATGAAAACTTGACCGGTATTGGTATCAAGTTCGAGCTACATCTGGAAACCTTATAAAGGAGGGGTGAGCATCGATCGATTCAGTTAATTAATCGAACTGAATTCTTGACTAACCGAACCAAATTGAGAATTATCTGTTAACCGTTTACCGAAATGAAAAAGTTCGGTTGATTCGGTTCGATTAACCGAACTCATCAAATTTTTTTTATCATACTTATACATTACCAAGATTCAAACATTGATAACTCAAATAAATATATATCTCCTTAACCACTCAAGCAAATCATGTTATTTGATATAAATTTTACTAACTTAAACTACATCTATAATTATAAAATAAAATAACTATTATACATCACCAACATTCGAACCTAGGTAACTAAAATACAAACATGCCATTTTAACCACTTAGGCAAACCATAATATATATATGATATAAATTTTTATTTTATTTTACTTAAATTATAATTTTGATTAATTTATAGAACCGAAAACCGAACCGAAAATTAATTGGACAAATCAGTTTGATTAATTTGATTTCGAGTTGGTCAGTTAATCATTTTTTTCGATTAATCGGTAAATTTTGCTCAGCCCTATTATAAAGACAATTCTCTGTGTCAAGATTAAACTTATTGAGCATACACATGTACAATACTCAAAGCATTCTTTTCAAGCATCAAATCCTATTTAATTGTCCAAAAAAAGATGGCCTCTTTTAGTCACAACAAATTAAAAGCCAAACAAACAGCAAGCTGGCAAAGGCGAAAGTTCGGAGAAGATGATTACAACACCAGGAATCAACTCAAATAGGGAATAAAAACAAAGATGATAAGGGCAAGCAGCAGATAAGATGCTCTGCAATAAATTGAGTCAGAAGATTCAGGTGCTAATGCTTTGAAAAGATTGGCTGAAACCGGCCTTGCCCGTTCACCAGGTTGAGCACTGGGCATCACCTCCACATGCAATTTGAGCCCCTTCCTGCACTGGTTCGGCTTACCACTGACGAAATATCTTGTGCCTTGTTCATCAAGCTTCACCTTGTCAAGCCCATACGTGTACATCTGAATAGGGTTGCTCAGGTCACAAGACTCAAACTCCTCCTTGGTTTGTAGCTCAAGAATGCTTTCTTCAGCTGCTGAGTAAGCAAACCCTGCCAACACAATAACATATCAATCCACATTTAGAATGAATAACTCGACCACTACTTCTCATTGTTTAATTTGCCAGTAGAAGCAAAAGTTAAGAAGAGGAGGAGGAGTTGCATTACATACATATGTTGTCTCCAACTCTGAAGATCCTGTTCATGGACCAAGCAGGCACATTAGAAGAGAGATCCCAGCCATGGTCGTCGCCAACTACATGTTGCGTTCCTTGTGCTGCTCCTCCTGCATTCTCAGTAGACAGTAATAACAAAGTCGCTAAAACAAGAACACCAATGTGGCCGCTAAAAGAAGTAGCCATGTTCTGATCGAAAGATGAATTACGTACGTCGAACTTAACATATAATAGAAGAGTAGAAATGTGGGAATCGAAGTGCAGATGTTGGAGGGGAAAGTATATAATGAAGTGGTGGATCGAAGATGTATTATTAATTGCATGTCTTAATTCTATTTCTCACGCCTCTTCCTCATCCACCCTTCTCGCCTAACATTCATGAGCGAGGTAGGTACGAGTGGTAGCTTTCATTTGTCATAAAACAAAATTAGTGATGGCACAGTAATTTCTCCGATTTTTATTTTTATTTTTAAACAAACATAAAAAATCAAAATAGATGATTATACTAAAGATCGAACTCTAGATCACTAGGCAAATTGCCACCAATTGTGCTACCCACAATTGGCCCATGATTTCTCCAATTGAATTAGTAGGTAAATGCATATTACATATATAATATATATATCAACATGAGAATTAAATTTGATCTCCCGGTCATAGCCTATTCTATTCTTCATATTGTTCCCACCTTAATTACAAGGGGATAAGTTGATATGGATATTCACTGAAATGGTAATTATTCTGTAGCATCTGGTTATAAGATTATTTTTTAGTTCTTCAATCCTCATGCATCTAAGGGACCTACTATTTTGGCTAATAAGAAACTATGTCGTTCAGTTTGGGACACAAAAGTGCCATAAAAAATCAAGATTTTATTGTGGAAGTTAATGCATGATGACATTCTTGTGAGACAAAAGCTGAAAGAGCGATTTTCTCATGTTGTAGATCTCTGTTCGCGTTGTAATATGGAGGTGGAATCTGTTCAGCATTGTTTCTTGCTTTGCCCTCATGTTTCACCTATATGGCAGAGGCTGACTTTCATTCAAAGGGACCGGTGTCTTCCTTTAGATGTTTTAAGGAAATGGTGGCTGAAATTGTATAGGAAGCTTAAATTAGACTCATCTTTTGTAGACAATATGACTCTAGTTGCATTTATTCTTTGGACGATTTGGTTAGCAAGGAATGTCAAGGTTTTTGAAGGAAAAGACATAAGTCATCATGAAATATGGAGTTTGGCTCACACTTTTGCGGATGAGTTTGAAAGGCATCACACCACTATTACTTTTCTCTTGTAGTCATTCTTTGCATTGAATTGTATATTTTTGGGATGTCCCCGTTTCTTCTATTTGAACTTTTTGGAAGCTCTATATATATCTATCTTTGGTAAAAAAAATTGCTTTAAGACAAAGCAAAAAAATTGACTAGGATTATCCTTCTTCCATGTAACTTGGCTTATTGTCTTGAAGTAAGCAATTGTTTTTTTGAGTAAAGAAAACTTGTATTATCATGAGTATTGAAAATACAAGTGAGGGTGGGAGAGGAGAAAGAATATACAAGGGGGAGAATAAATACAATGGGAGAAGAGAAAGAGGAGAAAGAGCTAAGTAGTTACAATAAGATTAAACATGGCCGCTCCTTCGATGGCGAGTTCCATAAAGGACTTCGAGGTGTTGCTAAAGCAACGACCGTTTCTTTAATACCAGATCTTCACAGTCCAAATCATGATGGCTTGGTATTCCCTTCTCCCATTTTCAATATTTGATTTGTGTTTCCAATGGAGAAATCTAAGGGAGAAGAAAGGAATGTTACATAAAGTGAGCATAGATCTCCAACCTTGAATGGTGTAGTTGTAGGTGCGAAATAACAATTCATCCCTTGATGCACAAAGGACAGATCGAGCTCATAGTAAGACAACATCGGATAAGTCTATCCTTGGTGAGTAGCGGCCTTCTATTTGTTAGTAGTGTGCCCTAGGCCAATAGAATTAATAATAATTGACATTGTTACTTTCATTTTCATTAGATGGAATATTTGCTTTATCTTGTTATTTATTTTGAGCGTATTTAATTGTTGTTCAAATACCCACACTAGAAGGGGGGAGGTGTTGAATAGTGTTGAGTTAATTTTACATTCAATTCAACTTCTTTTAAATCAATTCCAACTTCAACCAAAACTAAGTGCTACTAAATGATATGCTTTAACAAGTACGGATAACAATGAGAGCAATCAAACAGGGCAATACAAACAAGAGTAATAATAGTGGTTCGGCCAACCGCCTACTCCACTACCTTGGCTCCACACCAATAATTTCTAACCAATTCCTTTATAGATAATGTGTTTTCCTTTGAATACAACTGATGACTCGCTTCTCAACACTTTGAGAATGACTCAAACCTATTCACCTAGGTAAAACACAATTCTACAAAGAAAATCCTAAGATGTTTAACCTAGAACACCTAGCAAGCTAACAATGAAAATCTTGTTTAAGAACAATGAAAACAACAACAAAGGAGCTAAGAATTAAACCACACAAGTAAGCTCCTTTGCAAAGTCTCCAAAGCCTCCAACTCGTCAAGACGTAGAGCTCGAAATGAAGCCGGAGTTGAGGCGAGAAGAGTGCTTCGGTCGGATGATCGATTGATGAAGGAAATGTGTCGAAATCAAGCTTGGAAGGCTAAGAACTCTCTTAAGTGTGCTTAATGAACACTCAAGAGGCTTAAGATAGGTTGGTGAGGGATATTTATAACCCCTCACTCGGTTGTGTCACCCAACGAGCATTTTTTTGCTCGTTGGGGACGCCCGATCGACCACCCATGCGACCGCAGTGTTCTACCACTTTTGGGTACCATTCGATCGACCGAATACCTCATTGCTAGTTTTTGGCTTCAATCATTTGACCATTCAGTCGACTGAACCTGGGCTAAGGCTATTTTTTCGAGTCTTCTTCTCGCGCACTTCGTTTCCGACTTCCATTACCAAGTTTTGACTTGGATAACATTACAATTAGGCTTGGGATATATTCCTAAAGTCATATTACGTAAAATCTATTTGTAACTCTAGATTTTCTACTCGATCGTCGTTGGAGCCATTTTTGCCGATTTTTGGTATTTCTCCGAACGAAGTTCTTGCACGTATCGTAACCTCAACATGAACTCAAAACTACACAAATGTATTGAATTCATGTTTGTTGTCATCTAAATAGAGATCAAGGCCTAGGGGGAACCCTTGTGCCAACAATCTCTCCCTTTTTGATGATGACAAACAAAATATGAAATTCTATAAAAATCTAAGTATCATTTGTGAGTTTTAGTTAAGCCATACATAAGCCATATAGTAATCTAGCATATGCTCCCCCTATCAACATGCATATCTAACTTATAACTCTCCATATCTATATGCATCATAAAATAAATGTGACCAAGTCTTTTCGATCTCCCCCTTTTGAAAGGGCAAGAACCAAGGTACTAGTAATGAGTTTCATCAAGAAAACCGAGAAAACCATAAAACCATGTATCATCCACCACTATAGTCCTCCCTATCAATGTGAGCCTATGAAAGACAAACACCAATAAGTCACAAAGCCCTACTACAAGGCATTACATAAGTGTGATGATATCACATAAAATGCAATTTTTCAAAAGACATGCAAATTTTTGAAAACTTAAGCATTTGGCAAAGTACATATCCCTAATTGCATCCTTAGGTTTGTAAAACTCTCTTCATTCAAAGGTTTTGTAAATATATTCACAAGTTGTTTATCGGTGGATACAAATTCTATGGATATATTACCCTTAACTACATTATCTCTAAGAAAATGATGCCTTAGATCAATATGTTTATTCCTAGAGTGTAAAATCGGATTTTTTGTCAAGTTGATTGCACTAGTGTTATCGCAATGTATAGGTATACATGAATATCTAAGTCCAAAATCTAAAAGGGTTTGCTTCATCCAAAGGACTTATTCACAACAACTAACTGCGACGATGTATTCCACTTCGGTAGTTAAAAGTGCAATCGAGTTTTGTTTCTTGGAAAACCAAGAAACAAGACTCATCCCTAGGAAATGACAACACCCACTAGTGCTTTTTCTATCTATTTTACATCAGGCAAAATTAGCATCCGAAAAACCAATTAAATCAAAAGATGCATCACATGGATACCATAATCCTAATTCAACCATGACTTTCAAATATCTCAGAATGCATTTAACCGCACTTAAGTGAGATATTTTAGGACATGATTGAAACCTAGCACATGCACAAACACTAAACATGATATTGGGTCTACTTGCAGTTAAATAAAGAAGGTTATCAATCATACCTCGATATCGTTTTTCATTTACCTTTACACCATCTTCATCTTTATCAAGCTTGATAGATGTGCTCATTGGTGTAGAAGCTATCTTGGCTTCATTCATCCCAAATCTCTCGATAAGCTCCTTTGTGTACTTAGCTTGATTGATGAAGATCCCTTTGTTGGTTTGCTTGATTTGGAGACTAAGCATGAAGGAAAGTTCTCCCATCATGCTCATCTCAAACTCCTCTTGCATGCACTTTGCAAACCACTCACAAAGCAATTCATTAGTAGCACCAAATATAATATCATCCACATAAATTTACACTAGTAAAATATCATTTTCATCATTTTTAATAAAGAGAGAGACATCAGCTTTTCCAATGCTAAAACCTTGTTCAATCAAATTAGTGGAAAGCCTTTCATACCAAGCCCTAGGGGCTTGTTTTAAACCATACAAAGCCTTTTTAAGTTTAAAAATATGGATCGGAAACTCAAAGCTTTCAAAAATGGGGGGTTGTTCAACATAAATTTCTTCATCAATAAAACTATTCAAAAATGCACTTTTGACATCCATTTGAAAAAGTTTAAAACCTTTGAAACTTGCATAAGCTAAAAGCATGCGAATTATTTCTAATCTAGTTACGGGAGCATAAGTTTCATTATAATCTATTCCTTCATCTTGATTATACCCTTGGACCACTAACCTAGCATCTATTCCTTCATCTTGATTATACCCTTGGGCCACTAACCTAGCTTTGTTTCTAATGACTAAACCTCCTCATCTAAATTGTTTCTAAAAAACCATTTAGTCCCAATTACGGTTTGTCCACTAGACCTAGGTACTAAATACTAAATTCCAAACATCATTCATAACAAATTGATTTAGCTCTTCTTGCATGGTAATTATCCAAAATTCATTTTCTATGACTTCCTTAATATTTTTAGGCTCTACTTGAGATATGAAAGCTACATATTGACAAATATTTTTGAGTTTAGAACGTGTTACCACTCACGTTGATGGTTCTCCAATGACTTGCTCAATTGGATGGTCTCTTATCAACCGGTATCCTTTGGGGAGAGGTGGAAGAGCTTCCTGTTCTTCTCAAACTTGAGGTAAAGATGAGGATGAAGGCTCTTCATGATGAGTTTCCTCATTATTTTCATCTTTAACCTCCTCGTCATGAAATATCAAATTCCTTAAGTTCCTCACCTACATTCACAATCTTAATATTTCTAGAAGAATCATTAGTTTAATCAAAAGTGACATGCTTAGATTCTTTAACTATCATAGTTCTACGATTATAAACTCTATAAGCTTTAGAACTATTAGAGTAACCTAAGAAAATACCCTCATAGGATTTAGTGTCAAATTTTCCTAGACGTTCCTTAGTGTTTAAGATAAAACATTTGCACCCAAAACATCTAAAATATTCTACACTTGGGATTCTATCATTCTAAAGCTCAAAAGGTATTTTCTTAATTCTAGGTCTTAACAAAACACGATTAAGCACATAACAAGAAGTATTTATGGCTTCGGCCCAAAAATACTTAGACAAATTATTTTCACAAAGCATGATCCTAGCCATTTCTTGTAAGGTTCTATTCTTCCTCTCAACCATCCCATTTTATTGAGGGGTTCTAGGGGAAGAAAAGATATGCTCAATACTCAATTCATCACAAAATTCGAAAAACTTTTCATTTTTAAATTCTCCTCCATTATCACTTCTAATTTTCAAAATTGAAATTGCTTTTTCATTTATAACTTTCCTATCAAACCTCTTAAAGAAATCAAAAGTTTCATTTTTTTTAGCTAGGAAAAAAATCCATGTAAATCTCGAAAATCATCAATCAAAACGTAACAATATAATTTACCACCTAGACTAGCAACATCACAAGGACCAAAAAGATCCATGTGCACAAGTTCAAGTGTTCTAGATGTAGTAACTTGATTAATGCTATGAAATGAGAACTTAACTTGTTTTCCATATTGACATGCATCACAAAGTTTATCTTTTTCAAATTTTATCTTAGATATTCTTTTAACTAAGTCCTTTTTAGTTATCTCTTGGATGAGACTCATGCTAGCATGTCCTAGCCGTCTATGCCACAACCAAGAGTCATTTTCCATGACAACTAAGCATCTAACATGAGGATTAAACAAAACATTTAAAACTAGTGTGTAAATATTTTCTTGCTTATTTCCAATAAACACAATATCATTAGATGGTGCACTTCTAATGATGCATTTAGATGCTTCAAAAATAACTACATATCCATTATCACACAATTGAGATATGTTAATCAAGTTATGTTTTAACCCATCAACTAGTAAAATATTTTTAATACATGGGTAGGGGAGTATACCTATATCTCCAATGCCATCAATCTTACCTTTGCCATTGTCTCTAAATTCACATGTCCACCATACTTACTTGATAGGGTTGCAAAAAGATTGATATCACCCGTCATATATTTTGAGTAACCGCTATCCACGATCCATGTGCTCCTACATGCTTGAGGATGGTTCTATATCTACAAAAGGAGAAGAGACAACTTTAGGTACCCAAATCTTCTTGGGTCCTTGATTGTTAGTCATCTTAGGAACCCAAGTGAATCTAGCATGGGGGTTCCTCCTAAGAGCACAATCTCTAGCCAAATGGCCAAAAATACCACATGAAAAGCAACTTCCATTAAAATTTCTTGTGCTATGTGTGTGAGCATGATTGTTTAATGACTTTCTAGCATTTACAACCTTAGGCATGACATTTTGTAAGATTGTCATTTTTTCATTTAGCATGCATAATTCCTTTTTCAAGTTTATCATGCTATCATTCAATTGCTCTACTTGATCACTTAAGAACTTGTTATCATTTTCTAATTTTTCGTTTTCATTTTCTAAGTTTTTCTTAGCATCATCTAAGACATGTTTTTCTTCCTCAAGGCTATCTACTTCTTTCCTTAAGGCATTGCATGAAAGTAGTAAGTTATCATTCTCAAGTTCTAAAGACTTGTTATCCTTTTTAAGCTCTTTGAACTTCTTTCTAATGGCATTGAATTCATCATGCATTTGATCAAATTCTAATTTTAGTTCTTCTTGCGTAAATGAAACTTCACCAAAAATAAATTTTACCTCGTTGTCATTTGCCATAAGGCAAAGGTTTGCCTTTTCACTTTTGGTGTCCTCTTCGTTTGATGATGATTAACTCTCATCCCAAGAAGCCCATCATCGCCTTCTTCTTCTTCTTGTACTTGTCCTTCTTGTTAGGGTAGGAGGTAGAGGCCATCTTGAGGAGTGGGCAATCCTTCCTTAGGTGCTCGATTTTGTTGCAATTATAGCATGTGTAGCCTCCTTTGCCTCTTCTCATGCCGACCCTCATGAAGTTCATGAATCTCCTTGCCTTCATCGCCATTTCTTCAAAATCATCCATTTCTTCCTCGGATGATGGAGGTTCTTCAACTCGGTGTGATACTTTTAAAGCAATGGTCTTGCTTTTGGGGGCATCTTCCTCCTTGTATTGCTTCATATGGGTCTCATGTGTCATGAGAGACCCAATGAGCTCGGTAAGCTTCAACGTGCCCAAATCCTTGGCTTCCATGATTGCAATGACATTTGGCTCCCGAATGAGCTTCCTTACCTTCTTCTCTTCCTTTATGTCTCTACCAAGGTTAGCTAAGCCATTTGTAATATTTTGAAATCTAGCATACATGGCATCAATTGATTCATGCTATAACATTTTAAAGATTTCATAGTCATGCATGAGGAGGTTTATCTTTGATTCCTTAACTTATGAAGTCCCTTCATGTGTAGTCTCTAGGACACTCCAAAGTTCATAGGCTGACTTACAAGTGGAAATCCTATTAAACTCATTAATAGATAGGCCACGATATAGTGCATTTGCATTAAAGAGTTTAACTTTGTCCGGGCTCCACTCATCCATGTCCTTAGTAGGTTGCTTATACTCTACTTGTATCATTCTCCATACATCCATGCCTAGTGATTGTAGGAAGCTATTCATGCGTATCTTCCAATAGGCATATGTAATATATATCCTAGATATTCATTCTCCATACATCCATGCCTAGCGGGCTTGTTCGAGGTCGAGCTGAGTCGACTCATGGTCCGGTGCGAGCTTGCGAGCTCGGGTAAGTTAAATTATGATTTATAATTACTTAGCTAATTGATTTGATTATGTTACATGTGGATGTACATATGTTTGTTGCTTGTATTTGTTCATGGGGTTAATGTGGATTAGCGGGTTGCGGATCCGGATTGAGGAGAGTATGGGTTAGGGTGTGGATAGGTGGTTTTGGGAGGGGATTATAAATATCCCCCCTAGGGCTGGCAGCTCCCTATTGGAGCAGCCCAGCCAAGTGAGAGAGGAGAGGAGCCGCAATCAAGCAGTCGCCCCTCCCCATCTCTCTTCCTTGGAGCCACCGAGCCAAGCAGCAGCCGCCGAGCCCTTCTCCCCCTCTATCCTTCCTTGGAGTCGAGTAGAGAGGAACCGCCCAGCTGAGCCAAGCCGCTCCTCTCTCTCTTTCCCTCTCTTGAAGCCGGCAGCTTGGAGTGGAGCCGCCACCTCTTGGAGCTAGATTCGAAAGTCGTCGATCGGGATTTCTCCTCTAATTTTCCTCCCTATTCATGTGAGTGGTTTTACCCTCCTTCTTCTCGGGTTTCTTCAAATTCTTGAAGGCAAGATGTTCTTGATTGTTTTTCCGACGATCTCTCGAATTTTTGCCGTTCTTTTATTTGCTGTACTTGAGGAGGCCCTAAACCCTCCCCTATGGGGCTCGACATTCCTAGGATGATCCTAGGGGTGCTCGGCCAAGGTGGAGATGAGGGTGCTCCCTAGGTGTTTGATAAAATGCTTAGAAGAGGTTCTTGTTGTGTTCTTGAGATCTATGCCTTAAATCGCTTGTCAATTTAGGTTCCTATATGCCAAAGCATGCCTTGAAATTAATTTGTGATTTTTTTTGGATAGAACTCATGTGTTACAAGTTAAGATATTGATGTTGATATCATGTGTGATCTTGAGATGATGAATCTGTGTTATTTTTGAAATACTTGTTGTAGTGTGTGTAGCTTTTTGAACATAGTCGTGTAACCTATCGTTTTGACTAGAATTAAAGTTTGGAAACATAAGACACACTCTAGAGACCATATTCGGGCTAGATACATCAGTTTCAGGCACAATAATAAGCTAAAACAAAACCCTAAAACAAAACTCTAATCTTGGTGATTATAATTTTAATTGCAAAATTAAAATTGAGAAAAGGGGCAGCATAATCTGTTATGAACCAACAAGTAAAATTTATGCATAAAATAAAATCTCACGGGTTTATGACATTACGGGTCTAGGAGTTGGGATCGGGTATTGGGTATTGTGGAGTCTTCCCAACTGATACATCCCTATGACACCGTAGGAGACACTTGACTTCGGTTATATTGCGCCATCTCTTATTGAATGGCGGAGAGGCTCGGTTAGGAGCCGGATTGCGAGCTAGGCCCGGAAGGTTGGATGGCTAATTCCCAACTTGTGGAACGAGTTCGGATGGAAAATCCCGATTGTTCTTGCGTATCTTATGGAACAAGTTTGGATGGGCAAATCCCGATTGTTCCCAAGATTCTATATTTAAAGGAATAAGTTCAGATGGGCGAATCCCGATTATTCATACGTTATCTTTAGGAACAAGTTCGGATGGGCAAATCCCGATTGTTCCAGTGTGGCCTTGTGGAATAAGTTCGGACAGGCAAATTCCGATTATTCCCGAGGTGCTTTTAAGAAATAAGTTCGGATGGGCAATTCCCGATTATTCCTGTGATATCTTAAAAGGGGTAAGTTCGGATGGGCAAATCCCGATTATCCCTGTGATATCTTAAAGGGGCAAGTTCGGACGAGCGAATCCCGATTGTTCCTTCGCGTCTCATGGAGCAAGTTCGGACGGGCCAATCCCGATTGCTCCCGAGTTCCTTTATATTAGGATAAGTTCGGATGGGCCAATTCTGATTATCCTAGTTTGTTTTGTTGCCTTAGGGTATGATAGGCTTAGGCCAGTTGATCTTCACCAATTAGGATGAGTAGAGGATGTAAGCGAAATGGCAACACTAGAGGGGGGGGGGTGAATAGTGTGTTTACTAAATTAATTAGCCTAAATTTGATTTTTAATCATTTCTCAAATCGTTTAGGGAAGATGCAATCTTGCGATTAAATGCGGAAGCAAGATAAAATAATTAAGCACAAATAACGTATCAATGCAAACACGAGAATTTATAGTTGGTTCGGCTCCAATGCCTACTCCACTACCTAAGCACCCCGCTTAGGATTTCCAAACTAGTTTAACTAGATTAAATCAGTTTCCCTTACACAGAGGACTTTGACTCGAAGAGTCGCACTCTCGACCTAAGGTACTTCCACACCCGGAAGTCACCGCCTTCTTACCGAGAGCACTCTTCAACCTCAACCCTAAGGGATAACTTACTTAATCCTAGTAAAACTACATTTACACAAGTGGATTTACTCCTTCTACACCGAGGATACCACTTCACACAACAAGACCTAACACCTGGTCTTCACACGCACATATTTAAAGTAAACAAGTTCAAATAAACGTTAAAATACAATCAAAAGAGCTAAAAAGATAAACCAAGATTAAAAGCTATTTTCCAAGCCTTGGAACCTCCAACTCGCCGAGTCATAGAGCTCGATTCAATTCCCGAGTTGAGGCAGCAGCTGGCGCTTGAGAAAATGTTCACGGAAAGAGTAGAGCGCGCTTCAATCGATCGTTGGAAGGCTTAAATCACTTCTAAAACTCTCAATTAAATTTGTAAGAGTGAAGGAAGATGGATTAGAGAGGTTAGATGAAGTATATTTAATGTACTCAAAGAAACGACAGCTTAACGGGCTAAAATCTAGCTGTTATAGTCGCTCGGTCGATTGGTCCATCGATCGATCGATCGACTGCTCGAATGACCGCTGCCTTCCTATCTGTGTGCGGTCGACCGACGGGTTGACCGCCCAGATGAAAACTCATGATCCCACATTCGGTTGACCCATCGGTCGACCGACGCAAGGAAGCCAGGGTCGCGCGACTACGCGATCCTCAATCTGGTCGACCGCTAGGGCTACTGCCCATTTCTGGCCTCTGTCAGTCGACCGAAGTAGCCACTGTCAGTTTTTGGCAGTGTTCGGTCGACCGACCGATTGACCGAATTGGCTACTGCCAATTTCTTACACTCTTCGATCGATCGATCGGTCGACCGAACAAAGGCTGATATTGATTTTTCAGCCCTTTTTCTTGCGCGCTTCATTTTTGGGTTCCGGCTTTCAGCGAGCATCAACTTGGAGAGCTTTTCATTTGATCTTTGGACTCGTCCAATGCGACTTTGGTGCACATGTTGATCTTCGAGAAATTCCACGACGAACCCGAGCGCGACGATCAATGTCCTTCCGATTTTTGATTTCTTTCGATTTATCCGATCGAGGACATCGAACGCTAATCGATATGGAACCTGAAAGATTTCTCGATGATATTAGTTCTATGTTTGTTATCATCAAAACCGAGATTAAGAGATTAAGACCAAGGTTGAAAATATATACATTAAAGCATAGAGGATATCATCTAAGAGATTTCTCCCCCTATCAACATGCATATCTATGAAAATAAACTTCCCCTATCTATATGCACGGATCTCCTATATTTTCCTCCCATTTACCTATAATTTTCTCCCCAATTTTCCTATACATTTCTCCCCCTTTTTCTTATACATTTCTCCCCCTTTTGACATCAATCAAAAAGGGCAAGAAAGGTCAATCTAGTCAAAGGGATGAAGAACAAATATTTTTTTTCATGAAGTTGAGACTCTAAAGATTTTTCATGAAACATGAAAATCTCAACCAAAGGGATGGAAAACAAAATATTTAATATGAAACTTAATTTATACATGATATGTTCAAAACTAAGTATTCGAATTTAAAATTAAATCATGTATGTTCTCATATCTTTTTCATGACATTTTTTGATTTCATTCAAACTTTCAAAATATCAAGATATGGTCATTTAAATCATGTATATCAAGTTTGAAGTGAAAACTAATGTCATTTGATTCAAATATGAACTTAGCACATTTTCATATAAAATAAGCATGAAATCATGAAAATGTTATGTATCAAGTTTTTCTATCTACTCATGTTTTCTTAAACTTAGACATCTAGACATCAAATATGAGAGAATGTAAGTCTATGAATCAAGTTTGGGCTTAAATTGAAATTACTAAGTCACTTTGTTGACTTAGGTTAACCTATACTTCAAGATTTGAAATACCAATTGTTGGATGAAATTTTTTGATACCAAGTAATGAATGGTCATTTGATGCACGTATCAAGTTTGAACTCAAAATAAATTTTCTAGGTTTATTTTTCATCCTATATTATTTTTAATGAAAAGATGAATATTTCTAGATATCATTCAAATTATCAAAATCATTTCTAGGAATGATTTTACTCAAGAAATTGTGTGAATGATATTTGAAATGGAATCAAAATGGTATACATGAGTTTTCATTTGAAGTTTTTGAAGAAAGATCAAAGTATCGGAAAGATTGATATTTCAAATAAGTGATACTTTATGTTTTCGAAATCCAACTTCAAAATTTCATTTTAAATCAGATTTTTGATGAAACTTTTTGAAATTTTTATACAACATATTAGATTTTTTGTGATACCAAATGTAGTCGAAATTTTTACTGATAAAACTAGATTTTTCAGTGAATGTGTAGTTTCAAGAATTATCTAAAAATGATTTTTCAATATTTTTCTAAAGTTCATTAACTAAACTGTTTTAAAATTGAAATTTTAAAGACGTTTTTGCAATTTTCAGTAATTTTTCAAAACATGTTCAATTTTCATTCAAACTTTTATGACACAATAAGATGATCATGTAAAGAGAGTATGTAAAGTTTGAGATGAAAAATTATGTCCTTAAGTCAAAATATAAACCTAGCATGGTTTCATTCAAAACTAACTAGTTTTTATGAAACTTGCTAAGTTTCAATCTTATCATTTACTCATGATTTTTCAAACTTAACCTATGGATACCTAACATGAGTAAATCTAAACATGTTCCCGAAATATGGATTGAAAATGAGACCTTTAAGTCAACTTGGTTCAAAAGAGGTTTTCATGAAATCACCTCTATGTCATTTTATCCATATCCATATGAATTTTTTATTTAAAATGCATGGAAACATGTCATCCTTATTCCTAAACATGTTTATGAAGATTGGACTTAAAATGAAGTGTCCAAGTCGATTTGTTGACTTGGGTCAAACTTCTCAAGCTTAAGTCCTCTAAATTGACTTAGTTTTTAATTTGCTCAATCTCTTATGAATTTTTAATTTTAAGCAAATGACAACTAATCATTAACACACATAAACATGTTCATCCAATTTTCAACTTAAGATGAAGTCTCAAAAGAAATATCAACCTAGTCCGATTTCATAAATATAATGATATCATGAAATGGGCTAAGTTATCAAGATTTTTCCTACTCATGAAAATTCAAATATCTATCATGCATAATCAATCATGAGCATAGAGAAATCATTTAAGCATGAATATTCAATTATTATACTAAGATATTTGCAAAGTTAAAACTGTTGGCTTTAGGTTTTCAACCTAAGTCTTAATCTCGGTGTTGATGGTTTTGATGATAACAAACATGAGACTAATAATTTCATTGAGAATATCTCCAGGTTTCATATCAGTAGCGTTCGATGTCCTTGATTGGAAATATTGAAGAAATTAGAAATCGGAAATCGGAAGGACATTCACTACTAGAAACTTCGTCTTCAGCAACGGCTATCAGCGACGGCCGCTCAAGCCGTTGCTATTTGCAACGGCATTCTTACGGCCGCTCGAGCCGTTGCAGAAAACTGTATCTGCAACGGTTTTCTAACGGAAAACCGAGCCGTTGCTGATTATTTTAATTATCAGCAACGGCTTCCGGACGGAAAGGCGAGCCGTTGCTGATATTTTAATTATCAGCAACGGCTTTCTAACGGATAAGTGAGCCGTTGCTGATGATAACTTATCAGCAACGGCTTTCTAACGGGCGAGTGAGCCGTTGCTGATAAGTTTATATAGGGCACCAGTCACGCCCGACCCTTCTTCTTCCCGCTGCTGCCGCCGCCGCTCCTGCCGACGCCACTCGCCGCCGCTGCCGCTGCTGCCGACGCCGACGACGCCGACCGCTGCTTCCGACTTGTTCAGGTATGTCTCCTCCCTGCGGCCGTCTCTTCCCTACGGCCGGCGGGAATCACCTGACCGAAACCCTATTTCTAGGGTTTCGGCTGGCGGCGGTCGGCCGATGGCCGCCGCCGGACCTTCTGCAGTGGCCGGACAGTGTGTCCGGCCACTGTACGCCGGCGCCGGAGGGTGGACTCCGGCGCCGGAATTTATAATTTATATATATAATTTATATTATGTTATAATTGTTAATTAATTATTTTATAATTGTTAATTAATTGTTTAGATTAATTATTTAATTTGTTAGATTAATTATTACGGTTTAGATTAATTTCGGACGCGCGCCGGAATCGTCCACTTCGGACGCGCGCCGGAATCGTCCACTTCGGACGCGCGCCGGTATCGTCCAATTCGGACTCGCGCCGGAATCGTCCACTTCGGACGCGCGCCAGAATCGTGCAATTCGGACTCGCGCCGGAATCGTCCACTTCGGACTCGCGCCGGAATCGTCCACTTCGGACGCGCCCCGAAATCGTCCAATATGGACTCGAATTGTCTCGAAACATTTAGAAAATAATCATCCTTCGATGAGTTGATATGTTTCACGTACGCATCGACGATCGGATATGATTTAGCAAAACCTTAGATCCGTTCGGGAATTGTATGTTCGTGCAAAAGAAGTAGATGATCTTTTATACGACGTACAATTCTTGAATTGTCCCTGATTGGACAATTTGGGAATATAGTTATTTGTACTGCACTTACGTTTTTATTTTAACTGTTAACTAATTATTCTAAATTTCGGCAACATCTCTCTTGTTCTCCGATACGCGCCCAGATGATATGCGTATTCGGAGAACTGTAGGGAGATGCTGTCGAAATTTAGAATAATTAGTTAACAGTTAAAATAAAAACATAAGTGCAGTACGAATAACATAAATCCCGAATGGAATAGGACAATCTCACCTAAAGACATTAACCAAAGAAATTGTCATTGATTGACAGAATCATGTCGGCTGATCGAAGTTGGATGTACCGACGTCTTGATCGTGGAGCTTTAACGAATGAGTTTCGATTAGGCGTAACGTACTTCCTCAATTTTGCCTATTCGAATCGAAATTTCGTTAGCATGCATGGGTGATCAAATCCGATGTCCGTGCCGCATTTGTTCAAATGGACGATTTTTCGATCGGGAGACTGTCACTCTGCATCTATATACCAAAGGATTTGCACCAAGATATTTTCTATGGACTTGTCACGGGGAGTCACGTGAAGTCGGGACGTCGAGCAATCCTGTCGTTCAGACATATGGTGAATCTTCCTCTGCTGGTGCTTCTTCATCCAGTCAATGTAGGGGGTCAAATCCCTATAGAACTATGATACTTGATAGTCTTGGGGGTCAATTCCACCTGAATGATAATGTTGATCGGCCAGATCTTCAGACATCAGTCCCACCAGATACTACAGCGGTTGATATCACAGAAGTAGGGGCTGCGGTAGAGATTGAATTACCGAATAAAGAAGCTGCAGAATTTTATGAGATGTTGAAAGCTGCCGATGAACCTTTGTATGAGAATTGTTCTAAATACACTAGGTTTTCAGCAATGACACAGCTCTTAAGCATCAAGGCCGATTGTAATATCAGCGGAGTTGCGTATGATCGGATTGCTGGATTGATTAATGGAATGCTGCCTACTGATAACAAGTTTGAGCCTACTTTTTATAAGACTAAAAAGCTAATGAGAAAATTGGGGCTTGGGTACGAAAAAATACACGCGTGCCAAAATAACTGCATTTTATATTATAAAGAAAATGTGCAGTTGGATAAATGCCCTGTATGTCAACACCCTCGTTACAAGGAGAAGAAATCGGTCCGACAGAAAAATATCCCGTTTAAGGTGCTTCGGTATTTTCCACTAACACCGAGGCTTCAAAGGTTATTCATGTCGGAAAAGACAGCCCCCTACATGAGTTGGCATGCAAGAAGTCGTGATGATACAGTAATGACTCATCCATCTGACAGTGAAGCATGGAAACATTTGGATACATATTATCCTTCATTTGCTAGGGATACTAGAAATATCAAATTGGGATTGTGCACAGATGGTTTTAATCCGTTTGGACATTCTGCAACTCCTTATTCAGTTTGGCCAGTGCTGCTGACAGTTTATAATTTGCCACCGTCAATGTGCATGAAAGATGAATTTATTTATCTTTCGATGATTATTCCGGGTCCTAAGGGTCCGCGAAAAGAAATTGACATATTTCTCAGACCCTTGATAGATGAATTGAAAACATTGTGGACTGAGGGAGCTGTCACTTATGATTGTCATCGGAAGCAAAACTTCAATTTAAAGGCCGCGGTCTTGTGGACAATCAATGATTTCCCGGCGTACGGCATGTTGTCGGGTTGGAGCACTCATGGCCGACTCTCTTGTCCGTATTGTATGGAACACTCTAAATCAATCAGTCTTCAGAACGGACGAAAAATCTCATTCTTTGATTGTCATCGTCGATTCCTACCGGTTAATCACCAGTATCGAAGGAATCGTAATAAATTTACTAAGGGCAGAGTCGAAAGAGATGGGCCACCACCGATGTTGTCTGGTGAACAAATGTTAGCACGTGTTTCAGCACTTCCAGATATAGTATTTGGTCGCAATAAAAGAGTGTCAGGTTTTGGCCAAACACACAACTGGGTGAAAAAAAGTATCTTTTGGGAATTGCCCTATTGGAGTTCATTATTGATTCGACATAATTTAGATGTCATGCACATTGAAAAAAATGTGTTTGATAATATTTTCAACACTGTGATGGATATTTCTGGAAAAACTAAAGATAATGTCAAAGCCCGACATGATCTGAAAATACTTTGTAAAAGACCAGAGTTGGAGTTACAAGAGGTCAACGGACGATATCTGAAACCGAAGGCCCTATATGTGTTAAATAAACAACAGATCAAAGATGTTTGTCAATGGGTAAAAGAACTCAGATTACCCGATGGATATGCTTCAAACTTATCTCGATGTGTGAACGTCGATGATTGCAAAATATCAGGGATGAAGAGCCATGATTGTCATGTATTCATGCAGAGATTACTTCCGATCGCATTTCGAGATCTTCTACCTGATAATATTTGGGGTCCGTTGACTGAATTAAGTATGTTTTTTAGAAGCATCTGTGCAAATGTCCTTCGAGTCGAAGATATGTCAACACTTGAAAATAATATTGTTGAAATCATATGCAAGCTGGAGCAGTTTTTCCCTCCTGCATTTTTTGACTCGATGGAGCATCTACCGATACACTTGGCATACGAGGCACGAGTTGGTGGCCCCGTTCAATATCGTTGGATGTACTTATTTGAAAGATACATGAATCGTCTGAAGAAAAAAGTAAAGAACACCGCAGCTGTTGAAGGATCAATATCTGAATCGTATATCATCCAAGAAATTTCAACATTCTGCTCATTTTACTTTGAATCGACAGTACATACAAGATTTGATCGTCTTCCACGTAACGACGACGGGGGTGTTCGACATTCAGATGGACGTTTAAATATATTTTGTCACTCTGGTCGTGCTTTTGGTTCTCGTCCATCTCGACACTTAAGCGATGAAGAGTATCATTTGGCACACTTGTATGTATTACTCAATTGTCCAGAGATTGAACAATTCATTGAAATATTTGACATTGAGATGGTGCAAAAATACTCTATTCACAACGATCAAGAATTGGAGAGATTACGGAATCGTGATTTCCCTACTTGGATTCAGACTTACAGCAAAGATCACAGAGCTGAAATAGATGAAAGAATATTTGAGTTTGTTAGTGGACCGTCGCGACTTGTGTTGTGCTATAGCGGATATTTTGTTAACGGGTATAAATTTCACACACTTGAATATTCATCTACAAAAAAGACGATGAATGCTGGGGTCTGCGTGAAAGGGACAACCTATGTTGAATGTGATATGGATTTTTATGGACTGGTGGAAGAAGTGATAGAGTTGCACTACTTCGGCTTGAAATCAGTGATCCTATTTAGATGTCATTGGTTCGATACAACAGAAAGGGGCATGAAAGTTCATCCAAAATACAAACTTGTTGAGGTCAATTACAAATCGAAATTGACAGCAAATGAGCCTTTTATATTGGCATCACAAGCCGAACAAGTATATTACGCGAAGTATCCGGCTCGAAATAAAGATAGAGCGGATTGGCGTGTAGTATGTAAGACAAAAGGTAGAGGAAAAATTGATCCGATAGTAGGAGAAAATGATCCTCCTGGTTTCTATCAAGAAGATGATCTTCCTGCTGTGGATCGTATTATTCCAATACTCGAGGATGCAGACACAACGTCAATTCAATTAGAAGTTGAATATGCTGATGATGACGATCATGAAATTGAGGAAGCTGGAGATGAAGAAGATGAAGAAGAGGAAGAAGAGGAAGAAGAAGAAGAATTCGAAGACTATTATTCAGATGATGAAGAATAATTGTAAAGTATATATTTTATTAAATATATCTCTACTATTTATACAATAATCTGATTATATGTCTGTTCGACAGATATGTCTGGTCGTGGTTATCGACGCAGGAGAGTTTCGGAGTCTCCGATCGGTGAGACTCCAGCACTTACTCATGCTGCTGATCCTCATTCCGATGATACTGCCGAGGCTAGTACATCTAGACGTAGGCGGCCACGCGGGCCGAACAGGTGGCAGCCTCCACCAGCCACAGAGTCACGTAGATTGATTAGCGTGATTGGGGAGCGGTAATATATCATGAATTATGAATCATTACAAATTCATTATATCATAATATAATATTAAAATTTATTTTTGTTGTGCAGGTTCGAGCAAGAAGAAGTGTCGAGGAGCATTTCTTCTACTATTCGACGATACATGCACGGGGCATGGCCTACGTGGTCTCACGTGCCTAGCGAGCACGTCGACATGTTATGGCGCGAGTTTGAGGCACGTATTATTATTATTTTTTACATGCATGATGATATATTAATATTGGTACTGATATTATTATTTTGCAGGCTCGCTATACATGGGCCGAGGACCAGAGGCCCTTCATTTACGCTGCCTGGGAGGCTATTTCCCGGGCAAGGTACAATGGGCAGCTGGGGCAGGCTCGGTCCCAAGCGATGGCCCGAGCTGGGACCACTAACATCGCGGAGACTCGGGGATACGGCCCCAGTTGGATTACTCGAAGATTGGAAAAATAGGAGAAATCGGAAATCGGAAGGACATTGATCGTCGCGCTCGGGTTCGTCGTGGAGGTTTCTCGAAGATTGATGAGTGCACCAAAGATGCATTGGACGAGCTCAAAGATCACATGGAAATCTCTCCAAGATGATGCTCATTGAAAGTCGGAACTTGAAAATGAAACGCGGAAGAAATCGGCTGAAAAATACAATCAGCCTAAGTTCGGTCGACCGGGCGATCGACCGAATAGGGTAAAGTAAAGGGCACCAGCTATTTCGGTCGACGAGTCGGTCGACCGACTAGTGCCGAAAAGGGGCAGTAGCTACGTCGGTCGACCGATCGAAGCCCAAATTGGGCAGTAGCTCGGGCGGTCGACCGACTTGCGTTTGCTGAAGACGCAAGATCGCATCGGTCGACTGATGTTCGGGATCGAGATTTTTGCGTCTGGGTGATCGACCCATCGGTCGACCGACCATCGAAAAAAAGCAACAGTCGAATGATTGATCGATCGGTTGATCGACCGACCTATCGACCGGCGGCCTGCAACTGATAGAAAACTATCCGTTGAGCTGCCATTTCTTCAGAAGAGTATAAATACACCATAATATGATTCATTTATCACTCTTCCCTGACTTCTACATATATTATTGAGCATTTAAAGGGGAGTTTAAAGCCTTCCAAGTGATTGATTGAAGCGCGCCTATTCTTCTGTCGAGTTCTTCTTCTAGAGCCAACTGCTTCCCTCAACTCTGCTGCAACACAAGATTTATCTTCTAGCAAGTTGGAGGTTCTAAGGCTTGGAAAAGAGTAGATAATTTTGTTTTACTTTAAGCTCTTTTCCCTTGTAATTTTATATGTTGTTTGAATTGGTTTTTGATTTGGGTTTGTGAGAAGACCTTGTGTTGGGTCTTGCGTATAAGTGGTATCCTTGGTGTAAGGAGTAAAGCCACTTGTGTATACTTAGTGATTACTAGGATTAGTTCTAGTTGTCCCTTAGGTTGAGGTGGGAAAGTGCTTTCGGTAGGAAGGCGGGATACTTCCGGGTGTGGAAGTGCCTTCGGTTGGAGAGCGGAGACTTTCTGGTGAAAAGTCCTCTGTGTAAGGGAAACTAATTAATCTAGTAAAACTTAGTTTGGAAATTCTAAGCGGGGTGCTTAGGTAGTGGAGTAGGCATTGGGGCCAAACCACTATAAATTCTGTGTTTGCATTGTTTTTTTTGCTTGATTATTTATCGCTTCCGCATATAAACATCGAATTGATAATTGCCTAAACGATTTGAGAACGATTAAAATTGGAATTTAGGCGAATTGTATAGTAAACACACTATTCACCCCCCCTCTAGTGTCGCCATTTCGCCCACATTTGGTATCAGAGCGGGTTCATAGTTTGAGATTTCACCATCTCCTTTACACCTTGTCTCGATCTTGAAATGGCTCTAGAGTCGGTAGCGTCTATACCCCCTAGGTTCGATGACTCGAACTTTGGTTTTGGAAGTATAGGATGTACAATTATTTAAAGACTAAAGGTTTTAGAGTCTTTAACATGCTACATTGGGAATTCATTGAACCTAAGGTTGACATGCATGCTTGGAGTGAGTTAGATAAGAAAATGTTTAAGTATAATGGAGATGCCATGAATTATATTCTTTGCACATTACCAAATGACATCTTAGAATAAGTCATGCATTGCTCTTTGGCTTTTGATTTATGGGCTTTTGTTTAAGAAAATGTTTTATATGATTATGCCAAAACCGAAGAAATTGGCACTTTTGATGAAGGTGGTGATGACAATTGTCACACACCTACTACTAATCTTGGTTTTGATACCCATAGCTATTCTAGTCAAAGAAGTAGCACCTAGAGCCGAAAAAGAAGAGTAATTTGTCATGCTTGCAAAGAGAAGGGGCATGTGAAGAAAAAATGCCCAAGCATGAAGAACAAAGCAAGGAAGAGGTCAAGTGCTTCCACATCCACCTCTCACACATTTGAAGCACCCTCTAGTGATGACTATGAAGCTACTTCAAAAGTTTGCCTCATGTGTACCAATGATGAGGTATACTTTTTCCCTTCTAGTCATAATATTGATAATGAGAGTACTAGCTCTTCTAGTTCATTCAATATGCCATATGAAGAACTAGTTGAGGAATGTCAAAAAATGTATGCCTTGCTAGTTAGAAAAGATAAGGAAAACAAAATGTTAAAAAAGGAAAATGTAATGCTTACTTTTCATTTGCATGAATCCAAACTAGAAAATGAAAAATTGAAATCTAGTTCATTTGATTCATGCCATGATAATGCATGTAGAACTTGAGCTTAAGGACTTGAAGCTCAAAAATAACAATTTAGAAAAAGAGAATTGCATGTTAAAATCCCAATTACATGCATTACATAAATCCATGAATGAAATGAAAAAGTGAGATTACTTTCTTGAATAAGAAAGTAAATGAATTAAAAAATGTTTCATTTCCTAAGAACACTAGAATGAAAAATGCTTATGTAAAGAATGCAAATGTTCATCATCATTCCCCTGCTAAGCATTCTACCATCAAACCTCATGTTCAAAATAAAAATGTTTCTTCTAAGAATTCTCATATTCATCATGTCTCACATATCAAGCATTCAAATGATAGATCTAATGTCCATAGCATAAATAAAAAGAAATTCAATGGACATTGTTTTTGTTGTGGTATTTTTGGCCATGCTATTGTTGATTATGCATTCAAGAAAAATCCAAGTGTAGTTAAGACACTTTGGATTCCTAGGCCAACTCACCCCCAAGGACCCAAAGCAATTTGGGTATCAAAAGTCTCATCTTCTCTTGTAGGGGGAGCTTCCACACAAGGATAAAGAGAAGTGAAGAGTTGAAGTTGACCTTGGATATAAGTGAGAAATCTCCAAGAGGTTGCAACTTCGAATCATCATGATGCCTAAAGTATGGAAATTGGCATCTACGTATATTTTGTATCTTCTCCTTCTTTGGTTTGTTCTATTTAAGTTGGAGTATTGATATATGCTTAATTTGAGTTGTTTTCCCCGCTCTTACTAAAGAGTTCTTTCAAAAATGAATTTTGATTTTTTGATATTCGGTCTCTTCGGAGACCCCGGTGGCCTGTAATGGGCCTAAGCGACCTTGCGGTTCTAAATCGTAGGCTAATTGTGGCTTTCGGTTTTCAACCAATAGGAAGGATTGGAAATCATATTTTTCATTTATTATTCTTGTGATCTCTTAAAATTCGTTTTGATATGTCTTGATTTTATTAAAAATGAATTTAGAACTATTTAGCAAAGTGAACTTTTATAATGATATTTGATGCTTCTCTTTGCTTTTTAGTTTGGTTAGCGTGCTAAGTAGCTATATTTTTCTCTAAAAATATTAGTGTAGCTTACTTGCAAGTTATAAGTTTATTTTAGGAAGACTAATTAGAATGAAAAGTTTGGCTAAATTCATGGATGAGGTATGTTTTTGGTTATTGCATATTTCTAGTCTAATACCTCAATTTTCATGGTTGATTGGTGTCTCTATACTCATGATTAGAATTGCATGTTAAATACTTGAATTTTCATGAGTAGGTAGAATCTTAGCACTTAGGCAAATTTCATTAAATGAAACTTGCTCTAGGTTGATATTTACTAGTAGAGACCTTCTTGTAAGTCCAAACTAGTTTAACATGATAAGGGATCTTATTACTCAAATGTTTCACATTCTAAGATCTCCTTAGATTCACTTTGATATCATGGTATCCACCTTAAAATGAATCTTTACTATCTAGCATAGGTTAAGGTTTTAAATGAAACTTTGCATTGAACCTTGCTATTTAGTATGTTAGCTTGCTAAGTTGACATATTATTTCATTATGATACTAATGATGTCTACTTGCAAGTGATAAAAATTTGAAAGGCTATGCTATCTAAAAGAAAAATGTAAAAGGAAATGAAAAGCTTGGGCAAATTTATAAAAAATAAGGTATGGATTCAATTTTGCAAAAACCTTAGTATAATAATTGAATTTTCATGTTTAATGATGTCTCCATACTCATGATTGATGATTGCATGATAAATGTTTGAATTTTCATGAGTAGGAAAAATCTTGATAACTTAACTCATTTCATTATATCATGATGTTTATGAAATTAAACTAGGTTAAAATTCTTCTTTAGAGACTTCATTTTAAGTTACAAATGAAATGACCATGTTTAGATACACACATGTTATGATTCTAGGTGTTCAATCTTGAAAATTCATGAGTAGATGAAAATGTCATAACTAGATAAATTAGAGGACTTAAGCTTGAGAAGTTTGACCCAAGTCAATAAATTGACTTGGACACTTGAATTTAAGTCCAAACTTCATAAACATGTTTAGGAATAGGTATGACATGTTTTCATGCACTTAGAGTGAAAAATTCATATGGATATGGATAAAATGACATAGAGGTCAATTCATGCTTACCTCTCTTGAACCAAGTTGACTCAAGCCAACAAGTTGACCTAAAGGTTTCCTTTTCAATCCATATTTGAGGAACATGTTTAGATTTACTCATGTTAGGTATCCATAGGTTTAAGTATAAAAAATCATGAGTAAATGTTAAGATTGAAACTTAGCAAGTTTCGTAAAAACTAGTTTAGTTTTGAATGAAACCATGCTAGATTGATATCTTGACTTAAGAACATAATTTTCATTCCAAACTTGACATATACTCTTTACATGACCATCATGTGGTGTCATGAAAGTTTGAATGAAAATTGAACACATTTTAAGAATAACTGAAAATTACAAAAATATCATTTCAACCTACAATTTGTATAATTTTAGTTATTTCTAGAGAAATATAGAAAAATCCTTTTTAGATGATTCTTGAAACTGCACATTCACTGAAAAATATAGTTTTATCAGTAAAAATTTCAAAAAGTTTTATCAAGAATCTAATTTATAATGAAATTTTGAAGTTGAATTTCGAAAACACAAAGTATCCTTATTTGAAATATCAATCTTTCCGATACTTTGATTTTTCTTCGAAAACTTCATATAAAAACTCATGTACACCATTTGGATTCCATTCCTAATATCATTCACTCAATTTCATGAGTAAAATCATTTCTAGGAATGATCTTGATATTTTGGATGATAGCTAGGATCCAGTTGTTTATTTGAAAATAATATAGGATGAAAAATGAACTTAGAAAATTCATTTTGAGTTCAAACTTGATACATGCATTTCAAATGACCATTCAATAATTGGTATAAAAAATTTTCGTCCAAACAAATTGGTTTCAAAAATATTTGTCAAAAATATGATTTTGTATAAACTTAAAAGTTTGATTTTTTGAAAACTTTAAGTATAGGTTGACCTAAGTCAACAAAGTGAATTAAAAAAATTCATCTTAAGCCCAAACTTCATTCATAGACTTACATTATCTCATCTTTGATGTCTAGATGCCTAAATATGAGAAAACATGAATAGATAGCAAAACATTGAGACTTAGCATTTTCATGTTCTCATGTTTATTTCAAATGAAAACATGCTAAGTTCATATTTGGATTGAATGACATTAGTTTCACTTCAAACTTGATATACATGAGTTAAATGACTATATCTTTGTATTTTGAAAGTTTGAATGGAATCTAAAAATGTCAAGAAAAAGAAACAATATTCATTTTGAGAGCATACATGATTTAGCTTTAATTGTATCTATCTTTTTTTTTTATCATGTATGATTTTGTTTCATATCAAATTATTTGTTTTCCATCCCTTGGTTGAGATTTTCATGTTTTATGAAAAATAATCTTTAGAGTCTCAACTTCATGAGAAAAATAAATAAAAAAATTGTTCTTCATCCCTTTGTCTAGATTGACATTTCTTGCCCTTTTTTATTGATGTCAAAAGGGGGAGAAGAGTATAGGTATAAAGGGGGAGAAAACTATGGAGAATAGTATAGGAAAATTGGGGTGAAAATTATAAGTAAAGGGGAGAAAAATATAGGAAATCCATGCATATAGATAGGGGGAGAAATCCCTTAGTTGATATCTTTCTATGCTTTAATGATATATATTTTCTCAACGATGTTTGTCATCATCAAAAAGGGGGAGATTGTTGGCTTTAGGTTTTCAACCTAAGTCTTAATCTCGGTGTTGATGGTTTTGATGATAACAAACATGGGACTAATAATTTCATTGAGAATATCTTCAGGTTCCATATCAGTAGCATTCGATGTCCTCGATCGAAAAAATAGGAGAAATTGGAAATCGGAAGGACATTGATCGTCGCGCTCGAGTTTGTCGCAGAAGTTTCTCGAAGATTGGCAAGTGCACCAAAGATGCATTGGATGAGCTCAAAGATCACATGGAAAGCTCTCCAAGATGATGCTCGTTGAAAGTTGGAACCCGAAAACGAAGCGCGAAAGAAATCAGTTGAAAAATACAATCAGCCTAAGTTCGATCGATTGGGCGATCGACCGAATAGGGTAAAGTAAAGGGCACCAGCTATTTCGGTCGACAAGTCGGTCGACCGACTAGTGCCGAAAAGGGGTAGTAGCTACGTTGGTCCACCGGTCGGTCGATCGATCGAAGCCCAAATTAGGCAGTAGCTCGGGCGGTCGACTAGTCGGTCGATCGACCTACCTTTGCTGAAGACGCAAGATTGCGTCGGTCGACCGACCACAAAAAGAAAGCAGTGGTCGAATGACCGGTCGATCGGTTGATCGACCGACCTATCGACCGGCGGCCTGCAACGGATAAAAAACTATATGTTGAGCTGCCATTTCTTCAGAAGGGTATAAATACACCCTAATATGATTCATTTATCACTCTTCCCTGACTTCTACATATATTATTGAGCATTTAAAGGGGAGTTTAAAGCCTTCCAAGTGATTGATTGAAGCGCGCCTATTCTTCTGTCGAGTTCTTCTTCTAGAGCCAGCTGCTTCCCTCAACTCTGCTGCAACACAAGATTTATCTTCTAGCAAGTTGGAGGTTCTAAGGCTTGGAAAAGAGTAGATAATTTTGTTTTACTTTAAGCTCTTTTCCCTTGTAATTTTATCTGTTGTTTGAATTGGTTTTTGATTTGGGTTTGTGAGAAGACCTTGTGTTGGGTCTTGCGTATAAGTGGTATCCTTGGTGTAAGGAGTAAAGCCACTTGTGTATACTTAGTGATTACTAGGATTAGTTCTAGTTGTCCCTTAGGTTGAGGTGGGAAAGTGCTTTCGGTAGGAAGGCGGGATACTTCCGGGTGTGGAAGTGCTTTTGGTTGGAGAGCGGCGACTTTCTGGTGAAAAGTCCTCTGTGTAAGGGAAACTAATTAATCTAGTAAAACTTAGTTTGGAAATCCTAAGCGTGGTGCTTAGGTAGTGGAGTAGGCATTGGGGCCGAACCACTATAAATTCTGTGTTTGCATTGTTTTTAATTGGTTGGTTTATTTGCTTGATTATTTATCGCTTCCGCATATAATCATCAAATTGATAATTTCCTAAACGATTTGAGAACGATTAAAATTGGAATTTAGGTGAATCGTATAGTAAACACACTATTCACCCCCCCTCTAATGTCGCCATTTCTCCCACACAAAGCAATGGGTCGTCACTCACAAGGTAACCATGACAACCTGAGATCAAAGGATTGCTTGGACCTACTATCACCCGAGGAACATCCAATGGACACTCATGTAAGGATTCCATTTTGTGTTCCTCGTGTAGGTTCGTTCAGTGAACTCATTCCATAATGAGCACTTGCACATGTACATTAATGACGCCTCATAGGTAACCATGAGATCAACTGCCCCTTATCGTATAGGGTATGTACAAAGTGCACTTGTCTATCCAGAATCACTGATCCCCTAATTGGTGATCCTACGACTAGGAACATTTAGAACAGGGGCATCTAGATTCCAAGTCTCACTAGCTTGACCTCATCATGGCCTCGGAATCATTTGCCTAGGTTCACGGGGTTCATCACAATCTTTATGAATAAAGATGTAGCATATGAAGAAAATGTTGCCTCATTAAGTTGATTACCCATGAATAGTCCCTAAACACATCGACATTTGATTGGTTCAAGAGCACTATTCCTTTCAATAACATATCTGCTCATTTATATTTTTCTTTTCATCGTAGAATATTTATCATGTCATCTTCACCATTGTTGTTTTACATTCTTGATGCTAAAGAATTAACTGGACAAAATTAAGTCGATTGGTTGTGAAATTTAAGGATAATCTTCACTCAAGAGAATCTCTCTCGTATTCTTGATTCTACGGGACCGGTGCAGCCCCTTGGGGAAGGGGATTATAGCGAGGAAGAGAGGACAACTTATCTAAAGCTGCAGGAAGAATGGCAAGAAGATAATATTGGTGAAATGGTCACACTAGATGGGGGCTGAATAGTGTGTTATCTAAATCTTTTTTGCCTAATTCCGATTTAAATCTTTTCTTAAACTACTTAGGTAATTCACAAATTCGAACAACAAGCGGAAGCAATAAATTAGACAATTAAATAAACACAAGAGAGACAATGCTAACACAATGATTTATAGTGGTTCGGCACCAATACCTACTCCACTACCTAAGCACCCCGCTTAGGATTTCCAAACTAGTTTAACTAGATTAATTAGTTTCCTTACAATGAGGACTTTACACCAGAATGTCTCCGCTCTCAAACCGAAGGCACTTCCACACTCGGAAGTATCCCGCCTTCCTACCGAGAGCACTCTCCCACCTCAACCTAAGGACAACTGAACTAATCATAGTAAACTACGTTTACACCGGTGGAATTAAGCCTTAACACCAAGGCAACCACCAACTCAATCAAACCTAAAAACCTAGGTTAACACACTTGATATACAATGAAAATAACCAAGAACATACAATAACAATTGGAGCAATAAACAAATCAAACTATACTTAGCTTCCGAAGAAACTCCTTAGTCCTCTTGATGCCTTGAGAAGATGAATCTTGAAGGTTCAAAGGCTAGATCAAGGTTTTATCATGGAAACTAGGGTTTGTAAAGAGATGGCTCAAGAAAAGCTTTAGAGATGATCAAAGATGGCTCAATGGAAGCTTAGATGTATCAACAACCATGAGGGAGAGAGTTTGGGTGGGTTTTCATAACCCCCCAAACAACAAGGCTCGTCAACGAGCATTTTTCTGCCCATTGCCGACGCCCGGTCGCTTTCTGATCGATCATCGGTCGACCGACCGAGCGACCACCCAAAAGATCGACCGAGCGGCTGCCCAAGCGACCACACCCTTCTGCCATTTCTGGGCACAGTTCGGTCGACCGACTTGTGCTACCAAACCTGGGCAGACTGCTTGGTTTAGCTATTTTTTTGCTCATTTGTTCATTTTTGGGTTCCATCTTCGCTAAGTCTACTTATATAATATTTATTAACTTTTAGTTATATAAGTATTACCCCCATTTGGATTCAATAAAAATATCTAAAATATTAAAATCCTTAAGAATCAAAATCTAAATTTTGGGGTCTAGTACAAATTTCCTAAAACCGAAAATTTTATAATCTTTCGGGTCAAATATGCATAGGTTAAAAGCTTCCAAAAAATCCTTAAAAATATGTTGTTTACTAGTTTTTACCTAAGGAACAATTACTGAGACTTTTGGTGCCAAGAAAATGTCTAGGTCATATAGCCCTCCGAGGAGCTCCCTAGGCTTAGTGAATTTCAGCGCCTTTTCTAATTTTTTGGGTTTTCGTATTTTTGGATTCGGGTTTGGTTTTTGGGTTCTTATGTATCAAATAGAGGATTTACAACACATGCTAGACACCCTAAACCTAAACTCTATCTTCCCGACAAAATCCAAGCGTTGACGACCATCCTTGCTGATTTCTTTGATTTCTCCAATTTCTCTAATTTTTTCGATCGAGGACGTCGTGCGCTAACCGATATAGAACCTGAAAATAACTCTCCATGAAATCATTAGTTCCATGTTTGTTATCATCAAAACCAAGATTAAGACTAAGGTAGAAAACCTTAGGCCAACAATCTCCCCCTTTTCGAGGATGACATACATATATATGAAAATATATTCATTAAAGCACAAATGATATCAATAATGGGATTTTCTCCCCTATGAACATGCATATCTATGAAAATAAACTCCCCCTATATATATGCAGGTTTTCCTATATTTTCTTCCCATTTACCTATATTTTTCTCCCCCTTTTGTCATCAATCAAAAAGGGCAATAAAAGTCGAAGTTGAAACTCTAAAAGATTTTTTCAAAACCGCTAAAGTCTCAACTCAAGGGATGAAAACCAAACATTGAATAAGAGACTAAACCATACATGATATCTTGAGATGATAAGTGAAATCCAAAACGAAGAATCATGAGGTAACTTAAGTATCGATATTTTTAAGTATCGGTCAAAGAGTCAAAAATCACTTTAGAAATGATTTTCTCATCAAATGAGTAGAATGATATCATAAGTGAATTTAAAATATCATTCAAACTTTTATGACACCACATAATGGTCATGTAAAGAGTATATGTCAAGTTTGGAATGACAATTATCTCCTTAAGTCAAGATATCAACCTAGCATGGTTTCATTCAAAACTAAGTTAGTTATCATGAAACTTGCTAAGTGTCAATCTTATCATTTAGTCATGGTTTTTCAAATTTAAACGTATGGACACCTAACATGAGTAATTCTAAACATGTTCCCCAAATATGGATTGAAAATGAGACCTCTAAGTCAATTTGTTGACTTGGGTCAACTTGGTTCAAAAGAGATTATCATTAAATGACATCTATGTCATTTTATCCATATCCATATGAATTTTTTCATTCTAAATGCATGGAAACATGTCATACCTATTCCTAAACATGTTTATGAAGTTTGGACTTAAAATGAAGTGTCCAAGTCGATTTGTTGACTTGGGTCAAACTTTTTCAAGTTTAAATCCCCTAAAGTGATCTAGTTATCAGGTTGGTCATCTACACATGAGTTTTCAAGTTTAAACATCGAGAATCATGTTGTGTGTGTATCTAAACACGTTTATTAGGTGTAGACTTAAAAATGAGGTATCTAGAGTCAAATCTTAACCTAGAGCAAGATTCATTCAATGAAATTTGCCTAAGTACTAAAATTCATCCTACTCATGAGATTTCAAGAAGTTATCATGCAAATTCAATCATGAGTATAGAGACATTATTAAAGCATGAATATTGAGTATTAAATTAAGATTTTTGTAAAACCAAAATCATAACTCATTCTTGGAAATTTTGCCAAACTTGTCTTTTTTACTTTTCAATTTTCTTCATGTTAGCATAACTTTCCATTAACATTTTCAACTTGCAAGTAGACTTCATTAGTAGATAATGAAATTAAGGCTACTAGCAAGTTAATCATACCAAATAGCGAAGAGGGATTCAAATATCATTTTCAAAATACATATTTGCTAGATAGTTTGAAATCCGTTTTAAATGAAATCAAGTGATACTATTTTAAGAGATTACAAAAATAATAAATATGAAAACATGATCTCTAATCCTTCCTATTGGTTGAAAATCGAAACGCCACAATGAGCCTAAGATTTAGAATTGCAAGGTCACATGAGTCCGTTATAGGCATCATAGGTCTCCGAAGAGACCGAAAATCAAAAATCAAAATCATTTTTGAAACTTATCAAGAGTGGAAAATCTACTAATATTAAGCATATATCAATACTCCAACTATAATTTAAGCAAGTGGGTATAGGAGATATACCAAAGTGTTTGATGCCAATTTTCATACCTATGGCATCATGCTAGCTTGAAGTTGCAAACTCTTGGAGATTTTTCATTTGGATCCAAAGTCAGCTTCAATATTTCGTTTCTCTTTACCCTTGTTTGGTATCTCCCCTTACAAGAAAACATGATACTTTTGGTACCCAAATGCTTTTGGGTCCTAGGGGGTTAGTAGGCTTAGGTACACAAAGTGTCTTCACAACACTTAGGTTCATTTTAAAGGCACCATCATATATTGCATGCACAAAAATACCATAACAAAAGCAATGTTCATTAAATTTCTTTTCCTTTTTGCTATGGACATGAGATTTATTATTAGAATTCTTGACATGTGAACTAAGATGAGCATGAGCATTCTTGATAGAAACATTCATCTTCTTATGATCATGAGGCCTAGAGGTAGAATACTTAACATGATAAGCATGAGATGCATGAGTATTCTCAAAAGTGTTATTTCTCCTTTTTGGATTCTTAAAGGTAGAAACTTTTGTAAATTCCTTTACCTTTGTCAAGTCATCCATGGATTTATATAAAGCATGCATTTGAGATTTCAACATATGTTTTTCCTTATTGATTTTTGAGTTTTCATTTTTCAAAATCTCATTCTCAATTTTGAAACCAATTTTCAAGTTTTCATTTCAAGCTTTAAGTCCTTAAGCTCAAGTTTCAACATATCATGACAAGGATCAAATGAGCTAGATTTCAATTTCTCATTTTCTAATTCTAGAGCATGCATATGTAAACTAAGTCTATAATTCTCCTTTTTAATCCTTTTGTTTTCCTTATCCTTTTTTAAAAGCAAGACATACAAGTTTTTATACTCATCCATTAATTCATCATAAAGCAAATCATGAGAGCTAGATGAGTTAATGCTATCATTTTCATTAACATGACTTGAAGGAGAATAGTGTACCGCATTGTTATCATTCATGAGGCAATCTTTTGATGTGACTTCATAGTCATGGTAAGAGGACACTTCACTTGAGTGAAATAAGGATGTGGAAGCATTCAACCTCTTCTTTGCCTTGTTCTCCACGGTAGGGCAATTCTTCTTTTAGTGCTTCTTTGACGAAACACTTTGAGCTTCAAAAACCATGTTATTATTGGAGGGATGACCATTGTAATCACCACCTTCAGTAAAAGTCGCTAACTCCTAGGTCTTTGCATAATCATATAATACATTCAAGCAAGCCCAAATATCAAATGCGGAAGTACAATGCATGACCTTTTCAAAGAACAAAATATGCAATTCATAGCTTTAGCATTTGATTCAAACATGTTTATTTGTTCTTGGGTCCATGCATTCATGTTTTCCTAAGGTTCAATATATTTAGTATTTACCATGTCAAATACATCTAAACCTTGAGTCTTTAGAATAGTGTACATTATACTCTTCCAAAGACCAAAGTTAGACTCATCGAACCTAGGAGCTATAGATGCTACCAACTCTAGTGCAATTTTCGGATCGAGATTAGATGTAGAGGAGACGGTGAAATCTCAATCTACGACCCGCTCTGATACCAAATATTGGTGAAATGGTCACACTAGAAGGGGGGGGGTGTGTGTGAATAGTGTGTTATCTAAATTATTTTTGCCAAATTCTGATTTTAATCTTTTCTGAAACTACTTAGGCAATTCACAAATTCTAAAAGCAAGCAGAAGCAATAAATAAGACAATTAAGCAAACACAAGAGAGACAACCCTAACACAAAGATTTATAGTGGTTCGACCCCAATGCCTACTCCACTACCTAAGCACCCTACTTAGGATTTCCAAACTAGTTTAACTAGATTAATTAGTTTCCTTACAATGAGGACTTTACACCGAAAAGTCTCCGCTCTCAAACCGAAGGCACTTCCACACCCAGAAGTATCCCGCCTTCCTACCAAGAGTACTCTCCCACCATAACCTATGGACAACTCAACTAATCCTAGTAAACTACATTTACACCGGTGGAATTAAGCCTTAACACCAAGGCAACCACCAACTCAGTCAAACCTAGCAACCTAGGTTTACACACTTGATATACAATGAAAATAACCAAGAAAATACAATAACAATTGAGCAATAAACAAATCAAACTATACTTAGCTCCAAAAGAAACTTCCTAGATGAATCTTGAAGGTTCAAAGGCTAGATCAAGGTTTTATCATGGAAACTCGGGTTTGCAAAGAGATGGCTCGATGGAAACTTAGTTGCATAAACAACCATGAGAGAGAGAGTTTGGGGTGGGTATTTATAACCCCCCCAAACACCAAGGCTCGTCAACGGGCATTTTTTTGCGCATTGTCGACGCTCGGTCGCTTACCGGTCGATCGTCAGTCGATCGATATAGCGACCACACCCTTTTGTCATTTCTGGGATAGTTCGATCGATCGACTTGTGCAATCGAACCTGGGCAGACTGCTTGGTTTGGCTAATTTTTTTGCTCGTTTGTTCTTTATTGGGTCCCGTCTTCGCTAAGTCTACTTATATAACTTTTATTAACTTAAACTTATATAACTTTTATTAACTTTAAGTCAATAACTTTGAAACATAAATGTTATATAAGGATTACCCCCCATTTGGATTCAATAAAAATATATAAAAAATTAAAATCCTTAAGAATCAAAATCTAACTTTTGGGGTATAGTACAAATCCTTAAGAAAATCCTTTAAAATATGTCGTTTACTAGTTTTTACCTAAGGAACAATTACCGGGACTTTTGGTGCCAAGAAAATATCTAGGTCATATAGTCCTCCTAGGAGCTCTCTAGGCTTAGTGAATTTCAGGGCCTTCTCTAATTTTCCGGGTTTTCGTGTTTTGGGGTTTGGGTTTGGTTTTTGGGTTCTTATGCATCAAATAGAGGATTTACAATAAATGCTAGACACCTTAAACCTAAACTCTATCTTCCCGATGAAATCCATGCGTCGATGACTGTCCTTACCAATTTCTCTGATTTCTTCAATTTCTCCTATTTTTCCGATCGGGGACGTCATGCGCTAACTGATATGGAACCTGAAAATAACTCTCCATGAAATAATTAGTTCCATGTTTGTTATCATCAAAACCGAGATTAAGACCAAGGTAAAAAACCTTAGGCCAATAGATAACACCATTGTTCAATGCATGATGCTAGCATCCTTGTCAAATGAATTGCAGAAGCAGCATGGACATTTGGATACCAAAGCTATTCTGCTCCACTTCAAGGTGTTGTATGGTGAGCAAATCAAGACTGCTAGGTACGAACTGTGTAAAAAACTCCTCCAAGCCAAAATGGAGGAAGGCACTCCAGTTGAGACACATGTGTTCAAACTAATCAATTTGATTGATGAGTTAGAGAGGCTGAGGTTCACCATGGATGAGGAACTGAGTCAAGACTTAGTACTCCAATCCCTCCTGGATTCATTTCCATAGTTTATTGTAAACTTCCACATGAACAAGAAGGACATCTCGTTCCTTAATATGTTGAAGACCGCTGAGTCCCACCTTGTGAAGGATAAGGACAATGTCTTATTAGTGGGAGATGCCTTTGAAGCAAATAAATGCTCTGTTAAGAACAAAGTGAAAAATAAAGCTGTGAAACCTAAGTGAAATATCAAGAAGAAAGGGAAGGTTGTTTGTAATACTCGATATTTCCTAATATATAAAAATTTTATTTGGTGCAGCGAGCGGGATCGGGGAATAGCCGGGTTGAGTCACGAAAATCGACGCAAATAGAAGGTATAATTTTATTTGTTTGACTCGTGAATTATGTTTATATAATTTATGTGTTAGATCAATTCAAGTCGGGTTCGCGGGTTGAGTCGGGGCTCAATTCGGGCTCGGGTTGAGTTGAGTAAGGGAACTTAAGTCATGAGGGCATTTTTGTCAAAAAAAAGGATTAAAACCCTCTCACCCCAAGCCGCCGTGCGGCTCAAAGCAAGAGAGAGCCGCACGCAGCCCGGGGTGAAGAGGAGGGGAAGAAGCTTGTGGACGGCGCCGGTCTCGTGTCGCCATCGGAGAAGTTGGGATCACCTTCATCTAGTCCATCTCCTTCATTTGATCAAGGTGAGTGGTTGGATTTTTGGTTATATGGTGAGGCGGGTGCCGAACCTACTAAAAGTGCTGGATTGAGGGTTTTCTCGCGAGTTCTTATCGATTCGTAGTATTTTTCTTCGATCTCTTCGCTATTTTAAATCACTGATGTATCAGATTTACTTTAGATCTCCGTATTTTGATGATCTAGGGGCCGAACGAGTAGAGGGAAAAGGTCATGCCAAAAATTTCCCCAATTCTCTCAATTGATTTAAACCCCTTTAGATCGGTTTCAATTTAAAATCGTATAGATTTATGGTTTAATCGCTGAAGTTGATGATCGAGATCCCTTTTCTCTAAGCCTTGAGTGCTTGGCCGAGCAAGGGGGAGCCTTGTTCAAGGTCCGGTCGAGCAAAGAGGGAGGAACTTGATCAAGAATTCAACTAGGGTAGATCACAAACCTAATTGTTAGGGTTCATGGTCAAAAACTCCCTCTCCTCCTACCCTTGTAGGCTCGACAGTGCAAGACATGCCCTGCTCAAAGTCTGGCCAAGCAAAGAAGGAGGGGATGGTGACCGAAAGGAATTAACCTTCATACTTAGAAATATTAGAGACATTAGGAAACGAAGATCACCTAGATTGACAAGTAGAGCTACGATGAGAATTAGGTAAGACACCAATTAAGGGAAACTATAACCTTGGTGCATATATTTAGCGACATTATGAGGTAGCAATTATTCCTAAACTTTCCTTATCAAATTTTTGAAGTTAGTTTAATTTTTACCATGCTAGATAATTTCTTTCCTTGCTGAGTTTATTTCCTTCAAGCATAATTTAAATTCCTTGACTCTGGCTTGAGTTTATTTACCATGCTATATTTAGTGGTCGGTTGCCATAGTTTGTGTAGGGCCTTATAAATGGTCGGATCCTTCACTACTATTCAGTTAGGCCGAACGGCTAAAAAATGTCTTGGATTCTAGACATATTTACTGATGTAACTATCTAGTGTTTTATATGATTATATATCAGGGTTTAAGTAAAGGTTCGAAGAACCTCTGACTGAGTTCCTCAGGAACTCATGGTTTTATTTGTTATTTTGCAGAGCCCGACCAGTGAGGTACGGCTTGGTGGCATGGTGCGACTAGAGGGCAGGCATTGGCGCAGATCTCGTAGCAGGCAGTCATGTGGTCGTAGTCGTGCCGATTTGAGTTGTAAACATGCACTTAGTAGTTGGTCTTTGAAAAACTTGTATTTGTTTAAAATCTTGAGTCTTGAGTTGTTTCCTTCGAATTTGAAACTACTAAAATTTGTTTTGGTTTTTGAATAAAGATTTACGCCACTATCCTTTTCTCATGTTGCTTGGATGTACAATGTTTTCTTATATGTTATTGTTTAGTGCATGTGGTAGGCTTCGGGGTACCGACACATACCCTCGCCGGTCACGCACCCTGAGTTGGGGCGTAACAAAGTTGGTATCAGAGCTTCTGGTTAGGTCTTGACTATGACTAGGAATTGGGTACTGTATGAGGCATATGCTAGCATGTCGACACAAGATATAGTTATGCTACGAGATCAGGTGGCCACGACTGCACCTCAGCGTACCATGTGGTTAGTACTTTAAAATTCAGCTATAAGTTGTTGGTATTAATGGAAAAAAATTTCTTTATGCTAGTGTGATGGAGACTCACATTGCTGCGTTGAGTGGCAGTGGTAGTAATTGCACTGAACGCCAGGGCCGAGGCCGAGGTCGGGGCAGGGGGTTGGGAAGGGAGCAGTTAGAGGAAGGGGTGCAAGACCGCATAGTCACTCAGTTGTAGACTGAGGTGGCTTAGTTGACAGAGGCGCTCCGCAGAGAGCCAGAGTTGAGGCAGCAGCAACAGTAGCCGTAACCGATACCCGTGGTACTCGTAGTGCCAGAAGTGACTGAGCTAGTAGTGCCGGTGGTCAGAGTTCCATGGGTGCCCACCTAAGTAGACTTTGTTAAGTTGAGGCCGCCGGTGTTCACTGGGACAGATAGGCAGGTATAGGTCACCGATTTTCTAGGTGACTGCTACGAGCTGTGTGTGGAGCTTGGGTGCTCATCCGAGTCAGCGGCTTGGATGGTAAGCTTAGAGCTTAGGGGACAGGCAAAGAACTAGCTACACACGTGGAGGGACCGCAGGATAGTAGATGCACCACCTCCTACATGGGAGGAGTTCAGGGCGACCGTAGTGGAGCAGTATTTACCACTGAGTGTTCGCGATAAGCGTGCAAGGGAGTTTGAGATGCTATGTCAGATGGGTGGTATGACCGTGTCAGACTACGAGATGGAGTTCACCAGGCTCTCTAAGTATCACCCCACCCTAGTGGTTACTGAGACCGCTAAAAAGAAAAACCACGAGAAACCACAGAAAAAGGGAGGGTAGATCCACACACTTGATTAGGATGAATGATTGGAGGATAACTCCTGGTCGACGGCCTTTGAGTTTGGATCCAAAAGGTGGCAGCTCAACTCAAAGAAGGGGGAAAGGGGCCGGCTCGGCTCCACCCAAGCCGCCGGCTTCAAGAAAGGGGAAGATAGAGAGGGGGCAGCTCTGCTCAGGCGGCTCCTCTCTGCTCGGCTCCAGCGGAAGGGAGAGGGGAAAGAAGGGGGTGGTGACTCAGGCGTCTGCTGCTTGGCTTGGCGGCTTCAAGGAAGAGAGATGGGGAGGGGCGGCTGCTGCTTGAGGGCGACTCCTCTCCTCCCTCACTCGGCTGGTGCGGCTCCAATAGGGAGCCGCCAACCCTAGGGGGGGGGGGATTTTATAATCCCCTCCCAAACCACCTGTCCACACCCTAACCCGCACTCTCCTCAAACCTCGATCCGCAACCCGCTAATTAAACCCAGACTAACCCCATGCTAAAATACAAGCATCAAATACATGCACACATAAATGCAACATGATTTAACAATCATGCACACACAACAACATAATTAAATAAATTCATCTACGCAAACAAGAAATTACATAATTCATATTCCTACTTACCCGAGCTCGCAAGCTCGCACCGGACCATGAGTCGACTTGGTTCGACCTCGAACTAGCCCGCTAGGCTAGCAAACACAAACAATAAAAAATATCTAGGATATTACAGCTTCACCTTTTCCGCTGCCTCCTCAACCAGGTCGGGTCCCATCATAAGGGAATCCCCTGCCTCAAACCAGCCTATAGGCAACCTACATCGCCGCCCATACAATGCCTCAAAAGGGGCCATCCCGATGCTGCTATGATAGTTGTTATTGTAGGCAAACTCAACCAAGGGTAAGTGTCTCTCCCAACTGCCCTCCAAATCCATGATACATGCTCTTAGCATGTCCTCCAATGTTTGAATGGTCCGCTCCGACTGACCATATGTCTGAGGGTGAAATGTAGTGTTGAATCAAACCTGAGTGCCTAACGCCTCCTGGTAAGACTGCCAAAAATCGAGCTGTGAACTGAGTACCCCGATATGAGATGATCATAATAGGGACACCATGATATGCTACGATCGATCAAAAAACAACCTCGCATATTGCTCGGCTGAATGGTCATCCTTACTGGTATGAAATGTGTCATCTTAGTTAGGCGATCCACCACCACCCAGATGGAATCATTGCCCTTCCAAGACTTCGGCAATCCTATCACAAAATCCTTGGTTATCTTTTCCCATTTCCACTATAGTACCTCTAAGTTCTGGAGCACTCCTGCCGGCTTAAGATGTTTGGCCTTCACCTGCTGACATACCAGACACTTAGACACAAACTCAGCCATCTCTTTCTTCATGCCTTTACACCAATAATTCTGCCTTAGATCACGGTATATTTTCGTGGCTCTCGGATACATGGTATATGTAGATCAATGAGCCATCTCTAGCACCTACCTACGAACCTCAGCCATGTCTGGCACCACTACCCTATTCTTAAACCCCAAAACGTCCTCTGAGTCAATACCCAAACAATTATTAGCATCATCTCTCCTGACCAGATCCTTAGTGAGTGCATAAAAAACATTCTCTTCCTGCGCTGCCCGTAGCACGTCTACCAACATGGACTGCACCCTCGAGTGAGCCACCAATGCACTAGAGGCTGATACTGACAAGACTGCCCCACCATCCAAACACATGGCCAAATCTTGAGCCAACCACCTCCTCCTAACTACCAAATGAGCTAGACTGCCCATAGACTTCCTGCTCAAAGCATCTGCCACCACATTAGTCTTCCCCGGATGGTACATGATCGTGCAGTCATAGTCCTTCAAAAGTTCAAGCCATCTCCTCTGCCTCAGGTTCAACTCCTTTTGGATGAGCAAATACTGGAGGCTCTTATGATCAGTGTACATCTCACAAGCCTCGCCAAAAAGGAAGTGACGCCATAGCTTCAATGCGAACACCACTACTGCTAGCTCAAGATCATGAGTCGGATAATTTTTCTCGTGAACCTTCAACTGTCGGGAGGCATAAGCTATCACCCTACCATTCTGCTTTAAAACACAACCCAAGCTAACTCGGGAGGCATAACAATAAAGAACAAACCCTCTCGAGCCCGAGGGTACAACTAGAACTGGTGTCGACGTCAAACGGTCCTTGAGCTTCTGAAAGCTCCCCTCGCACTTACTGTACTAGATGAACTTGACCTTCTTTCGAGTCAGGCAGGTCAATGGAGTTGCAATCGTGGAGAAATTCTCCATAAATTTCCTGTAATAACCTGCCAACCCCAAGAAGCTGCGAATCACTGTGTCATTAGTCGACCTCTTCTAATTTTGAACTGCTTCTATCTTTGCGGGGTCCACACCCTATAACCCGCACTCACATCAACCCGGATCCGCAACCCGCTAACTCGCCTTAGCTCAACTAACCTCATGCTCTACACAAGTATCAAACACATGCACACCCATATGCAACATAATTTAATCAATCAAACTATATTATTATAAACCATAATTCGACTTACCCGAGCTCTCAAGCTCGCACCGGAACATGAGTCAACTTGGCTCGACCTCGAACTAGCCCGCTAGGCGGACAATCACAAACAATAACAAAAATCAATAATAATATATTGGATATTACAGGGATGCACATTTCCTTCATCGCCCAACATTTATATGGATCTTGCGATGAAAAAAATTGAGAAAAAAATTGAGATAGAGTTGCTGATTGATGAGTATAAATTATTGCTAGTACTCATTGTCTATTTCATGTTATGTTATTGTCACTACAATGAAAGTGACAATTAGAGACAACCAAATTTGTCTCTAAAAGTGGAATATTTGCCTCTATAACTTTTAGAGGCAAATAAAATTGATCGTCTCTAGAGCTCCCATCCCTAAAAGTATTAGGGACCTATAATGCATTTGTCTCTACAAATATTAATATAGGCATATATATTTGTCTCTAATATATAAATACTATTAGATGCACATAATATATTTGCCTCTAAAAATATTAATAGAGGCATATATATTTGCCTCTAAAAATATTAATAGATGCATATATGTTTGATACATTAATATTTTAAATAAATTATATAAAAATATTTAAACACATACCAAATAATAAGGCCATGCAATACTTCGTCCAATAGCTTGTCGAATGGTCTTGATATTTCCAATAGGCCATAGTAATGATTCATTCATAATCAATGCTTTCTTCAATATGTACTTCACACCATTCATCGCTCAATTCATGCCCTCCAACTCTTGTAGATTGATGTGTACTCTTCAAAATACCTTTAGCTACTAGACATGCACCTTTGTTGTGAGATAATAGTGCGTGAGATAATTTGAGTCTTTGGCATGCACCTTTAGCAATAACTTGGAGAATATCAGCCACCAGAAAGGCTAACCATAAAGTAGTAACTTCATCAACAAGTCCTCATCCTTCCGCACGAAGACTGAGAAGTCAACCTATGCTGGAAGCAATACCAAAAAAATTAAATCATATTCTAATTTTCGAACACTGTAGCATGAAAAATGAATTGATCCTGATTTTGCAAATTCACAACATATTAAAGTTCATTAACTTATTAACTTCTTAATTCCATGAAGACCCATATTAAAGTTTAAATATCTTCCCGTGTATTAAAATATTTGCACTATGAGGAATTCAATTTGGCATCTATTCCATCACTTAGCTACATCATTAGCATAAAGCATATGTTTTTTCCTGAAATCATCACTACTTTCCCCTTGATAGCTGTACCAAAAACTTATTTTACACCTTATTCCAATGGCGGGCCAATTTCATTGCTTCCTATTTGAATTCCATTTATAAGGATATTGGATATATAATCCTGAAATTGTCAATGTCTTCAAGATTACTTCTAGACATGCCTAGTTTGGTAGGTCTTAATCTCCCTAGCATATACTAACTACTAGGTCATACAAAGATTTAAGGTGTCTCAAAAAATTGAGATTATTGTCAACTATTGACTAGTAACACCGAAGATGCAGTTTATACAAGATTGGTTAAAGTAAATGAACATATCATTAATTTTCTAATACTAATTAAAGTGAAGCGTAGGTTATGACTGAGCAAGAGTAGCGATTTTCTTATACTAATAATTGTTGATACTAAAGGAGAAAAGAGAGATTAATTATTGTTAAGTGACTAGCCCGACGTCAGATGCCCGTCAATGCAACCGTTAGGTGCTGACGTGGCATCTAACTCAGCAAATTAAAAAATATTTTTTTATTATCACTTATGCCACATCAGCATGTAATAAAAAATATTATAATATTATATAAATAGAAAAAACTAATGTATCTATCCCAAACTTTAGTCATTGTAACAAATCTATCCCAACATTTAATCTTTCTCCCTAATCTATTCCAAACATTGGGATTGACAACAATTATAATTGTTGAAGATAAATGATTTTTAAATACATCAAAACTCTTACTTTATCCGATAATTCCATATCCGATTTCATCAAATTCTTTTTCCTTTAAAAAAATTACACGAAAAACCTTTTAACACCTCGAAGAATCCCACGTCTAATTTCATCAAAATTAATTTATAGTCGTTACATATAAATTTCATTTCAGATTTTGTATTTTTTAAAAATAAAAATTTGTAGTATAATAAAGAAATTTTATGAAGAAAATTAAATACTAAACCAAATTAAATACAATATAAATAATGTTACATGTATGATATATAATAATATTATCAGTAAAATATATTGATTTGGTTCAAATTTTTAATATTTTTTTCTAAAATTCTATAATGGAATTGAATAAAAAAAATCAACACAAAACTAAAAAAATAAAATTTAAAATGCCAAATTTTGTTAGACACTAAATAAAATATAATCATAATGTTAAATATTTAATAAATAATAATATAAGCAAAAAGGTCTTGGTTTGATTGAAAGTTTTGAATTTTTTATAAAATGCATTAACCGAATTGAATAAAAAAATAAAAAATAAAAAATAAAAAATAAAAAATAAAAAATAAAAAATAAAAAATAAAAAATAAAAAATAAAAAATAAAATTTTGGTAAATATGTGTTTTATTCCAAGTTTTAATTTTTTTAATGTAATAATCAAATTTAATTAAAAAAATAGGGAGAAATGGAATTCAAACTTTTGGATTGATTATAATTGTAATGTACTCTAAATTTCAAGTTCAATTTCAAATGAGATAATTGTTGTGAATCCCAAAATTTGGGATAGATTAGAGAGAAATATTAAATGTTGGGATAAATTTTTTACAAGGGCCAAAGTTTGGGATAGATACATTAATTCTCCCTATTTATATAATATTATAATATATTTTATTACATGCTGACGTGGCACAAGTGATAAAAAAATTATTTGCTGAGTCAGATGCCACGTCAGCACCTAACGGTTGCATTGACGGGCATTTGACGTCAGGCTAGATTTATGGAAAGGATCATAGTTTGGGCTAGATACATTAGCTTACATGTTCTATTATGTGGATTCATGCCCATGTCATGTGCTTGTGATGAGATGCGGGTGGAGATGTACTAAATTTCTTATGACATGATATATGTGATGCACTGATATGATGTTGTGCATATTCATGGCATGTGTGTATTATGTGGCATGAACATTATTACTTATAGACATGTGAGATGTGATGTATGACATGAGGACATGGAGAGGCCGAGGTATGATCATAGCATATTTATATATATATGTTATGTGGATGGATAATTCTCCTTAGTATGCTATGCATGTGTGTGTGCTGTGCTTGGTGCGTATTCCCGGAAGTCTCACCGGTGAGGAAAGGATATGCCCCAAAGAAACGGTGTTGGCACTATTCCGGAAGTTTCGACCGGTGAGGGGAGATAATACCCCTAAAGAGACGGTCCGAAATCTCGATTGGTGAGGGGAATGTATGCCCCAAAGAGACGGTTCGAAAGAGCCCGTTCCAGTGAGGGGAGAGCATACCCCAAAGAGACGGTTCTGGGCTAGGTGGTAGTTCGGAGGTCACACCGACTACCTACCCTATGTGACCCGACGGGTCCAGTGGGTACGTGTGATGATGCATTTGAGCATGTATTTTATACTTGGATGACATGTCTACTGTTGGTTGTTATATTATATACAGGAGGATTGATCTGCATATTAATAATTGCTTATGAGTTATGCTTTTACGATTTTATGCTTGATTATATGTTGGATTTAATATTGATGGATATGTTGGTTTGAGGACAGATCTGCTCACTAAGTCCTAGTTGGACTTACCCTCTTTTTATTTCCTGGACATACCATTTCTCCCCCTTTTTGGCATAATAAGTCAAAGGAGAAGTAGTGAGAGTACCAAGATCAATCAGAGCTTGAAGAATCTGAAAGACTACTAGAGGAAGGAGAAACATGACAATGACTTTCTTCTCAATAGAAATAACTTGTTGTTGAAGCAGATACATGGTTTCCCTTGCATTAAAGAGTTCCTAAAGAATAGTCACATGAGTACACATGAGTACTCACCCTCTTCAGAGACATGGTTCTTAAAGAGGGTTTCTTGTTTAAACTGGAAACAGACTAGGAGTTCACATGAGTACTCACCCTCTTCAAAAACTTGTAATGAGTCTTCAGGGATGAACCAACTGGTTCAAGAAACTCTTTAGATGAGCATTTGAACTCTTGCCTTTCCAAAATTCCAAAAATTAAGTTTGGAAAGATCAAAAACATCATGGAATTAGAATTCAATCTAGATATAAGAATTGTAATTTGTTCAAAAATCGAACATCCTAGATCAAAATGTATCTCATTGGTTATCTTGAACAACATCACCATTTCTCTACTTAGATAAGTGATGTGAGATGTAGGGATCCAAAAATACCTTGTAATTAGAAACAACACTGTATAGAAATATTCAAAGAAGAAGATTTGATATCATGTCCACCTGCCCAGTCTATAATTTTACCATTTGATACCTCTAGCCCAATAGTTTTCAGAACATCAGTATTGGATTCATCAGGAAGATCAGTTGAAGGAGAATGAGTAAAACCAAGAAATTCATTAATGATCTTAGGACTAAAAGAGTACCACTTTCCTTTGACAAATACTCGTTGAAAGTGACTGCTTCTAGGATCAGATATATCCTTAGGAAGATTGCAGTAAAAACTCCAATATATTTAATTTGTAATAATGAGTAACAATCATGAAAGAGCTAGATAAATTCCTTTTCTAGTTGAGGCATTAGTTGTAGGTTCACCCGTTACACCAATATGTTGTCCACCAACTTGATGGAAGTTTTCATTCTGTGGATCATCAATGTTTACAGAAGGATTGCAGTAGAACTTCTAACACTGGCATCTTGGAGAAAAGAGGACTTGCAGAAAAGAACTTGAAAGATTTCTTTCCTCAAGAATATCCTTAAGAGATTTGCACTTCAGATTAAAATGAGTAGCACCTAACGACGTTTGAGTTATAACTCCTTTCAAATGTAAAGCTTCCCATAGTGTAAAGAGGTTATTAGAAAGCAAACCTATGTTTAGTTTTCTTGTGGCAGTTTTAACTCCTTTCTTTGCTGACTTTTGAGGCTTCTTCTTGGAGGCAGAAACCTTTTTTCTTCTAAGGTACTGTTGATTTTTTGTTTCTCCTTTGGGGCTTCAACAGTAGGTTTGTTCAACTCTGACACCCTCTCCAAGAGATTTTCATTTCCCGAGGCTCAGTTTCACTGTCTGAGATACATGAATAGAAACTGCTTCAAGAACTAGAGTAGCAGTTTCGACTGCTTCGGGAACAGTTGTAACTACGACAGTCTTTGGTAGAGGAGCAAAATCACCCTCAGGTACTATACACGTAGTTTCAACTGGTTCTTCTTCAGTTGTAACTAGGGGAATACTAGCAGAAGGACTTGGCACCGAGTCCTTTGAGGCTGTTCCAGTGACAGGTGCAGAATCTTGATGCTGGTCCTCCAGAACAGAATGTATAGAGGGTAGAGAAGGACTAGTCTTGACTGGAATTGAGTCAAGAACGTTCACATAAATAGGATAATTAACCACACGAGCAGGACCATTGTTCACTAGAGTTGAAACTGGAATGATATGATCAAGTTTGGCAGTTATAACTGATTCAACATGATCAGTAGCCTCAGACGAGGGATAGACATCATCACAACACTCCCCCTCAATAGATAATTTCTCCCCCTCGGGAACTAAAACCCTAGGTGGGGAATTAGGGGAGACAGATGGCATACCTCGGCTACTCCTTCGTGGAGGATGATTGGCTAGGCGCCTTCCATGTTTGTCCCTCATTTGGTGACCCTGAGAGGGAAGAGGAGAAGCTTCTTCAAGAGGCTTTGGATTTTGAGGTGATTTGACCCTTTCTTCAGGATTTGACGATGATATGCCTTTATTCAGAGCAGAAGTAGAGTTCTTGTAAACCATTCCCATAAACTCTTTTCACTACAGACTTAAGAGAGACTTGGCCGTTTCCATTTATAGAAGGAAAATGCAGAATAGAAGTGAAGTGGAGGAGCAGTCAAGAGAGCAGTTACAACTTCAAATCTTGAATGAAGAGGGTTACTACTCCGAGTCTTGAAAGAGGGGGTTACTGCTCCGAGCCTTGATTGAGGAGGTTACTACTTCATGCCTTGATTGAGAGGATTTAATGCTTTGATCCCTGAATGTGCAAAATTAGTGGAGAGAGAGAGAAAACATTTATAACAAAAGGGGGTTACACTTTCTTCTTTAAATAAAAACCCCCTTTCCTCTCCTTTTTTCTTTTAAACATATCACAAAATTTCACAACCCCAGAGCATATTTCAACTGCTCAAAACTCCATGCATCAAAGGTCTTTGTGAAGACGTCTTCCACTTGTTGATCTAAAAAAAATATACTTAGTTATAGTTGTTTTAGATTCAGGTGTGACAGTTTCAACTGCATCTAGAACTATAGTAGTAGTTTCTACTACTTTAAGACTTGGTATAGCAGTTTCAACTACTTCAAGGATAGTTTCAACTGAACTGTCTCAGACACAATAACTGGAGTAGATTCATCCTCAGGAACTTGACATAGAATTTCAACTAATGCTTCTTGACATAGATTCATCCTCAAGACGATCAGCACATTGAACTTTGTAGTGATCAACTTCTGCATTTGAGTTTTCTGAAGCATTGTCATAAATTGCTGCAACAATTTCAACTTTGGTATATTGGTTCTTGGCTTACGCTCAGTCCCATCTATTGTTGGAGAAGTATAGCCAACCTCTATAGAGTCCCAGTAATGATCATCCAATGACTTGATGAAAGCTCTCATTCGAGCCTTCCAATAAGCATAGTTTGTCTCGATGAGAAGTAGTGGAATATTGACAGAAATTCCCATAGGCATTTCTTCCATCTTGAGCCTGAAAAGTAAAAGACACTCCAAGCATCTGTGCAGGTAAAGGTTAGCACAACCACTCTGAAACCAATTGACAATAAAGTTAGGTCTCTAAGGGAACATCTGTAGATGACAGTTGCATAGGGAATTACAACTACTATTGCAACTGCTACTAGTAGCAAAGTAAGAACCAAAAACAAATATTACGCACAAACACAAAGGTTTGTTTGCGCAGTTCAGTGACAAAACATGTCACCTAATATGCAAGGCACTCACCAGACAAATGTTCAATCCACTCACTATAAGTACAATATAAGTCATCTGGATTTCACACCCATAATCCGACCACCAGTACTACAGTGAATTGGAAATAACAAAAAATTTATTTGTTATTACAAGTACATACCAACTTACCTCTCTATGACACCCCAGCCATAGAGTTCCGTCCTCCACACAGTCCTTGTGTTGTAGCGAGTTAACAACCCAAAACCAACTTCACACAGAGGATAAGATTAATAGATTATTGTCGTCTGCACTCAGCAGTCTTGCACTCAGCAATCTGCACTCAGCAGTCTCAACTCATCATATAACTAGCAACACAGTTTACACACATAGGAGTTGATATAAGTGAATCCATAGGAGTAGATCAATAGGCGAGGATCCACATTGGGGTGGATAGGAGTGGATCCATCAGAGATGGTCAATCTTCTTAAATATTCTCTCACACCTTTTATAAGTAGAGTAGGCAACCCAAAAGACATAGCCATTACTCCACAAGAGAAACTCCTAATTCCATGATGACCATTAACTCCATTAATGATCATTAACTCCATTAATGATCATTAACTTCACCAATGAATAACCAAGGCCATAAAGCTTCATGATGACTATAACTCCACCAAAGTGAACGACCAAGGCCAAAACTCCATTAAATATCATAAAAGACCAAGTCCAAAAGTCACCATAAATGTTCAAGTCAAAAGTCACCATAAATGATCAATCAGATTAACTCCACCATAAATACATAAAAAAAAGAGCAAATTCCCAAATCCATATCTTCAACCTCACTTTTTCCCAAAACCATAACATGGATTCGGATATTCCCGGATCCATAACTAAATTCCAAACTTTTTGGTTTTGCCCTCAGAAGTGTTGGGCGGGTTGGTTTGCACGTTGGTCGACTGGTTCACGAAAAAATTGACTGGTTCAAGGAAAATGTGGTTCAACCCAGTTAATATTTTATATTGTCCATTTTACTTAATACCACCCTTTTTACCCTATACCGCCACTGTTTTGCATGTACTTGACGTTGGAGCTTGGAGCACGTATCTTCATCTTCATCTTCTATTCCTCTTCTTCCCCAACTAACGTTGGAGCTTTTGGAGACTCGAGATTTTCTTGGCGCCTTGATTTGTTGACGCCGAATTGTTTGCTCTTCCCCGTGCTCGATAGTAGCTCGATCGTGTTGCTACTAGTGGCTTGCTTTGTTGACGTCGAGTCATTTTCTCTTCATTCCTCTTCGACCTCGACTACTACATTGACAGTTATATACTTTCGAAAAAGTTTGGAATTAGCCTTCACAGGTTTGTACCTAACTATTTCGCTGGTTTTTTTGTTTATTACGTAGACACATTCCATATTAGTGAACAAATCTCCAAACGATATCCTCTTTTTGGTTGATTCCATACTCGGTTCACAGCTCGATTCTGGCAGTCTTTCCAGGAGGCATTGGGCACTCAGGTTCGGTTCAGCACCGTATTTCACCCTCAGAGCGATGGTCAGTCGAAGCGGACCATTCAAACATTGGAGGACATGCTGAGAGCATGTGTCCTAGACTTGGAGGGCAGTTGGGAGAGGCACATACCCCTGATTGAGTTTGCCTACAATAATAACTATCATAGCAGCATCGGGATGGCCCTTTTTGAGGCATTGTATGGGCGGAGATGCAGGTCACCTGTAGGCTGGTTTGAGGTAGGGGATTCACTTATGATGGGACTTGATTTGGTTGAGGAGGCAGTAGAAAAGGTGAAGCTAATCCGGGAGAGGTTGTTGGCAACTCAGAGTCGCTAGAAGATGTATGCAGATGGAAATGCTAGGGAGGTAGAGTTTGCTGAGGGGGACATGGTGTTCCTCAAGGTGTCCCCTATGAAAGGGGTGGTGAGGTTTGGTAAAAGAGGAAAGATAAGCCCTAGGTTCATCGGGCCATTCCCTATTCTCAAGAGCAGGGGGGCTGTGGCATATGAGTTGGCCTTACCTCCCATTATGGACTCGGTGCATCTAGTGTTCAATGTATCTATGCTGAAGAAGTATGTTCGGGATGAGTCCCATGTGATTGAGCCTGCTGTAGTGGAGGTGGATTCAACAGTCTCATATGAGGAGTGACCAGTTGAGGTGCTAGACCGGTAGATCAGAAATTTGAGGTCCAAGGAGATTCCTTTGGTTAAGGTCAGGTGGGAGCACCACTCTGGGCAGGAGGCCACCTGGGAGGTGGAGCAGGATATGAGGGAGTGTTATCCTTCGTTGTTTCATAATCTGGTGAGTCCATAAGGATGGAAGATTGTAATATCCTAGATATTAATATTTATTTATTTCGTTAATTGTGATTGTCAGCCTATAGGGCTAGTTCGAGGTCGAACCGAGTCGACTCCTGATCCGGTGCAAGCTTGCGAGCTTGGGTAAGTAGGAATTTGAATTATGCGGTTTCCTTTCTTGATTAGACAAATTTATTTAATTATGTTGTTGCTAGTACTTGATTATTAAATTGTTTCGCATTATTAAATTTGAATTGTGCATGTGCATGATTGTTTATGTAGGGCATGGGGTTAGATTGAGTTAATTAAGTTCAGCTGGGTTAGCGGGTTCAGATTCGGCTCGAGGCGGATGTGGGTTTGGTAAGAGGGTTAGTGGAATTAGGTTTGAGGAGGGGAATATAACCCCCCCCCCCCTTTGGCTTGTGGCTCCCTATTGGAGCCGCACAAGCCTTGTGGAGAGAGGAGCAGCCGAGCCACCCCTCTCCCCTTCCTTGGAGCCGCCGTCCTCAAGCTGCAGCCGCCGAGCAGAGCCTAGCCGCCGAGCCAAGCCCTCTTCCTCTCCTTCTTCCTTTCTCTTGGAGCCGAGCAGAGAGGAGCCGCCCAGCCAAGCCGAGCAGCCCCTCTCCCTCTTCTCATCTCTTGGAGCCGACGGCTTGGAGTGTAGCCGCCGCCCTTCTTTCCCCTTGTTAGAGCCGAGCCACCACCTTTTGAGCCCAGATTCGAAGGCCGCCGATTGGAAATTTCCCCGACTTCGTCTTCCTAAATCATGTGAGTGGTTTTACCCCTCCTTTCTCGGGTTTCTCTCGTTTTCTTGAGCCATTGTTGGAGGTTGAGAGTGCTTGTTGAATCTTTCGTCATTGGAGAACACACCTCATGCATTGGCATTAAAGGAACTTAATTAAGAAGATTAATCCAAGCCTAAATTTTAAAGAACATATCAAATATTTCTCTTAGGCATTTTGTCGAACACTTGGAGGACACCCTTTTCTCCACCTTGGCCGAACACTTGGAGAACACCGTAGGAGACACTTGACTTAGGTCATGTTGTGCCATATCTTTATGAATGACGGAGAGGCTCGGTTAGGAGTCGGATTGCGGGCTAGGCCCGGAAGGTTGGATGACTAATTCCCAACCTGAGTTTAAAGGAATAAGTTCGGATGGGCGAATCACGATTATTCCTACGTTATCATTTTGGAACAAGTTCAGATGGGCAAATCCTGATTGTTCCTGTGTTTTCTCGTGGAACAAGTTCGGAAGGGCAAATCCCGATTATTCCTGAGTTTCTTTAAGGAATAAGTTCGAACGAAAAATCCCGATTATTCTTGTGATATCTTAAAGGGGTAAGTTCGGATGAGCAAATCCTGATTGTTCCTTCATGTCTCATGGAGCATGTTCGGACGGGCAAATCCCAATTGCTCCTGAGTTTCTTGGTTATTGGATAAGTTCGGACGGGCCAATCCCGATTATCCTAGTAACCCTTGTTTATGACTTGTTGCCTTTGGGCATGGTAGGTTTAGGCATGTTATACTTCACTGTTAGTGTGTTGGATGCCTTCGGGCAAGAGGTGGCCAGATGGCCTGATAGCTAGTCACTCCCTTGTGACTTTATTCCTGTTTGAGATAAGTGTTTTATCATATGCTATATCTCTGTGATTGGTTTTCGTGGGGGTTGGTAGAATTGCTCACTGAGTTCTTTGAACTCACCCGTTGTCGTTTTGTTTTTTTTACAGAGCCTGACCGGTGAGGTGGGTTGGAGCACTTGGTGTGGCTGGAGGGCAGAGGAGCTACACTGATCTCGTAGCAGTCCAAGTTAGGGGTCGTAGTTGAGTCTTTGGTAGTTTGTCATGCACCTGTCTTTCGGTATTTTGGAGTTGTAGTCCCTTGGGGACATTCATGTCTTTTATTTCAGATTTCATTTGTAAATGAACTGTTGAACTTTTGTTTATTATCTCCACATGATACTGTTTTGCTAAACTTCCTTATGATGAAATCTGGTTTGGTTTTCCATTTGAAATAAAACTCGTTTAATTCTTTTCGCTATGTTTTATTGTTATGAGTTGGCATGTGCATGGGTTAGGCTGCGGGGTATAGACACGTATACCCTGGCAGGTCACGTGACCCTGAGTTGGGGCGTGACATTGGGTTTTGGATTTTGGGTTGTGAATTCAATGAGGACATCAAACTAAGGTTTAGGAACATTTACAATAAAAGAAACTAAGTCATAAACTAATTTTGACACGCTTGACTCCGAAGCCTCCGATTCTTAAATTTTCACAATTTTTCCAACGAACTTCAGACGCGTATAGTATGTCCAACGTGAGACAAAACCTTGATGAAGACCTTGGGCCAACATGAAGTACCCATTTTATGTCCAAGTCTTAAAAACCAAGGATATGTGAGGTTCATTTTATCTCCTTTTGCATTCGTGCCATATGAAATACATTATCACTAACATTTTAATAAATATTGAGCCATTCGCAATGCATCCAGAAAGACATTTCATAACTTTGTCCAATTAACAAAGGGTTAGAAATAATTAAATACTGGAACAATAATTTTTCAACTCAATATTCATTCTAGATAGCAAATCTAAACAGTAGGTTCCTACAGCTAAAGCTGCAACTCTTGCGCCATTGCTTACCTGGGGGTCGTAGTTGCCTTTTGTTTAGTATTCTACTTCTACTCAGCTCATGTAACACCTTGCAGATGTGAGAAGAACAACCAGTATCAATACCCATGAAGTAGAGTTTGTTAATGATAAACTAATTTCAATAATGTACGCACTTGAAGAAACGACTTCAGAAGCCCTCTTATTCTTTATCTTTGCAATATACTCTTTGCAATTATGCTACCAGTTGCCATCTTTACCATAATGACAGTAGGTGCCTTTGGGAACAACCTTTCCTTTCTTCTTGGTATCTTTCTTAAGTTTCACAATTTTGTTTTTCGCTTTGTTGTCAACAGAACATTTATTTGCCTCAAAGACATCTCCCACTAAAGAGACTCTGTCCTTAACCTTCACAAGATGGGACTCAGCAGTCTTAAGGATATCAAGGAGCTTGAAAAGTGAGGCACTAGATTGTTCATGTGGAAGTTTACAATAAACTGTGTAGCTCATGACTTAGTTCCCTGTCCATGGTGAAGCCCAACCTCTCTAACTCAATCAAATTGATTTGTTTGAGGACATGGGTCTCGACGGGATTGCCTTCGTCCATTTTGGCATGGAAGAGTCGCTTAGACAACTCATACCTAGCAGTCCTGATTTGCTCATCATACAACTCCTTGAGGTGGAGCAGGATAGCTTCAGTATCCAAATGTTCATGCTGCTTCTACAAATCATCTGACATGGATGCGAGCATTATGCATTGAACAATGGTGCTATCTTCTTTCCAATTTTCTTGTGGCTTTTGATATGTTTCCCACTCTTCCTCTGTGTAATCCCCTTCCCCAAGGGGCTGTACCAGTCGCGGAGAATTAAGAATATGGGAGAGTTTCTCCTGAACGAGGACAATCCTCAAGTCTCACAACCAATCGACGTAATTGGTCTTCCAATTAATTTATTAGCATCAAGAATGCTACGCAGCGACAGTGATGATGAAAAATGCTACAACAAAAAAGAAAGATATACATAAGCATATGTTCTACATGCATGATTATTGAGGACTTTTAATTAATCATGTCTCCCACCAATTTTCACGGTTCCCAAATGTCCCTCCGGTTGGGAAGCAGAAAGCCCTTGTTGGTAGACTTCCTTAGGGGAAGATGGAACCCCACTTATCCTACTCGGGTCTCGCATGTAACATGTCAAACCCTAATAGGTCCATGGGTGGGTAACTCTTTACTGATCACATCTCCATGTGACTTCCATCAATTTATGCCACTAGGGTAACTATGGCCTTGTGTGTGCACAACAAACTATGGAACCCTAGTTGAGTCTGACCCATCGTTCTTATACCCCGGCGAGAATACAACCACCCTTGAGTGTAGCTCAACAAGGTAAGTTATGTTCAAGTCGGAAGTAGAGACACATCTCATGTGCCATATGGGGTGTATTGTGTCAACTTGCACAGCGGGCCTTGTGTGTGCACAACAAACCCACCACATTTGTAGACACACTCTACTCCCCATAGCGATGGAAGGCATGACCGGTATTCTTAATACCTTAGCCATTCAGACACAATATTAGTGGAGGATTCTTTCCTGCAATTATTTTATCTAAGCTAACAATATATTGCAGCATAAGCAGTAAATAAAATCATAAAGAAAAATATGAATGATTATGGACTTTCTAAATTATCCACCCGAGCCACGGGGTGAATAAAGCCCATCATCCTAGGGTTCTTGGAAGCATCGTCTCGCCAAGATGCTGCCAAAACTCCTCAAGTGGGTTGTTGGTTCAATCAGGGCCTTCACGGTGTTCAAGCCGTCATCTCCATGGAGATGAACACCACCTCTCCGCGCGCGCACTTCAAATGGGGCAGCAAGAATGCTCAAGAGTAACCTGCCCTTAAACTTCTAATTAACACATTTCTCAATAAGAAGGCGGGGGTACGCAAGCCCTATTTAAATGATACAGTGTTGAAATTTCCATAAATTACAGGCATTTAGCGAGTGGCAAAAACCCACAGTGGACGTTTGATTGGCGTTCGGTCGATGGTCCGATTGATCGGCGGACAAAACAAATAGTTTTCTATCAATTGCAATGAGCTATTAACAACTGCTTTCCCTCCTTATATATACATGCCTTCCCAGCCTTCCTAGAGTTACCAATGTTTAATTGAGTCATCTTATGATCCTTTGCAATCTTTATTGAGCCATTTTCTCTCATAACCCTAGCTTTGACACATTCACCTTGATCAAGTCTTTTACACTCATAATTTCATCTTCAAAAGGCATCAAGTAGAGCTAGGTTGGATCTCTTAGAGCTTGGTATTATTGTTATATTTATTGCTCCATTAAAGTGTGTATTTTGTTGTTATTTCATTGTTGTTCAAGTGTAAAGATCTAGTGTGTAGACATTGAGTTTGGTGGTTGCCTTGGTGTAGAGGTCTAAATCCACCGATTTGATTAGTTTACTAGGATTAGTTGTGTTGTCCTTAGGGTTGAGGTGGGAGAGTGCTCTCGGTTTGAAGGCGGAGGCTTCTGGGCATGAGAGCGGAGACTCTCCGGTGAAAACATTCTCATTGTAAAGGAAACAATTAATCTAGTAAAGCTAAGTTGGAAATCCTATGTAGGGTGATTAGGTAGTGGAGTAGGCATTGGGGCCGAACCACTATAAATCATTGTGTTAGCATTGATATATTGTTTGTGTTTAATTGCTTTATTAATTGCTTCCGCATTTAGACTTTGAATTATCATTAGCCTAAAGATTGTAAAAAATGATTAAAATGAAATTAGGCTTGTCACGCCTCAACTCAGGGTCGCGTGATCGACAAGGGTCTATGTCCTACCTTGAAGCCTACCACATACACTGAATAACAAAATACTGAGAATACACGCTAACCAAAAAACATACGAGTAAAAGAACAACGATGCAAACTTTTATTTAATTTTAAAGAAGGTTCAACAATTTTAAAAGAGTTGCAAAATAAACCAACTATTAAGAATGACTCGAGTTAAAGTCAAATACATGTTTTTCAAATTAACATCTCTCAGTGTATAAAAAAAACACAACCCTAGACATTATGACTATGACTACTAGACGCTGCAACTTGGGTCTACCGTCAGTGTGCCCACCGACGGAATCTCAAGACCTTGTGCCACCCGGGTCTAACACCTAGCGGGCCCGTTGGTGCAATCTCAAGACCCTAATCACCCGTCGAGTGAAGCATTAGTCGTTCCGACCGTCCATGCTTCTCAGCTGACCATCGCAATCACAATACACAAGCAAAGTGTTATAAAGTTTCCTTATTTACAACTCCGGGCATTCACCCGTATCCGGCGCCCTTATTCCGGGCCACATCAGTCGCACAATAGCACTTGCTGATTAATCCCTAGGTGTGAAACCTAGCTTGTATACATTTAAATTTTTCCGACAATTTAAGCACCCCATAATTTCCTTATAGTCATCTAGCATCATTACCATATTCCTTAAATACAGATTACATGTCATAAGTGTAGAAATGTCCGAATACTTTATGCCACAGCACATATGTTATAAGGAAATTATTCTACAACTACTACCATAATTAACAACATGCTTTCAACAATAAAGTAATTAATTTCTGCATTTAATCAATAAATTCCAACAAGGAAGCAATTGATCTAGCATGGCAATTTCAATAATGGCATTAGGATTTCAATGAAGGAAACGTCTTAAATCATATACCATACTAGTATTTAGTCATACATGCGCATTAAAGGAGGTGTTCTTCTACAAATCTTAAAATGTATCTACTCAAAATTACAATACATTCGTTAATCACTAAATCTATAATTCCAATCGACGAACATCATCCCTAAAAGATGTAATCAAGATGCTCGATCGAATTTACCCTCTTCTCCACTCGACCGAACCATAAGAAAGGGTACATTGTCGGCCGAGCCTTCTTGAAGGGGAAGAAAGATTAATTCGACCATGAAATCACAAGATCTAGTTGGACAAAATTGTCTACATCAAAAAGGAATCGATCCAAGGGTTTAAACCACTCAAGGGAAATGGGGAAAATTTCAGCATGACCTTTCCCCTTTTTCCTCTAGTCGGCTAGGCCTTGAATCATCACAAAATGATCGTCTAACAACAAAATCCATACAACGATGAAGTACATGACTTGAGAATTCGAGAAACGTCATAAATCGACAAGAAACGACGCGCAAAAACCTCAATTTATCACATCTATTCGGTTAGGCCACATGCCTCACCTACAAGCCGAGATTCGACCACTCACCTACATCAAGGAAGAAGAATGGACGAGCGACGATGATCTTGATCTTTCCGATGGTGACACAAATTCGACACCTTCTCCAAACTTTCTCCTCCTCTCTCTCCTTTCTCGGGCTGCGTGCGGCTCCAATAATGAGCCGCACAGCTGCTAGGGGGATGAGGGATTTATTCCCTCATCTTCCCTTGACCATTATGCCCCTCCCATTCACTTAGCCCCTACTCGACTCAATCAGAGCCAAATTCAAGCCCCGACTCGATCCGTGAACACGATTTCGGACTCGACTCTACCAAAACATCTTATGATTAAGACGGAAGGAACATTTATCAAATAAAATTTCATAAGGCTTAAATTATACCTTCTACTCGCGGCGATTTCGCGACTCGACCCGACTAACTCCCGATTCGGTGCGCTGCACCAAAAATAAATTTTATATTAGGAAACCTCGGGTCTTACAACCTTCCCCCCTTAAGGAAAATTCGTCCTCGAATTTTGCTGAATTATAAGGACTTACCGGTTCTTCAAACAAGGAAGGGTAGCGCTCTCTCATGTCTCGCTCTACCTCCCAAGTAGCTTCCTGCCCGTAGTGGTGCTCCCATCTAACCTTTACCAGGGGGATTTCTTTGGAGCTCAACTTTCTAATTTGTTGATCGAGGATCTCCGCCGGCCTTTCCTCAAATGAGACAACCAAATCCACCTCAACCACAGGAGGTTCAATCACATGCGAATCGTCTCTCTCATATCGTCTGAGCATTGATACATGAAAAACTGGGTGTACCCTGCTCACTACTAACAAAATGGCTTTTTGCGATGGCCCATTTACGATGACACAGGATGCGGTCGCAGATGTGACGGGTCTACAACCACAGTCCATTGGTGTCGCAGACTGGCCAGGGTTGCTACGGCATTGCACCGCCTTGAGTTCCGTCGCAAAATAGCGATGACACTCTGATCGTCTCGAGTGTCGTCGCAATATTGCGATGGTTTGGCGACCATTTGCGACCGTTAAGGCCGTCGCAAAATGTTATTAAATTTCCCGCCCAATCTCTTTTTTTTCACTTCCCCTGCTCGATCAACCCTCTCACTTTCCCTACTCGATCTCTGTCATCGCACACCGATCACTGTTCATTGGCCGCCACCCGCCGCTCGCCGCCCCCGCCTGCTGTTCGTCACCCGCTGCAAGCAGGCCACCCGTCGAACCCTAGCCAATGGTACTCTCTCTCTCTCTCTCCCTCTCCCTCTCTCTCTCTCTCTCTCTCTCTCCCTCTCCCTCTCTCTCTCTCTCTCCCTCTCCCTCTCTCTCTCTCTCTCTCTCTCTCTCTCTCTCTCTCTCTCCAATTGGGGTTTGACACCTAGTTGGGTGGGACTAGCTATCCCTACCCCAGGCGGTGTCCGGAGACTAGTAGACCATCCTAGTCGATGGCCTAGGATTTCTTGACTTCATCTTGATATGATGTGGCCGAGTGGCTAGTGTGATAGGGCCGGGTATAGGCGGGATTCTTATACCATAAGTAGGCCCTAAGGGCCGGATGCCAGGTGGCTTAATTAGGCCGTTATAGCAGGTTTTTCTCATGTATGGTCTATACAGAATGACCCATGGGGTCGGTATTCATATTAAAAGGTAACTTAGCTCCCTGACTATATACTATGCTGCCTTATATGTTTATGCATGCCTAATCGAGGATTATGTGGAGGTTCGGAAGAATCGCTCACTGAGTCCTAAGTGGACTCACGGTTATTTCTTTTTGTTTTGTAGAGCATGATCAGTGATTTGAGGCTTGTCGTCATGGTGCAGCTAGAGGGCAGGCAGTGGTGCTAAATCTCGTAGTGGCGTCCTTTAGTCATAGTCCAGTTGTTTTGTTGTCGCTTTCCTACACTGACAGTTATTGTTTTTTTTAAAAACTTCTAATAAACTTTGAACTTGAGATGTTCCAGTTTGTGGCGATGTTTGCTTTTCTTCTTTTATTTGAAAGACATATTTGTGAACTTTGAAAAGTTAAATAAAATTTCATTGTGGCTTCTTTTATCTGATGTATTCTGGTTTTCTTGATGGTCAGTGTAGGTAGTAGGCTACAGGATAGTATGTAGACCCTGGTTGGTCACACGACCATCAGTTGGGGTGTGACAAAGTTGGTATCAGAGCTTTTGGTTATGTCTTGACTATGACTAGGAGTTCGGTACCGTATGAAACATATGCTAGCGTGTTAACATACGGTATAGTTATGCTACAAGATCTGGCAACCACGACTGCTCCTAGTGCACCATGCAGTTAGTATTTTTTAAGAATTATGTTGTAAGAAAATTAATTATATGATAGGATAGTTGTTCTTTCCTTGTGATAGGGCGAGGGAGACTCATAATGCTGCACTGAGTGGCAGTGGCAGTAATTCGACAGAATATTGAGGTCGGGGTCCCGTGTTCGAATCCCCACGGGTAATTGCTGAGGGGGTAGGGGGGGGGGGAGATTGTTGGCCGGGTTGTATCAGCAATTGTCCCGTGGCGGAGGTCGGGTTTGGCCAAGTCACATTTGAACGCCGGGGGCACTCGGGCTACTATACGGTATAAGATGAGGGTAGTGCCCTTTCCCTTCACCAATTGGTTTGGGAAAAGTTGGTAGCGCCCAATTTTGGGGGCTGGTATGGAGTTTAACCACCTTTCCAAAAAATCATCCGACCCTAGTGGCATCTAAGACCGCCAGGGTCAAGAGGTTCGTTGGAGGCTTCATGCCTTAGATTGGATGAAGCCCTTTGTAAGGAAGCCTTGGTGCCGTTCGAGAGGAACGACAGACTGACCAAGAAGAAATTTCGGCCACAGGGATCTGCGAGCCGACCATGGCACTCAGAGGGGGCGGTGACCGCCGTAGACCACCAACAGACCAGAGGTTAGAATGGTAGTCGGGGCCTATCTTGGCCGCGCAGATGCTTGTTATAAATGCGGTCGGGTCAGGCACTTCAAGGAGGACTGTCCGAAGAGAGTTGGCCAGAAGTCCGAGCAGCCAAAAGAAAAGGCACCTATGTCTGTAGGGTCAGTGGCTTATGGAGGGCAGATATAGAATAGGGGGCCGCAGGCTAGCCATTCAGAGGGGTCATGTGCCAGGGTGTTTGCCATGAACCGTGAGGGGGTAGAGGTGTCTAGAGCAGTTGTAACAGGTACTATCTTAGTATGTTCATCTGCTGCTTATGTTCTATTTGATTCGGGTGCCACACACTTGTTTGTACCTGCCAAATTTGCTGCTGAGTTATCAATGGCACCTTCCTTGCTCGACGGGCCATTTGTAGTATCAACGCCTACGGGCGATGCGATTATAGCCAAATCAATTTTCCTAGGCTGCGAAGTGCTCATTTGCAGCCATGCATTGAGGGCAGATCTGACACTCCTGCCCATGCTTGAACTCAACGTCATTCTTGGCATGGATTGGCTGGCGGAGCACTTTGTATTGTTGGATTATAGGGCTAAGACAGTCTTGTTCAGCAAGCCCGATTTGCCACAGTTCTCCTTCCAACGAGAAGGAAGGGGTGAGCCGATTGGGGTCATCTCAGTCCTTGAAGCTCGTAAACTGCTTCAAGGGGCGGCGGCTAGTCCTTCCCGGCCTTCGTATCCGTGGCTGAGGAGAAGGGGGATGCGGTAGGGGATGTCGGTGGAACTTAGGTAGTCTGTGAGTTCCCCGATGTGTTTCCCGAGGAATTGCCGCCCAGAAGAGAAGTTGATTTTTGCATTGATCTGCAGCCCTGGGTAAAGCCGATCTCCATTCCGTCCTATAGGATGGCGCTGGCCGAACTCAGGGAGTTAAAAGTGCAATTGCAAGAAATGCTAGACCTGGGTTTCATTCAACCAAGCTTGTCACCATGGGGTGCCCCGGTACTCTTCGTGAAGAAGAAGGATGGGTCGTTGCGCATGTGCATCGACTATAGGCAGCTGAACAAAGTGACCGTCAAGAATCATTACCCACTGCCGAGGATAGTTGATTTGTTTGACCAGCTGCAAGGGCACAATGGTTTTCGAAGATGGAATTAAGGTCCGGATACCATCAGCTGGGAATCCAAGACTGCGATGTACCTAAGATTGACTTTAGGACTCGCTATGGTCACTATGAGTTCCTAGTGATGTCATTTGGTCTAACCAACGCACCTACTGCCTTCATGGACCTGATGAACATGGTATTTAAAGAGTACTGAAATAGTTTTGTGATCGTCTTCATTGATGACATCTTGGTATACTCCAAGAGTGAGAAGGAGCACTCCGAGCACCTGACTATGGTCCTGGAAACCCTCATAGAGCACCGCTTGTTTGCAAAATTTTCCAAGTGTGAATTCTGATTGGATAGTGTAGGGTTCCTGGGCCATGTAGTGTCCAAGGAAGGAATAAGGGTAGATCCTGCAAAGGTGGAAGTGGTGCAGAACTGGAGGCAGCCGACTAGCGTGACTGAGATTCGCAGTTTTCTTGGGTTGGCCGGGTACTATCGGAAGTTTGTGGAGAACTTCTCCAGAATTGCAGCCCCTTTGACTCGGTTGACTTAGAAAAAGGTCAGGTTTATTTGGGACCACAAGTGTGAGGTGAGCTTTCAGAAGCTCAAGGAATGTTTGACATCTGCACTCGTGTTGGCTGTATCTTTCGGTTCAGGAGGGTTTGTAGTCTACTGTGATGCCTCTCGGGTTGGCCTGGGCTGCGTTCTGATGTAGTTTGGCAGAGTCATAGTCTATGCATCCCGCCAACTGAAAGTTCATGAAAAGAACTATCTGACGCACGACCTAGAGATAGCAGCAGTGGTTTTTTCACTGAAGCTCTGGTGGTATTACCTGTATGGAGAGACTTGCGAGATCTATACGGATCACAAGAGTCTTCAGTACTTGCTTACCCAACAGGAGCTGAATCTCAGGCAGAGGAGGTGGTTGGAGCTCCTAAAGGATTATGATTGCACCATTATGTATCATCTGGGGAAAGCAAATGTGGTGGCAGATGCTCTAAGCAAAAAATCCATGGGCAGTTTGGCTCACTTGGAAATTAAGCGGAGGCCTCTAGCTCGAGAGCTGGCGCTGTGCCTAGATGGGGTACAACCTTAACAGTGTCAGCTTCAGGTGCCTTGGTGGCACACCTACGGGTAGAATCCACACTGGTGGACATGCTACGTGCCGCGCAAGGAGAGGATGCCTTTTTGTGCGTTGACCAAGGATCTAGTGCAAAGAGGCGATGCAGAGAACGGATTCCGGTTGGACGCAGAGGGTGTATTGAGGTTCAAGGACCGAATCATGGTGCCAGATATAGTAGAGGTGTGCAGGCAAGTCCTGGAGCTACATCATCATTCTACTTATACGATGCATCCGGGGGCCACCAAGATGTACCGAGATTTAAGGCAGCATTACTGGTGGAAGGGTATGAAAAGAGAGGTAGCAAAGTTTGTATCCAAATGTTTGGTCTGCCAGTAGGTGAAGGCTGAACACTTGAAGCCCGCGGGACTACTGCAGAACCTCGAGATGCCCGAGTGGAAGTGGGAGAAAATCACCATGGACCTAGTGACCAGGTTGCCTAAGTCAAAGGGAGGCTTTGACTCCATTTGGGTAGCAGTGGACCGGTTAACCAAGACCACACACTTCATCCCAGTGAAGACTTCCTTTTATGTGGAACAGTACGCCAGACTATTCCTGGACAGTATTATGGCATACCATGGTACCCCCGTGATGATTATATCTGATCATGGTACCCAGTTCATAGCCCGATTTTGGCAATTCTTCCAGGAAGCCTTGGGTACACAAGTGCGTTTCAGCACAGCTTTCCATCCGCAAACTAACGGGCAGTCAAAGAGGACCATTCAAACCTTAGAGGACATGCTGAGGGGATGCGTCTTGGATATGGCCGACGGCTGGGAAAAACACCTACCACTGATAGAGTTCACCTACAACAACAACTATCACAGTAGCATTGGCATGGCTCCCTTCGAGGCCTTGTATGGGTGGCGGTGTAGGTCTCCGGTGGGCTGGTTTGAGGCTGGGGAATCACTCATGGTGGATCGTGATCTGGTTGAGGAGGCGGTAGAGAAGGTGAAAACCATAAAGGAAAGATTGCTGGCGGCCCAGAGTCGACAGAAAATGTATGCCGACAAGAAGGCCAGAGAATTGGAATTCGTTGAGGGTGATTTAGTATTCCTAAGGGTCTCCCCTATGAAAGGGGTGGTTCGATTTGGGAAGAAGGGAAAGTTGAGCCCTAGGTTCATTGGGCCTTTCCCTATTCTCAAGCGGAAGGGCAGGGTGGCTTATGAGCTGGCTTTGCCTCCTAGCCTGAGCAGAGTGCACCCGGTTTTACATGTATCCATGCTTCGGAGATATGTAAAAGATGATACACATGTGATCGAACCTTCTTCAATTGAGGTAGATTCGGCTGTCTCATTCGAGGAAATGCCGGTAGAGATCCTTGACCGCCAAGTTAGGAAGCTAAGATCCAAGAAATTCCCCTGGTAAAAGTCAGATGGGAGCACCATTCCGGGCAAGAGGCCACTTGGGAGGTAGAGCAAGACATGAGAGAGCGCTACCCTTCCTTATTTGAAGAGCCAGTAAGTCCTTGTTATTCAATTAAATTTGAGGACGAATTTCCCTTAAGGAGGGAATGTTGTAAGACCCGAAAAATTTTCTAATATAAAATCTATCTTGGTGCAGCCCGCCGGACCCGTGGTTAGTCGAGTCGAGCCTCGGAATCGCCTCGAGTAGAAGGTATAACTCGACTAATGATGTATACAATTAAATTGGGTAAATGACTCTTTCCTTTTATGCATTTATACCTTAATCGGGTTTAGATCGACTCATGTTGCGGATAGAGTCGAAACCCAAGTCGAACTCGGACTGAGTCGAGTCAGTAGTAAGTGGCAAGTACAAGTATGGCATGTTAGATGAGGGATTAAAATCCCTCATCCAAGCTGTCGTGTGACTCATCTAGGAGTCGCACAAGGCAGCGCATAGGGAGAGAAGGAGAGGGAGAAAGGAGGAGAGATCTTGATCGATCCGGGTTTCGCATCGTCGCCGGAAGATTCGAGGTCATCAACATCCGATCCTTCATCTTCCTCAAGCAAAGGTGAGTGGTTGGATTTGATGGATTGGGGGAGGTGGGTAGCCGAACCCCTAGGATTGCTAGGCTTGGTTTTCTCGTGAGTTTTCGATGATTCGTGGTTTCAAGATTGTTTATTTGCTATTTTGCATCGATTTATTGTCGGATCGTCATGATTTCTCGTCAATTCTTGAGTATTAGGGCTGCCGAACCAAGGGAAAAGGGGAAAGGTCATGCCAAAATTTTCCCCAATTCCCTTGACGGAAGTAGAGCCCTCGGATGATCTCAATTTTATGAATAGAGTGTTCATAGTCGTTGATTTCAAGTGTTAATGGAACTCATCTTCCCTAAGGCCCATAGGTTCGGTCGAGCAACCCCAAAGTTGCATGATCAAGGCTCGGCCGAGTATAGGGGAAGGGGTAAATTGGTCAATATGTAACTAGAATATAGCGGAGACAATGAATTAGGGTTGGGGTTAATCCTCCTCTTCTCTTTCTACCCTAAGAGGCATGGCCGAGCAAGGTTCACCTTGCTCAAGGCTCGGCCAAGCCTAGGGGGAGGGAGAGAGTGAGCTTTAGATGGTAAATTCCATAGTAGAGTGCTCAAACAATAGAGACATGATGACACTTAGGAAAGACTCTAAATATAGCAAGCAATTTAATTGATGCATGTGATGATAGGAATGATAGCATAGTGACCATCCTTAGATCATTCCTCAAATTTTTGAAATGATGTGATATTTTTTACCATGCTTATTAGTACATGCCTTGTTGAATTCATTGCTATCTTACCTTGCTAGATAAGCTGTTTCATATTGAATTTAATTCTAAATGTAGTATATAAATGTTTATCGTTGAATATCGTAGTTATACATAGTAGTTGTGTGAATTATATTTACCTTTCTTTATTTTATATATGCGGTCCGGAAATGTTCATGGGTGGAATTCCAACTTCTGTTCACAAAATTCTTCACCCAAGGTAGCGTATGACACTAGATAACATGTAGAACATAGCAAGGTACATATTAGATATGGAAACTTAACTAGGAAATGACACAACTTCTAGGACTTCTTGTATTCATTTTGGAAACCTAAAATTATTAGGTGTACAAGTTTTCTGAGGGGTAACATTAAATTATTGACCCTACAGGCTGGATTATGGACGGATACGGGCAACTGCCCGAAGTGTATATAAGGAAACCCTAGGAAATTTTGATTGTGTGATGTGCTTGAGATGGTCTGCCGAGAAGCATGGGCGGTGAGAAATGACCAATGCTTGACTCAGCCAGTGATTGGGTCTTGAGATGCATCAGCGGGCCCGCTAGGTGTCAGACCCCAGTTGGGTGGGACTAGCTATCCCTACCCCAGACGGTGTCCGGAGACTAGTAGACCATCCTAGTCGATGGCCTGGGATTTCTTGACTTCATCTTGATATGATGTGGCCGAGCGGCCAGTGTGATTCTACCTTGTATGATAGGGGGTCGGGTATAGCCGGGATTCTTATACCATAAGTAGGTCCTAAGGGCCGGATGCCAGGTAGCTTAATTAGGCCATTATGCTAGGTTTTTCTCATGTATGGTCTATACAGAATGATCCGTGGGGTCAGTATTCATATTAAAAAGTAAGTTATCTCCCTGACTATATACTATGCTGCCTTATATATTTATGGATGCCTAATCGAGGATTATGTGGAGGTTCGGAAGAACCGCTCACTGAGTCCCAAGTGGACTCACGGTTGTTTCTTTTTGTTTTGCAGAACATGATTAGTGATTTGAGGCTTGTCGTCATGGTGCAGCTGGAGGGCAGGCGGTGATGCTAAATCTCCTAGCGGTGTCCTTTAGTCATAGTCCAGTTATTGTGTTGTCATTTTTCTACACCGATAGTTATTGTTTTTTTTAAACCTTGTAATAAACTTTGAACTTGAGATGTTCCAGTTTGTGACGATGTTAGCTTTTCTTTTTTTATTTGAAAAACATATTTGTGAACTTTGAAATGTTAAATAAAATTTCATTGTGGCTTCTTTTATCTGATGTATTCTGGTTTTTTTGATGGTCAGTGTAGGTAGTAGACTATAGGGTAGTATGTAGATCCTGGCCGATCACACGACCCTCAGTTGGGGTGTGACAATCATCAAGTAAATAAAATTCATGCCCCTATTTTTTCCTTGTCTGACTCTACCTGCAGTACATGCCACTATCCTGTTTATAATTCATTTACTTCTTTCGCTGCATCCATCACAGTCTCTGCTTTGTTTGACCTTAGAGAATCTTGCATTGTTAAATTAAGCACACAAGGAAATAAATGAGGTGAATGATGCCACAAAAGGTCCAACAATGAACTCTCCTTCTAGGCTGTAGCTCAGTAGCTGTACTAAGCATTATTCTCATGATTAAATTTATTCCAACATCAATCTTGCATTTGTTCGAAACCCTTGCTCAACCCATGCCACAGCTCATGCTCATATCCCTTCAACCCTCCCCTAACTCTATCCACAATTTGGATATAGTGCTTCAATTGGTCGTCTTAAGATTTTTGTTTCCTTTCTTCCCACCGCTATCAATTTATAGCAGCAGTTCATCAGATCCTGATATGCGTAAATGACCTGCAGCTCTGCATGGATTTCATTCATTCCCTAGGGTTAAATATATAATCAACAAGGACGCGGCAACCTGATATCAGCTTTTCTATATTAATTAACTCAATTAACTAGTCCTTAATCTCTTCAACCTCCATTCTTGCACCACTTCTTGCATTGATTCCCTATAGTTTTGTGCTTCTTGATTTCTAGTCTGCATGTTAATTTTCGGTTGAGCTTAATTTCTTGAATAAAATTTGTTTCTTATAATTTCTCTCAGAAGTCCTTTTTCACCCATTGATGTCCACATATCTTTTATGTTGCTTGTTCTTGTCCTTCAATTTGCAAGCTATAAATATACATGTTCTTGTCCTTCAATTTCTTGTTTTTTCTAGACTTTTTTATCCTGTTTTGGCACCACTATCTTGTTCTATCTCATCTTGCCAACTTCTTTATAGATTCTTCAAATATGCCCAAAGCATCTTAAACAATATAATATTATCAGTGTATATGGCATGAGCTAAAATTAGTTAATATTAGTGTATCATTTGGCATAAGTTAGCTTGTACATTAGATACTAATTCTTTATTTTGGTATTTATCTATGGGTGCATAATTTTATGTTGGTGAGCTTGAAACTGAAAAAATAATGTTATGATTCACGAGTTGATAAAGTGACACGAACTTATAGACTGTTGGATCATAATTTTTTTTACAATACCTTAGATACGTTCGGAGATCGTATCGTTGTCTATAAGAAGTACAAAACTTATAGATTCTTTACGATTTCTGAATTGTCCTTGATCGGACAGTTTGGGATCAAAATTATTTTACTTGTAGTTAAATATTTTTTTTAACATTCATTTCAGTTTAAGATTCTAGCAGATATCCCTTGTTCTCCAAGTATGCGCCCAGATGATATTTATACTTGGAGAACTGTAGGGAAATGCTATCGGAATTTCGATTGAAATTTAATGTTAAAAAAAATATTTAAATGCAAGTAGAATAATTTGATTTCCGAATGGAATCGGACCACCCCACCTGTGAAGATTTCTAAAGAAGTAATTGTTGTGATATATCACGTACAGAATCATGACGGAAGAATTCAAGAGCGGTGTACAGGAATTTTTGAACTTCACATATTCAAATCCGCAATTTGTTAGTGTTGACAAAATCAGATGTCCGTGTCGTCGGTGTGTCAACTTATTTTCCTAGACCGACAGGCAGTGACATTGCACCTATACAGAAATGGTTTCATGAATCGTTACTATCGATGGATTTCACACGGGGAGTCATTCATAGGCATGTCATCGTATGAATTAGGAGGCCAGTCGTCTAATATTGGATCTTCGTCCGCAACTCATACAACATCCGTTGAGCAGTCATATCGAAATATGGTTTTGGATGCTCTGGGTGGTCGTGAATTCCAAAGGTTGCCAATGCCTCACACAGAATTAGGAGGTCAGTCGTCAAGTACTGAAGTGACAATGGATATAGAGTGTGAGGCACAAGTAGAACCGAAAATTCAAATGGAGTTACCAAATCCAGAAGCAGCATAGTTTTATGATTTACTGAAAGCTGCAGATGAACCATTGTATGAAGGTTGTGATGAATATTCAAAGTTGTCAATAATGACTCAAATGTTAAACATTAAGTCTGACTGCAACGTAACTAAGATAGCATATAATCGATTTTCTGAGCTATTTCACAAAGTGTTGCCTAAAGATAACAAACTGGAGGACAGTTTCTATAAGACGAAAAAGATGATGAAGAGACTTGGTCTAGGTATTAAAAAATTCATGCATGTCAGAACAACTGCATTCTCTATTATCGTGAATACGCAGACTTGACCCAGTGTCCAACATGTGAACATCCACGGTACAAAGAGAAATCTTCGAGTAGGCAGAAAGATGTACCGTTTAAGGTTCTTCGGTATTTCTCGATAATTCCGAAATTGAAGCGGTTGTTCATGTCTGAAAAAATAGCCCAACATATGATATGGCATGCTAAGAGTCGTGATCTGAATGTTATGACTCACCCATCTGACAGTGAAGCATGGAAACATCTTGATCAATATTATCCATCATTTGCAAGTGATCCTAGAAATGTCAGACTAGGGTTATATACTGATGGGTTCAATCCATTCGGTCAATCATCCGCTTCAGATTCTGTTTGGCCGGTGCTCCTCACAGTCTACAATTTGCCGCCGTCGATGTGCATGAAAGATGATTTCATATTTTTGAGTATGGTAATCCCAGGACCAAGGGGACCAAGAAAAGAATTGGATGTGTTCCTTCGACCGTTAATTGACGATTTAAAGAACTTGTGGGACGACAGAGTCATCACTTATGATTTTCATCAAAAAAGGAATTTCAACTTAAGGGTCGCATTGTTATGGACAATTAGTGACTTTTCGGCATATGCTATGTTGTCTGGTTGGAGCACACACGGGAGGCTTGGTTGTCCGTATTGTATGGATCGAACAAAAGCATTCAGTCTTCGACATGGATGAAAGATTTCATACTTTGACTGTCATCATCAATTTTTGCCACTTGATCATCCACACCGGAGAAATAGAGATAAATTCATCAGGGGCAGAGTGGAAAAAGATGAACCACCTCCGCGTTTATCTGGTAATCAAATTTTTGCTCGGGTTTCTGTGTTACCGGATATCACATTCGGAGATGTTGACAAAATTAATGGTTTCGGAGAAAGACACAATTGGATCAAAAAAAGTATATTCTGGGAACTGCCTTACTAGAGCTCATTAATAGTTCAGCATAATTTGGATGTGATGCACATTGAAAAGAATGTGTTTGAGAACATTTTTAATACAATGATGGATTTTGCAGGAAAAACAAAAGATAATGTGAAGGCAATAATGGACTTAAAAGTATATTGCAAACGTCCAGATTTAGTTCTACAAGAGGTGAACGACAAACAAGTGAAACCAAAAGCCTCTTATGTTCTTAGTAAGCAACAACAAAAAGATATTTGCCAGTGGATAAAAGATCTCAAATTACCAGATGGCTATGCATCTAATTTAGCGCGATGCGTCAATGTAGACATCAGGAATGAAAAGTCATGACTGCCATGTGTTCATGCAGAGAATACTCCCTATTGCATTCCAAGATATTTTACCAGACAAAATTTGGGGTCCGTTAACCGAGCTTAGTTTGTTCTTCAATGCCCTTCGTATGGAAAAGCTAGAAAAAATCATTGTAGAAATTGTTTGCAAACATTGAAAAAAACATTATAGATATTTCCACTTGGATTTTTTGATTCGATGGAGCATCTGCCGGTTCACTTAGCATACGAGGCAAGAGTTGGTGGTCCGGTTTAGTATCGGCGGATGTATTTATTCGAGAGGTATATGCAGAGGTTAAAAAGGAAAATAAAAAATACAATTGCGGTGGAAGGTTCAATAAATGAAGCTTATATAATTCAGGAGATATCAAGTTTCTGTTCTTTCTATTTCGAGTCCAATGTGCACACAAGGTTGACTCGTCTTCCCCAAAATGATGATGGGAGAAATGTGAACGCTGTAGATTGTCTACCAATATTTTGTTTTCCTGGTCGTGGTTTGGGCTCACGTCCACTGAGATATTTAACTAAAGATTAGTACCATCTTGCACAATTATATGTATTGATGAATTGCCCCGAGGATGATCCTTTCATTCAAAAATTTGACACGGAAGTTCGTACACAAATATTGAATATATCCGAGGAAGAATTACAAGATAAATGTAGCACATAATTTCCAAATTGGTTCAAAACTTGGTCGAGTGAACATATTCAAGAAATAGACAACAAATTACTCGAGTTAGCATGTAGACCGTCACGACTAGTCATATGCTATAACGGATACTTTGTGAATGGATATAAATTTCATATAAAGGAGTACTCAACCACAAAGAAGACAATGAATGCTGGTGTTTGTGTCAAAGGCTCCACTTGGATTGATTGTGATTGTGATTTCTACGCACCGCTTGAGGAAGTACTTGAGCTTCAATATGTTGGGTGCTTCAATATTCAAATGTCACTGGTTTGACACATCATCTCGAGGGAGTCAAATTCATCCAAAGTATAAGCTTGTTGATGTTAATTTCAAATCAAAGTTAGCTTCGAACAAGCCTTTTATTTTGGCATCACAAGCACAACAAGTATATCATGCAAAATATCCAGGCAGACGAAGAGATAGATCGGAATGGCGAGCAGTGTGTAAGACTAAGGCACGATTGAGGATTGGTCCAATGGCAGAGGATAATGATACTACAAGATTTGTATTAGGTGATTTTTATCAGGAGGATGATCCTGCACTAGTTGAAGTTGTGGGTCAAACACTTGAAGATGAAAATTTTGTCGTTGCACAAAGTCTGGCTGAAGAAAGTGCCGATGTTGAACCAGATGATGTAGAAGATGAGAATAGTTGTGAAGATGAAGAGACAAGTGAAGAAGAAAATGACTCAATCGATTATTATTCTAATGATATCGATGATTAATGTGTAATATATATATATATATCATCTTTTTTCTATTAATTCATATTATATTATTGGTTGACATCACTAATCAACATTTATATCTGTAGATGTCGCGTGCCCATTCTAGGGTTCATCGCACTGGTTTACCTCGGCCACCGCTCACGACAACACCACCACCACCACCAGCCGTGGTGGATGCTGTACCACCACCACCACCTACACCAGCCGTGATAGATGCTGTACCACCACCAGCTCGAGGTCATCGTAGGCCTTGTGGGCCTAATGGGGGGGGAGGGATGATGCACCTTCATCGTCCGACCAGCGTCGGCGGATATCGCTGAATGATTTAAAGTAAGTAAACTAATTTATTTATTATAATTGTTAATAATTAATTATTACTTATAATGTTATTATACTTGAGTTATAGATTTGAGCAGGATGATGTTGCCCGCACCATGACCGTTATGCTTAAGAGTTTCTTTCATGAGCCGTGGACTTCATGGACCAGGGTGTCGGACCATTACCAAAATTTATTATGGAATGAGTTTGAGGTACGTAGTTCAAGTTACTTTGATGTAATGATGTACTTCCTTTAAGATGTCAAACATGGTTGAAGTTTTTTCTCCATCTTATTTGAATAGTTGATTGAAATATGCAATGCTTCACATCCTAGTAGAGTTTTGTAAGTTGGAAGGTGATACATCACTTCTCTAAATTTTATAGGATAGGGGTATGGTAAATTAATGCATTTCTGCCATATCATGCTTCATATTGGACCATTTATCTGGACATTTACTGCTTCTACAAGATGCTTTAGTTCTTTTAAGTTATTAGTTGTTTATTCTAGTATTCAATGTTGGTCGATAGCTAGTTCTTGATAAGTTATCAGTTTAGTTTCAAGTGAAATCATCTTCTGTTGGAGCTCTTTGGTTTCCAAGTCTTTCTGATTATGTTGCTTAATAGCTTCATGCAGTTGAGCTTCATTTTCTTTGAGAAGAGATTCAGTTGCAAAGTTCCTTACTTTAAAATTTCTTCAAGTTTTATTGAACTATAGTTTCTTCAAGTTCCTTCCTTGCTTTAAAATTTGTTCAGGCTTGTTGTAGTTTCCTTTTGAGGATAAAGATGAGGAAGGTTATATGATGTAAACAGAAGCAAACTATTAGTATTCTTTTGTATCCATGTACTCAGTAGATATGAGTTTTATTTAGTTGTTGATTTTTGACAAAATATTATTATTTTTTTGTATTCTGTATGTTCTACTCCATCATAATATGTTTTGTTACAGTAGAAAGGTTTAAAATGATTGTATTAATATTTTTTTTTGTAGGCCCGATACACATGGGATTCCGCCATTCAGGTTCAGGTGGAGGATGCTTGGGAAGCTTACAATAAGAAGCTTTTCAAGGATATCCTCCACCGTGCGCGGGATGAGGCGCGGGCAAATATAGGCGGTAATCGGGATACGCCTATGGATGCGCTGAAGGGAAATGGGCCCAACTAGATAACGAGCCACGTATGGGATCGACTATGCGACATCTGGGTGTCCGAGGAGTGGCAGGGTGCTTCTCGAACGGCTCACCAGAATCAGATGACGCTAGTTGAGGGATCTGTGGCCCGACATACCGGTGGGTCCATCCCATTTACTAGTCACGAGCGTCGCATGGTAAGTAATTTAATAATAGTTTTTATTATTTATTATAGAAAAACTAATTATATTTATTTTATTGCAGGGTACGCGAGACGAACAGGGGACGCTCATTCCGGTTGATCCTTTGAGTGTCTTCGAGGAGACACATAGATATAGACATGGTCCTCGCCGAGGTGAGTTCATCAGCGGGAGGCCGGAGACGATCCTGATAAGTTAATATTTAATAAAGTTTATATTTAAAAAAAATTATATTAGTTCAATTATATAAAATTAATTTAATTAATCAATCTTTAAAGGCCACGTATACTGAGTTGGTGACCCAGTGGGGAGATGATCCTGCGCAGCATCAGCTTGATGTTGACGCATGGATGCAGGTGACAGGAGTTGACCACGACTGTGTATATGGCATTGGCACAACGGCCCACGCACGGACGTTGTTGCAGCCACATGGTGCGGTGTCATTTGCCTTCACCTCTTCCACCGCTAGTCCATCAACATCACATGCGGGCCAGGATCAATTTGCAGCCTTAGAGGCTTCACACGCAGAATTACAGGCTTCTCATGCAGCCTTAGAAGCTTCTCATGCACGCCTCATCAGTGAGGTGGCCGCTATGAGGGAGTACATGGCACATATTGCTTCTTCCATGCTTGGTGCTCCGGCCCCTCTGCCTCCCCCGTCATTCGACACGACGCCAACTGATGCCCTCCTGACGCAACCCCTCTCCTCGCCGCATCCCTCGCCGCCACTTCATGATTGATGTACTTTATTTTCTATTTTGATGTAAACATGTTTTGGTACGATGTAAATATTACATTTTGATATAAATATGTATAAACATTATAATTTGATGTACGTCTTGAATATTCCCTCGTTGTGGCAGCATTTTGATATAATTTGATATCTTCTCTCGTTGTGGCATTGTATTTTGATATAATTTGATGTTAAACATGCATTTTTAAAAAAAAAATTATTATAATTTTTTTAAAAAAATTATACATTTACGACGGCTCTACGACCGCTAGTTGTCGCAAAAGGTATATTGAACTAGTCACCAAAAGCGGTCGTAGTTACAATTACGACCGTTATGCGACGGCAAAAGCGGTCGCAGAACCATCGCCGATATAATATTTGCGATGGGTACAATGGTCACAATGCCGTCGCCGATATAATATTTGCGACAGTCAGAGAAGGTCGTAGATGCCACGCGACCACATTCTGCGACCGCTGCAGACCGTGGCAGATCGGTCACAGAGTATTCTCATTTGTGACTGCTACTTCTGCCGTCGTACATTTTTTGCGACAAGATCTTTTGCTACCGCAGTTTGCGATCGCATCCTACCGTCGCAGAAGGTCTTTAGCGACCATTTTGCGATGGTAAGGTCCGTCACAAATATCCTATTTTTTAGTAGTGGCTTATGCTCGGGGGCAAGGCCAGTTCATAAGATACAACACCCCTCCGCTAGAGAACGGGTAAAGGCCCAACAAACCGAGGGCTCAGCTTTCCTTTCTTCCCAAATCTAACTACCCCCTTCATGGGGGAGACCTTCAGGAACACTAGGTCGCCTTCTACGAAGTCTAGCTCTCTGGCCTTCTTGTCAGCTTATATCTTTTGGCGACTCTGGACCACCAACAATCTTTCCTTTATGATCTTCACCTTCTCCACTGCTTCCTCAACTTGATCAGGACCCACCATGAGGGATTCTCCGGCTTCAAACCAGCCCATTGGAGATCTACACTGCCACCCTTACAAGGCCTCAAAAGGAGCCATGCCAATGCTACTGTGATAGCTATTGTTGTAGGCGAACTCAATCAACGGCATGTGTTTCTCCCAACAGCCAGCCAGGTCCAGAACGCAGGCCCTCAGTATATATTCCAAGGTTTGGATGGTTCTCTCTGTCTGTCTATCCATTTGCAGATGGAAAGTTGTGCTCAAGCTCACCTGAGTACCCAAGGATTCATCCAAAATTGGGCTGTGAACTGGGTACCTCGATCTGATATAATCATTATTGGGTACCATGGTATGCCCCAATCCTATCCAAGAATAGTCTGGCGTACTGCTTAGTAGAAAAGGTTGTATTGACAGGAATGAAATGAGCGGTCTTTGTCAACCGATCTACCACCACCCAAATGGAATCAAATCCACCCATTGACTTAGGCAGCCCTATCACTAGATCCATAGTAATCTTTTCCCACTTCCACTCGGGAACTTCGAGGTTTTACAGCAGCCCTGCGAGCTTCAGATGTTCGGCCTTCACTTGCTGGCAGACCAGACACTTGGATACTAACTCTGCTACCTCCCTTTTCATGCACTTCCACCAATAATGCTGCCTTAAGTCTCGGTACATTTTGGTGGCTCACGAATGCATCATATAAGTAGATCGATGCCCCAACTCCAGGACATGCCTGCGCACGTCTGCCATATCAGGCACCACTATCCGATCTCTGAAACTTAATACACCCTCTTAGTTCAACCTGAAGCCATTCTCTACATCGCCTCTCTGCACTAAGTCCTTTGTTAGGGCACATAAGGCATTCTCCCCAAGCGCGGTACACAACATATCCACCAGTGTGGATTGCACCTGCAGATTCGCCAGCTGGGCACCCGAAGCTGACACTGCCAGAATTGCTCCCCCATCCAAGCACAGTGCCAATTCTCGCGCTAGTGGTCTCCTCCCGACTGCCAAATGGGCCAGGCAGCCCATGGACTTCCTGCTCAGCGCGTCCACCACCACATTGGCCTTCCTAGGGTGATACAAGATGGTACAATCATAATATTTCAAAAGTTTCAGCCATCTTCTCTGCCTTAAATTGAGCTCCTTTTGGATGAGCAAGTACTGGAGGCTTTTGTGGTCAATATTAATCTCACAAGCCTCACCGTACAGATAGTGGCACCATATCTTCAGGGCAAACACTACTGCCATCAGTTCCAAATCATGTGCTGGATAATTCTTTCATGAACTTTCAACTGGCAAGACACATAGGCGATCACTTTGTCATACTGCATCAGAACACAGCCCAGGCCAACCCCGAGAAGCATCACAGTATACCACAAATCCTCCTGAGCCTGAAGGTACGGTCAGAATTGGTGCTGACGTCAAACATTCTTTGAGCTTCAGGAAGCTCTACTCACACTTTCTGTCCCAATCAAATTTGACCTTCTTCTGGGTTAACCGAATTAGAGGAGCTGCAATAAGAGAATTTTTCTACAAACTTTCTGTAATACCCGGCTAACCCCAAGAAACTGTGGACTTCAATCACACTAGTCGGCCGCTTCCAGTCCTTTACTGCCTCTATCTTGGCAGGATCCACATTGATTCCTTCCTTGGACACTATATGACCTAGGAATCCCACACTTTCTAACCAAAACTCACACTTGATGAATTTGGCAAACAACTGATGTTTTCTGAGGGTTTCTAGGACCATCTTCAAATGCTCGGAGTGCTCCTCCTTGCTCTTGGAATACAGTAGGATGTCGTCAATAAAGATGATCACAAATCTGTCTAGGTATTCTTTGAACACTCTGTTCATGAGGTTCATAAAGGCCGCAGGTACGTTAGTCAATCCAAACGACATCACCAGGAACTCATAATGGCCATAGCGAGTCCTAAAGGCCGTCTTGGGCACGTCACAGTGTCGGATTCTCAACTAATGATATCTAGACCTCAAATCAATTTTTGAAAACCATTGTACCCCTTGCAACTGGTCGAACAAGTCGTCGATTCTGGGTAGCGGGTAACGATTTTTGATTGTCACCTTATTGAGCTGCCTATAGTCGATGCACATGCGCATTGACCCGTCCCTTTTCTTCACAAATAAGATCAGAGCACCCCACGGGTACACACTTGGGCGAATGATGCCCAAGTCCAACAACTCTTGCAACTGCGCCTTTAACTCCCGAAGTTCGGTCGGTGCCATCCTATAGGGTGGGATGGAGATCGGTGCCGCCCCGGGCTGCAATTCAATACAAAATTTGATTTCTCTTCTAGGCGGAAATCCTGGCAATTCTTCTGGGAAGACATCGGGGAACTCACAGATCACCAGAGTTCCACTAACTTCCTGAGCCGTGTCCCCTTTTTCCTCGGCCACAGATTCGAAGGCCAAGAAGGACTGGCAGCCGCCTACCAACAATTTACGAGCCTTAAAGGCTGAAATGACGCCCATTAGCTCATCCCTTCCTCCTCCATGGAAGGTGAACTGCGACAACCCGGGCTTACTAAACATGACAGTCTTATCCCTATAGTTAACTGACGCAAAGTGCTCCGCCAGCCAATCCATGCCGTGGATGACATCAATTTCAAGCATAGGCAGAAGTGTCAATTCTGGCTTCAACACATGACCACAAATTAGCACTTCGCAGTCACAAAAGATTGATTCTGCTATCAATGCATCACCCATAGGCGTTGACACCACATACGACACAACAAGCAAGGAAGGTGCCATTGGCAATCCGGCAGCAAATTTGGTAGATACAAACGAGTGTGTGGCACCCGGATCAAATAGAACATAAGCAACATAAGAACTGACTAAAATAGTACCTGTCACCATTACCTTTAATGCCTCTGCCCCATCACGGTTCATGGCGAAAACCCTGGCAGACGATCTCTCTGAATGGCTAGCCTGCGGTCCCCTGCTCTTCATTTGACCTCTCTGAGCCACTGACCCTACTGATATAGGCGCTTTTCCTTTTGACTGCTCATATCTCTAGCCAACTCTATCCAGATAGTCCTTCTTAAAGTGCCCAACCTGACCGCATTTAAAGCAAGCATCCGAGCGGCCAAAACAAGCCCCCAATGCCTCCGGTTATAGTGACCACACTGCGGCATATCAAACTTTTGAGAAACACCCCCTGACCCTACCGGCCTCCTTGTCCCGGACCCTGGGCTCCCATGGCCCCAGCTACCACCCTGCTCTCAGCTCTGCTGGTGATTTGCGGTAGCTACAGTCCCCTCAGAGTGCCTCGGTCAGCCTCCAGATCCCTACAGCTCGAAATTTCTTCTTGGCCGATCCGTCGTTCCTCTCGAACGACACCAAAGCTTCCTTTCGAAGGGCCTCATCCACCACCCGAGCAACAGTGGAATCCTCGGTGTAGTGGATGAGCTTGCCTATCTGAGGCCTCAAGCCCCCAACGAACCTCTTGACCTTGGCGGTCTCAGATGCCACTAGGGTCGGATGATACTAGGAAAGCCGGTTAAATTCCATCTCATACTCTAACACTAACATGCCACCAGACTGGCGCAGCATCTCAAAGTCACATGCCCGTTTGTCACGAACACTCATTAGCAAGCATTGTTCTACCACAGTCGCCCTAAACTCTTCCCAAGTGGGAGGCGGTGCACCTGCTGCCCTGCGAGCCCTCCAAGTGTGCAGTCAGACCTTTGCCGGTCCCCTCATCTGTTGCCGACCATACGAGCCATTGCTTCCGATGAGCACCCCAGTTCCATGCACAGTTCGTAGCAGTACCCCAGAAACTCAGTGACTTCCACCTGTCAGTCTGTTTCGGTGAATTCTGGCCGCTTTAGTGTGACGATGTTTGCATAAGATGGGGCTCCTGGAACCCTGATCACTGGTGCTACTATCTCGAGTACCTTTGGTACCACCAGAACCACAGGTACATGCTACGGCGGCGGCGGTGGCTACTACTGCATCTGATGTCTCAACTCTTGCTCTTTGAGGAGCGCATTTGTTAACTGAGCCACCTGAGCTTGCAGTTGAGCAACCACAGAGTTTTGTCCCTGCTCTTCGGACTGCTCTCTTTCGATGCCCCGGCCCCGATCTCGGCCTCGACGCTCTGCCGAATTACTACCACTACCGCTCAGTGCAGCATTATGAGTCTCCATCACACTAACATAGAGAGAAAAAGGGAAACAATTCTCCCGTTAACATAAACAATTCATTCAACTGTAATTTAAATTACTAACTGCATGATGCGCTGAGTGCAGTCATGGTTGCCAGATCTCGTAGCATACCTATACCGTATGTTGACATGCTAGCATATGTCTCATGCGGTACCCAATTCCTAGTCGTAATCAAGACCTAACCAAAAGCTCTGATACCAACTTTGTCATGCCCCAACTCAGGGTCGTGTGACCGGCCAGGGTCTATGTCCTACCCTGAAGCCTACCACATACACTGAATAACAAAATACTGAGAATACACACTAACCAGAAAGCATACGAGTAAAAGAACAACGATGCAAACTTTTATTTAATTTTAAAGAAGGTTCAATAATTTTAAAAGAGTTGCAAAACAAACCAACTATTAAGAACGACTCGAGTTAAAGTCAAATACATGTTTTTCAAATTAACATCTCTCAGTGTATAAAAACAATACAATACTAGACATCACGACTACGACTATTGGATGCTGCAACGAGATCTACGCCACTGCCTGCCCTCCAGCTGCACCATGACTCCAAGTCTCACCTCACTTGTCGGGCTCTGCAAAAACTAGAGAAATAAATCGTGAGTCAACATGGGACTCAGTGAGCGGTTCTTTCGAACCTCCACATAAATCCCCAATAACATCATGCATGTAAGTCAGCAGTTATAAATATAGGGATCTAATCTAGTCATGATATGATGACCGGCCCAAAGGCCAACCTATATAAACCATACAATAGGCCAAACTGGCCCCACCAGATCGAGCAACACTCGACCACTAGAACTTGTTCAATGACTGGTGGCTCGGCTCTGCCCGGCCTATACCACAAGATAATAATTCGGCCGCATGGCCCATATATCACATAAGGAAAGTCAAACAATTACTGGGCCGTTGACTTGGATGGTCAACTAGTCTCAGGAACCCACCGGGTTACAGATAGCTAGTCCCACCCAACTCGGGTCTACCGTCAGCGTGATCCATTGACGGAATCTCAAGACCCACTGCCACCCGGGTCTAATACCTAGTGGGCCCGCTGGTACAATCTCAAGACCCTAATCACCCGCCGAGTCAAGCATTACTCGTTCAGATTCGACCACTCACCTTGATCAAGGAAGAAGAATGGACGAGCGATGATGATCTCGATCTTTTCGACGGCGGCATAAATCCGGCGCCGTCTCCAAACTTTCTCCTCCTCCCTCTGCTTTCTCGGGCTATGTGCGGCTCCAATAATGAGCTGCACGACTGCTAGGGGGATGAGGGATTTATTCCCTCATCTTCCCTTGACCATTATGCACCTCCCATTCACTTAGCCCCTACTCGACTCAATCCGAGCCCGATTCGAGCCCCGACTCGATCCGCGAACCCGATCTTGGGCTCGACTCTACTAAAACAACTTATGATTAAGAGGGAAGGAACATTTATCAAATAAAATTTCATAAGGCTTAAATTATACCTTCTACTCATGGTGATTCCGCGACTTGACCCGACTAACTCCCGATCCGGTGCATTGCACCAAAAATAAATTTTATATTAGGAAACCTCGGGTCTTACAAGGCTAAAGTTTTAGCGAAAATACTATTCACCCCTCTATTGTGTCCATTTCACTAACATTTGGTATTAGAGCTAGTTGTAGCTTGAGATTTCACCATCTCTACTACCTCTAGCTTGGATCCGGAAATGACACTAGAGAGTTTAGCATTTGGACCATCTAGGTTTGTTGAGTTCAAATTCGGTGTGTGGAAGAGTAGAATGTATGCATTCTTAAAAACTCAAGGCATTGATGTTTGGTTCATGCTTAAAAATGAATACATTCAACCCACCTTAGATATTGATGCTTGGAATCAAGAGGAAATCATATCATTTGATTTAAATGGTAAAACGATGCATTACTTGTATTGTTCATTCTCTAATAATATACTTGAAAAAGTTATGCATTGTTCTTCCTTATTTGATATATGGGCAACACTTAATGTTTTATTTAACTATGCAAAAATGGAAGAATTGACTACTTTTGTTGAGGAAGGTGATGACAATGGTCATCCCCCTAGTCCTAATGAAGTTTTTGATGCCCATAGCATTTCTAGCCAAAGAAGCACTAGCAAGAACTGAAAAAGAAAATTAAGGTGCTTTCTTTGTCAAGAAAAGGGTCACAAAAAGAAAAATTGTCCTTTCTTGAAGAAGAAGTCCAAAAAGAGGAAGAGCTCATCCAAATTCACTTCGGAGTCTAGTGGAGCTTTCTATTGTGATGACTATGAAGACGCATCCAAGATTTGCCTCATGGGTATCCATGATGAGGTATATTTCTCTACTTCTAGTCATGATAGAAATATAGATAGTGACGCTAGTTCCTCAAATTCACTTAACATGTCATATGAGGAATTGGTAGAAGAATGTCAAAAGATGTATGCCATGCTTTTGAAGAAGAATAAGGAAATCAAAAAGATAAAAAAGGAAAACTCTAAGCTTAATTCTCATGTGCATACTTTAGAATTAGAAAATTAGTAAACAAATACTAGCTTATTTGATCCTTGCAATGATGATTTGAGATGATTTGAAGCTAGAAATTAAATAGTTGAAAAGCCAAAATAATGATTTGGAAATTGAGAATGATGAATTGCTAAATAATTAAGAATTCAAAATTTAGAAATGAAAATGAAAATTTGAGAATTTGGAAAATATATCAAAGCATGAAAAGTATGATTTCAAAATTGATTTCAAGATTGAGAATGAAAACTTGAAATTTGAAAATTTGAAAATAAAAAATGAAAATAACATGTTGAAATCTCAATTGCATTCTATTCATAAATCCATGAATGATTAAAAAAGTGAGGTTATATTCTTGAGTAAGAGAGTTAATGAATCTACTAATGTTTATCTCTCCTAAAATTTTTAGAAATATACATGTTTCATCTAAGAATGCTCATGCTCATTCTAATTCATATGTTAGGCATTCTATCACTAAACCTCATGTTCAAAATAAAAAGTTTCATGGACATCATTTTTGTTGTGGTACATATGGCCATGCGATCTATGATTGTGCTCTTAAAAGAAATCCGAGCTAGGACACTTTAGATTCCAAGGCCAACTCACCCTCAAGGACACAAAGCCATTTGGGTACCGAAAATTTCATGCTCTATTGTAGGGGGAGCCACTACACAAGGATGAGGAGTTTGAATGGTAGAAGTTGCTTTGAGCTTCTATCTTCTCGATTGAGCCTTCAACCTTGAGTTTCATCTTTAAAGGCATCAAGAGGAAGCTAAGATCTTGTCTTGGAGCTAAGTAGTTTATTGTTTTGATTATTGCTCCATTATTGTTGTATTTTCTTGTTGTTTCTTAATTACTTGTGTTTGTAAGAAGGTGTGGGTAACACAATTTGGGTTCGCTTGTTTGTAACTTTTGTGTTCCTTGGGTTTGAGGTAGAGGCACTCTCTAGTATGAGAGATAAGGCTTGGTAGATCCTCATTAGAAGGAAATAAAAGTTAATACAAGTAGTTGTGAAATCCTTAGTGGTGAGCCAAGGTAGTAGAGTAGGCATTGGGGTTGAACCACTATAAATCAACTTGTTAGCTTTATTTGATTTTGTGTGTTATCATTCAGTTATTTTTCTTCCGCATTTAGAGTAAAATTTTAAGTGGGATAAATCTAGACTCACACTATTCATCCCCCTCTAGTGTGCTTTAACACCTTTCATTCGGTATCAAAGCGGGTTGTGGATTGAGATTTCACCATCTCTTCTACATCTAGCCTCGATCCGAGAATGACACTAGAGTTGGTTGTTACTACACCTCCTAGGTTTGATAGGCTAAACTTTGGAGTTTGCAAACATATGATGTATTCATTTATGAAAATTCAAGGTATAGGGGTTTATGAAATGTTAAAAACCCATTATATCAAACCTAAGGTAGAGAACATAAATGCATGGCCCCAAGAAGAAAATGATATATTTAATTTAAATGCTAGATCCATGAATTGCATATATTATTCTTTGGAAAATGATATTTTCGAAAAGGTCATGCATTGCACTTCACCTTTTGATGTTTGGGCAATTTTAAATGTTGTATGATTATGCAAAATCCAAAGAGTTAATCACTCTTGATGAAGGTGGTGATGATAATGGTCATCACTCTTTGATGCCCAAAGCCTATCTAGTCAAAGGAGCACAAAAAATCGGAAAAGAAAGCTAAGGTGCTTCCTTTGTCAAGAAAAGAGACATAAGAAGAACAATTGTCCCCATTTGAAGAAAGATTTAGAAGAGGAAGAATGCTTCAAAGTCTTGTATTGAATCAAGTGAAGCCTCCTCTCATCATGATTGAAAAGCCGCTTAGAAATTATGCCTCATGGGTATCCATGATGAGATACAATACTCTTCTTTTAGTCATGATAAAAATATTGCTTATAATAGTGATGCTAGTTCTTCAAGTTCAATTAAAATGTCATATGAAGAATTATTAGAAGAAAGTCAAAAATTATGTGTCTTGCTTTTGAAAACGGATAAAGAAAATAAGAAGTTGAAGAAAGAGAACTTAAGTCTTAGTTCTCATTTACATGATGTCAAACTAGAAAATGAGAATTTAAAAGCTAGTAATCCTTGCTATGATAACTTAAGTCTTGAGATTAAGGATTTGAAAAATAGTAATGAAAATTTAGAAATTGAGAATGATGAATTTCTAATTAAGAATTCAAAATTTAGAAATTTGAAAATATAAAAATAAAAAATGAAAATTGTTTGTTGAAATCTCAATTGCATGAATTGCATAAGTGCACGAATGATTTAGAAAATGAGGTTTTATTCTTGAATAGGATAGCTAATGAACTTACTAAATTTTCCTCTCCTAAGAACTTTAGAAATAAAATTGTTGCATATAATAATGCCTATGGTTAGACATATGTTAAGCATTCTTGTTTTAAACCTCATGTCCAAAACAAAAAATTATGATTGTGGTATATATGATTGTGCTATTTATGATTGTGCATTTAAAAGAAATCCAAGTGTAGCTAGGACATTTTGGATTCCTAGGCCAATTAACCCCCAAGGACCCAAAGCCATTTGGGTACCAAAGATTTCATGCTCTTATGTAGGTGGAGCTACCACACAAGGGTAAAGAGAAGTGAATGTTGAAGATGACCATGGAATTGAATGAAGAATTCTTTCTTGGTTGCAACTTCAAGTCATCTTGGTGCCTAAGTAAGGTTGACATCAAAAGTATTTTGGTATCATTCCTATCACTCTAATTTATATATTAAAGTTGGAATTGTGATACATGATTGATTTTAGTTGATTTCCCCGCTCTCGATATATTTTATGAAATGATTTTTTATTTTGATTTATGGTCTCTTCGGAGACCTATGTAGCTTATAACGGGCTCATGCGACCTTGCGGTTCTAAATCGTAGGTTCATTGTGGGCTTTTGATTTTCAACCAATAGGAAGGGTTGGAGATCCTGTTTTTCAATATTTCATATTTTTGGGATCTCTTCAATTCATTTTGGTATCGTATCGCACTTCTTGAAATGAATCTTTAACTATTTAGCAAAGTTGGATTTTGTATGAAAACTTTGATGCTTACTTTGCTATTTAGTGTGATCAACTTGCTTGAAATGATGATGTCATTATGTTACCAATGATTTCTTCTTGCAAGTTATGTCTAAGTTTAAATGGAAGGCTAGTTAGAATGAAAAAGAATAGTTTGACAAGGCTTGCATGTATGAGGTATGATTTTGTTTTTCACAAGAATCTTAGTATAATACCTCAACACTCATGCTTTAGTGATGTCTCAACACTCATGATTGAATTTGAAAGTAAAATGCCTAAAAATTCATGAGTATGAAGAATTTTAGGACTTAGGCAATTTTCATTGAATGAAATTGCCCTAGGTTAGAATTTATCATTAGAGACTTCATTTTCAAGTCCAAACTAGTTAAACATGTTTAGATATGCACATGACATGCTTCTAGGTGTTTAAACTTGAAAAATCATGTGTAGATATCACTAGATCACTTTAGGGGACTCATTCTTGACAAGTTTGACCTAATTCAACAAATTGACTTAGAATTTTATTTTGAGCTCAAACTTTACAAACAAGTTTAGATTTACTCATGTTAGGTGTGTGTGTGTATCTAAGTTTGAAAAACCATGAGTAAAGATTAAAATTTAATACTTAGCAATTTCATGATATCATGCTTGTTTTTGAATGAAATCATGCTAATGTCATATTTTGATCAAATGACATTATCTTCACTTCAAACTTGATATACATCCTTTACATGACAATATCTTGGTATTCTAAAAGTTTGATTGAATTCTAAAAATGTCATGAAAAATTCCCAACTTTGACCATAGTTGAATTTTCTTGCCCTTTTTGATTAATGTCAAAAGGAGGAGAAAAATATAGGTAAAAGGAAAGTAAATATAGGAAAACCATGCATATAGATAGGGGGAGTTTATTTTCATAGATATGCATGTTGATAGGGGGAGAAATCATATGATTGACTTTCTTTTTGCTTAATAGAAAATATTTTCTTATGGTTGTTTGTCATCATCAAAAAGGGGGAGATTGTTGGCCTAAGTTTTTCAACGTTGGTCTTAATCTCAATTTTGATGATAACAAACATGGAACTAATGTTTTTATGGAGAAATATTTTCAGGTTCCAAGTTGGTAGGCGCATGACGTCCGTGATCCAAAATATCGAAAAAATTAGTGAATCAAAAGGACGATGGTCGACGCGCTCGGATTCATTGGAAAGAATAGAGTTTAGGTTTAGAGTGTCTAGAATGGTTGTATTAATCCTCATTATGATGCAATTATCTCTAGGACATGAACCTAATCTATTACCAGGAGTTTCCAAGTCATAAACAACATTCTGGATGTGATGTTGTAACATCCTAGAATATCCTAGATTATGGGATGGGATGTTGTAACATTCCGTAATATCCCGGATTACAGGATGGGATGTTGTAACATTCCGAAATAGCCTGGATTACAGGATGGGTTGTTGTAATATTTCTGGTGGATGATGTAATATCCCTAAAACCGAAATGTACAAGTACTTTCCAGAATTCCCGGAATGCCCCCAATGGCTCTATTTTGAATTTCTACTCGTTGAGCTTGTTGGAAACCGAGTCCCTACCCTTGGGGTCTCTATATAAGCTCCCAAACTTGACTTCCCAACAACCTAACACTTCTTGAGCCATCTATTGATCATCCCTAAGCTGCATTGAGTCAATACTTGTGCAAAATCCTAGCTTTGAGCTTCTACCTTCTTCATTGAGCCTTCGACCTTGAGTTTCATCATCAAAGGCATCAAGAGAAAGCTAGGATCTTATGTTGGAGCAAAGTAGTTTATTGTTTTGATTATTGCTCCATTATTGTTGTATTTTCTTGTTATTTCTTAATTACTTGTGTTTGTAAAAAGGTGTGGGTGACATACCTTGGGTTCACTTATATGTAATTTTAGTGTTCCTTAGGTTTAAGGTAGAGACACTCTCTAGTGTGAGAGATAAGACCTTGGTAAACCCTCATTAGAAGGAAAGGAAAGTTAATACAAGTGGTTGTGAAATCCTTGGTGGTGAGCCAAAGTAGTGTAGTAGGCATTAGGGTCGAACCACTATAAATCAACTTGTTAGCATTGCTTGATTTTGTGTGTTATCATTCACTTATCTTGCTTCCACATTTAGAGTAAGATTTAAAGTGGGATAAATCTAGACTCACACTATTCACACTCCCTCCAGTGTGCCTTAGCACCTTCCAAAAGGTGCTAAGGGTGGTGTCGGTGGGCTGATTCAATAGAGGATTGTTGCCCCTCTTCTCGAAGAGAGGTGCGACAACAACTAAGAGGAAGGGGTGGCTCACTCAATCAACTGATACCTTCTAGGTTTTCTCCTCCTCTCCATATAAGGGTCGGCTGCCCCCTTCTCCAAGAGAAGGGGCGGCATCCCACTTTCCATGTGGGGTGGGTCGGCTACTAAGGAAGGATGTCAAGGATGTTCTTCCTTGTATTCCCCCCTTAGCAAATAAACCTCACCTCTAATTTAGGAATCACATTCCAAAATACGCATTAATCCATTGACTTAAACTTCCACATATAGACCCTCTATATATGATAGTTCTCCAAATAAAGAAATCTCCGTCTATATCTCATATAAATGTTTCTCATTCGTATCCACCTAATTGATCGATTCGTCTTCGGGATGTGCTAGAATCCTTGCAATAGTATCGCAAGCCGAATTGGTTAATTGATTTTTAATTGACTGCCTTAATTGGAATCAATTCATTCTCAGCTAGAACGCGCTCTATTGTGTGTGACTAACTAGGTTCACCAATTGGCAATAAGATTATGACATCAACACTTTGACATCACCGGAAAACTCTTTTTCGCACCTAGGGTAAAATCTCCTGAATACCCTTGGTTCTCATAAGTCATGGGTAACATCTAGCACAACATGCCATGATTACCCAAGTAGACGAATGCTTCAATTAGAACATTCTGATGAACCAAATGATAATACTTATCGTGCACTCATATCCATTCATTACAAGGTCCTGATCCGACCAGGGTCACGGCTAGTGTCATGCCCCAAAAATTGGGTCACGCAACCTGCCAAAGTGCGGACAAGCACCCCGAAGCGTAGATCGCATAACCAAATCATGCATGCGAAATAACAACCCAGATTAACACAAACGCAAATATCCAAATATAAAAGGTAGCAATCCACATACTAAACCAAATGCATAAAGTAACATAACCAAGGTTTAAGTATTAATACTACATAAGGTTCACATGCTAAAAAATGAACTACATGACTCGACTAAGACTCGACTACACCAATGGGTTTCACAAGACTGCCACTGGAGTCTGCCGCCACCAGAGTCTGCCGCCACCAGTTGCGCCATACCTCAATGATCATGCTCTACAAAACAACACCAAGAAAAGTGGTGAGCTCAAAGAACTCAGTGAGTGGCCGTCTCAACCACCACCAAGCCAAACCACATGATAAATACAATAAATATTTAAATGCTCATTCGAATTATTATGAAACATACAAAGGGTTCCTAGAAATCATCTCATGCGCTATACACACCACTCGGCCCAATTTGACCCAAAATGAACTACCCTCGAATTAACCACCTACAACTCGCAGGTTGCTCACTAGGCTGGCTACCCTAGCGAACTCCCTAGTATAAGTGCCCAAAATTTGGTCAGAAAAGATTTTGGTCAAAAAAGGCCCTCACCGACCAATGCCACTCGGGTCGATCGTCGGCGTGGGTCACCGACGTATATCTCAACCCATAATCAACTCGTGCGCGCTGCGAACCACTCGACCATTACATGTACATCCACAAACATGCCACCAAGTGGATAGAAATATACATTACAATGTGAGGTGGGTTACTCAAGTAGGTACGACCATGAACACATTTCTTGGTGCAAGCTTGGTAGCACCCCACTCGGCCACAACTCGGCCCAAATAACTATTCGCCATCGTACTACCCACCATTACATCCTCTCTAATTTAATTTTAGATTTTCTATCCAAGAATTTCCATGTCCATGGCAGGTCGTCGGATAGCGAAATTTCTATTGTTGTAACGAACGGTTTCCGCACAATGTACCCTTCCGCCACCACCATTTCTAGTTCGAAATCTCATCCGAACTCGCAGAAGTTTCGGACGAACTAATATGGTTCCATATTTGCCTGAAGGTTTCCTTATTCAGTTCAATGATTCCACAAATCTCATATTTCTAACTTCACTAAATCTCGTGGAAATTTCAGCCCATACGCCAAAATTTCAGCCCTTCATTGTGCGTTTTGTCCACACCTCCAACCGAGAGCCTATAATCCCTCGCAAGAGTGAAATGACTAAATAACCTGATGGTATTATAGGTCCAACTATTATAGGTAACACCCCGAACTCACAACTCGACCAATTCAACATGCAAAACATAATTTCCTGCCTAGTTAGCTAGTATAATTACAACATGTACACAAATGAAACTTCACCGATATGGTATTCAAAATTCTCAGTAACATGTACATAAACATCGATATATTATCTCAATTTACAACATACAATTTCTATTTCAACATGAAGAAAACATAAATTCAGCATGTCCTAAAACAATTCCAGCATGTATAAAATAGATTTCAGCATATCACAATAATAAATCCAGCTTATATTAAATTAATCACAACATCTTGGTAAGAGTTTAATCGAGTAAAACCTCAATCTAACTTTCTCCCAAGGGTACCCTACATTTTTAGGGTCACTCAGCCACCCTAGGCCACATCACAAGGTGAATTTCTAACATGATTTTGAATATGAAAATTCAGAATTTAATACTGATAAAATGTAAAATAAATTTATTGCAACAATTCCTTGCTTCCTACATAAGGGCCGGCCCTCCGTAGCGTTTAGGGGCATGCCCTAGGGCTACTGCCCACCCCAAACCCTAAGGAAGTGGCCCGCGATCAACCCAAGATATCAATTACGGACACTACCATGCATAAACACAAAAATACAATTCAATTTCATCCTACGATTCCATCTACAAGGATTAGTAGTACCCAATCCTTCGTTTAGGGATCTGGGAAAGAACCACTCACCTAAGATTGGTTTAGGGACAAAGAAGGTGATGAAGAAGTCCCGCGTTGTATCCGATCCGACGAAGCTTTGATCTTCGGCCGATCCTTCCCGGTTCCTCCCTCTCCCTCACTCGCCTCCTTGGGTAGCGTGCAGCTCCTCCTTGGAGTCGTACGCCCCAAGTGGCAACCCCTTTATATAAAGGGGTTGCCACTTGGGGCGTACGACTCCAAGGAGGAGCTGCACGCTACCCAAGGAGGCGAGTGAGGGAGAGGGAGGAACCGGGAAGGATCGGCCGAAGATCAAAGCTATATATATTATTCTTTAGTAGCCAATTTACCTGCATGACCCTCTTCACTTCACTCGACCCGACTTGCTCAAAATGAGTCTGATTCGAGCTTCGATCGCACCCTCAGACTCGGCTCGAACCCAACTCGAACTAAACAAAATAAACAGCTCTATATTTTGGTACTTTAAATTGAGCAAAGGTCTCATCTCAATTCGCACCCAACCGCGATCAACTCCGCACGCACCGTTATGCGTCGCACTCATCCTGCTGAAACCAATATACAATATTTAACAAATTTCACAGGTATTACAGCTAGTGTCAAACCCTATAGCTTAGACCATATGGATCCCTCTTGGTTTATATTCTTGATCAGAAGGACTTAAACTAGAAACTCCTTTCTATTTAAGTCTCCAATACCTTGGCCAATGATTTCTTAATCAAGAACACCCTCATATATGTAGGACCATATCCCTGTTTACCTAGAGTAATGAATCCCATCTTGACTGGTCACCTATCTCCATACATAACTAACTAGAGCCACATAAAGGCGGATGCACATGCAAAGCGCGAGCATATAAGTAGTAGCAAACTTTGGCCACCTATGCACAAGATAATCATGCCATCTCAGGTCAAAGGATTATATGCACTAATATGATATAGATATCATTTCAATGACATCGGTAAAGTACCATGTGAACATTATCTATGCATCACATTCAACCCATTTATCTCATAAGTGTCCACATTAAGCTGGATGCACATGCAAAGCACGAGCATATAAGCAGTAGCAAACTCTAGCCACCTATGCACAAGATAATCATGCCATCTCAGGTCAAAGGATCATATGCACTAACATGATCTAGATAAATGACATTGGTAAAGTACCATGTGAACATTATCTATGCATCATGTTCGACACACTTATCTCAAAGGATAATATGCACTAATATGATCTAGATAACGTTTCAATGACATTGGTAAAGTATCATGTGAACATTATCTATGCGTCACGTTCGACCCACTTATCTCATAAGTGTCCACATATCTGTTTTGATATCTAACGTCATGTAGCATGAGACCCACTACTCCATCCTCATTAGTATCTCATACTAATCATGGAAACATATAGAGGTGACGATCTTACGGAATAATGATGCCCAGTTTTTATTCCTACGCTCGTGAACTATTTTAACAACTTGTACTAGAATACTCTGTCACTCATATTCTCAACTGTTGAGAATGAAGTATTCTAAAAAGTATGTTCTGGACTTATTCTATTAAACATACACAGCTTATGCTTATAAGAATAGAAAACTACCATTTAAAGGAATTATTCAAAACATACATTGGCACCAGAACATATAAAACTAACAGCGGAGCTCTAGCCCTCTTCTTTCACTTCAGAGGAGAAGGAGAAGGAAATGGGGATCGATAGGTTACTGGCATCCTGTTTGACACCTGGGGCCTAGGATCTCGATGCCTGTGTCGACTTCAACAAGAGTGGGTGTGGGGAGACATCGGTCAATGGCCCCTTCCCTTTACTAACCACAAGGGTCTTCCCTTTCAGCTTCTCCAGCTAAGCACGAAGGGATGACTGATGTAACATCGAAGACAACCCACCTGCATAGAAGAATTAAATTAGCACATTCAGAATAGCCAAGGTAACAACACCTTACGACTCCCAAATTTACTTATATACTATGCGACCGAGGACTCATCCTGGTCCCACCTCAATAACTCCCTACAGGAAAAGGGAACGGAGGGGCAACACTGGTCAAAGTACTCAATCACCAACCTATCCTCGAGCGAGATACCGTCCTCCTCCAAGGACAAGATAGGGGTTGGACTCCGCATCCAGAATACTGGGAACATCTCCGTCTTAGACGTCCTATCTAAGAAGAAATGCCAAATATTTGGCCGCGACCTCACTCTGAAGAAGTGCCTCTTGAAGTTCTTGTAAGAACTCCTGAATAAGCTAAAAATATTCTTCCTCGGGGTGCTACTGAAGGACACCCACATGCCCTTTTGGGTTCCCGCCGCTTGAAAGAAGCAAAAGAATACATTGAGACTCGGCTCGACCCCATGGAACTCTATCAGAACCATGAAGAAGCAGACAAATACCCACTTGTTCGGATGCAACTGCGTCAGAGCAACGTTTGCCTGAATCAACACCCCGCACTCAAAGGCAATTAAGGGAAGCCAAACCCCGACATCTTCGCACATTGTTCGATACATGAAAAAGAACTCAAGATCTCTCCTACAGTGATAAACTCTATCCTCTAAAGAGCAGGGGAGACACTTGAAGGCCACTTTGAAATTTGAGCAAGAAATCGATACGCCCCTACGGAAGGCCTTGATATTGCTAGAGCTGGTCATCACCGAGCTCTACTGCCTTATTGAAAGAAATAGTGCCGTTGAGCCAATCACATGTTGATATGTAGGGAACTATTTTTGGTTAATGAATAATATGAGGTAACTTTTCATCATATGCTGTATTTATTAGATTGTGATGAACCCCATGGACCGGGGCAATTGATTCCAAGGCCATGATGAGATCGTGCCAGTGAGACTTGGAATCCATATGCCCCTATTCTAAATGTTCCCAGTCATAGGATCACCAATTAGGGGATTGGTGAGTCTGGATAGACTAGTGCACATGGTACATGACTTATACGATAAGGGGTAGCTGATCTCACAGTTACCTATGAGTCGTCATTTAATGTACAAGTGCAAGTGCTCATTAGGGAACGAGTTCACTGAACGGACCTATACGAGGAACACATAATGGAATCCTTACATGAGTGTCAATAGGATGTTCCTCAAGTGATAGTAGGTGCAAGCAGTCCTTGGACCTAAGGTTGTCATGGTTACCTTGTGAGTGTCGTCGCATTGCTTTGGACTTATCCTTGCGTGACCTTCAATGTCATGTGCTGGATACCTCTAGGCATGGGAAAGTATCCATGGAGGTATATGAGCAACCAATATGGAATCAGTTGCTCCTAGTCGAGTTGCTTCAATATGGAAAGATCTCGTTTACAGACATGATAGAAAAGTTATTTCCTATAGGAATGAATGCGCGAGGAAGAAGTTCCTCGGTAACCCTAATTTATAGGGCATCCCTGAATTGTAGGGATTGCCACTTGATAATATTTCATGTAGTTGATTAAATTTAATTATGAATTAAATATTTAATTAATTACTTGACAGGGAATATATTTAATTATGAATTAAATATAATTTGATTTTGAATCAAATATACATGGTAGAAAAATTAATTTCTAACCATGAGCCTAACCGATTAATTGGGATTTAATTTATTTGGATAAATCCTAATTAATAAGAATTTGATTTATGGAGATAAATCATAAAATTAATTGATATATGATTTATGAGGATAAATCATAAATCTATTAATTAATAAGAAATTGAATTATATAGATAAACCTCTTTCCTATTGTTTAGGGAATTTGTTTATTTAGATCATTATTATTCTTGCTTATAGGCTCTTAATTTATGGAGATAAATTAAAGTTTATATTTTATTGGATTTAATTAATTTTGAATTAATTATGATGCCATTAAAATATAAATTATTTTTGGAGGCAAACCCCAAAATTTTGAATTGTGGGGAGAGAGTTTTAAATCACTATTTCCACTGTGTTTCTTATTCCCATCCCAACAGTGGTATCAGAGCTACCTTTAGCAAAATTTTGGAAATTTTATTTCACGTTTTGGTCACGTTTATGAACTGTTCGCTCTCTAAACCTCATGCTGCCCGGTTTTGCTTTTCGTAGGTTTTTGAGTCATTTTCTTGGCTCCATGGTTCATATGATGAATCGAGGTGGAAGCCTCTTGTCCATATTGATTTTGGACAGAATTTAAACTCAAAAATCTAATGGGTTCATGGTTGAACAGTCCCGAGAACCGAAAAAATTCAGCATGTGTTGTTTGGACCATTTTGGGTGGAAACCTGATCAGATTTGCGCGATTTCAGATTCTATTTTTTCCTTTCTTTTTCATATATGATGTGAAGCATGAAAGTTTGATTATGGATGAGCCCTATGTGCATGTGGCTGTGTGTAAAATGTGGTTGTGATGATTGCTTGTAAATTTATAAAATTTCAGCTTTGTAATTTTTAAATAGGTTGTGCGTATCCCTGCTTTCCTCTTGAGATTTCTAATTGTAGTTTACTTCTCCTTCTCCTTAAACCTGTCCCCAAGGGTTGTTTGGGGTCTTCTTCTTCTTGTTTTGTAAAATTAGAAGTTTAGGGGCAGATTTGCGATGAGCACGCTTGATGCCCCGTTTTGGTGCGCGCGCGGAGAGGAGGTGTTCAACGCCATGTTGATGACGACTAGAATCCTGGAAAGGCACTGATGGAACCGGCAACCTACAAGATGGTTTTGGGCAGCCCCTTGGCGAGACGGAGCTCCTTAAAAACCCTAGGATGATGGCCTTGGTTCGCCCGGTGGCTCGGGTGGAACGCTTAGAACATGCACAATCGTCCTTATCTACTTTTTTGCTTTTATTTTTTGCTTTTGCTTCAATTGTTGATAGCTTAGATAATTATAATTGCATGAAGAAACACTCCAATAATATTGAGTCTGACTGGCTAAGATATTAAGAATATCAGTCATACCTTCCATCTATGAGGGACAAGTGTGTCTATTGTTACAACGGGTTTGCTGTGCACACACAAGGCCTTCCATCGGTATGAAGAAACATGTTGCACCTCATATGGCACATATCCCTTTTGAGTCTATGCTACCGGCTTGAATATGACTTACCTTGTTGAGCTACACTCAATGGTGGTTGTTTTCTCACTAGTCCATACGAACGATGGGTCCAACTCAACTAGGGCTCCTTGGTTTGTTGTGCACACACAAGGCCTTGGTTGTCCTAGAGGCACAAACATATGGAAGTGTTTGAATTCTTTAGTTGCATAGATTCATATTTAAAACTTGTAAAGCTCCCTGTCATTGTAGTTATTGTAGGAATGTACCTATCAATCATCCATATTTTTAGCAATGATGAATAGAAAGAAAAAGATGTTCTTGAATTCATAGAACAAGTCTACAAAGAATTAGTAAAACTATAAAGAATGGACAAATTTCGGTTGGAGGTTTAATTATCAAACAAAATGAAAAACCAATCAAATAAAATAAGGGATTATATGCATTCTATCAAACACCTTTTTGAAAGGGAAAACATAATCTCCAAGGCAATGAACAGAGAAAACATAAAGGAGATTGAGAAAGCACACTTGATCATTGAGGATCCTAAGGTTGATTAGTTGTTGCATTTTCTTTCATGCTTTCTCTATTCCTATTCATATTCCTATTCCTATTTTTAATTCTAACCTCTTATGACTTGAGATTCTGGACTGTATTACATCCTTATTTACATTCCATTTATTTTAAGTTGGAATGTTCAAATCAAATATATCTAGATTGCCTTTCAAAAAAGAAGAAGATCTAGATTGATCATATGGTTCAAAACAAGTACTTCAATAACTCAAGTTTCTTCAACAATTCAACCTCATTGAGATCATCAAAACAATTACCTGGTCATTATCCTAATCTTATAAATCATATCAAAACCGCCTCATTACATGGTATTCATACTTTAATCATATAAAAAATAGTAATGTTTGTTCTTTCACAAAAATTATTCATAATGTGAACTCCACCTTGGAGTTCCCAGATAGTTCATTGCATATATTGTTTAACCTTAGCAAAGACACATCCATCCTCTCTTGCAATCCACTACCTAATAGTAGACCTTAACGGAATTAAGCACTTCAAAGAACCCAGATTTTTATTTCCCTAAAACCATATATGTTTATTTTCCCAAAACATACTAGACAACTAAAACTATTCCCACTATTTTGTTCCTTGCTTACCATACATGAAGAGCAATGTTTTTCAACTCGGAATGAATCTAACATCGATGGAGCCATTCAGTTTGCAAAATGATCAATCTAACTTTAATAAATCATGAGAACTGCGTTGCTAAAGATATAGATAGTCTTCTACTGAGATCTACTGAGATCTCAATGAGAAAGAGGTAATCACCTTTAGGAAATCTGGCATATGGTCTTATCTTGGAAACAACTAAAAAGCATGCCAAAAAGTAACCAAAATAGAAACTTCGGCATGACTAAGTAACATATTTCATATGACTGTAATGGTAGGCAAAAATATTGCACCTGCTCTCTACAAAAGAGATAATAGCCTGCAAGGTTTCTGAAAATCTTTCTAATCTATGTTCATCTCCATACCTGAAAGTGTAGCAATAGAAGGTGTTGCATATAAATCAAAGATAAAAACAATACAGTGCTAGAGGACACTTGTGGTGGTGGAAGAAAATGCATGTAAGCTCACAAATTAGTAGCTCTAGGGGCTACAAGCTTCAAAGGAAGTATCTAAAATCACATATAATATCCCTAAAAGGAAGTATCTAATCATGGAAGTAGTTTGAACCCTAAATATAAAATTCATCAAGAAACATAAAAGTTCCGAAAAGACGAAGCTAGGATTGGGTAAGGCTTAATTAAATAAAACAGATAAATTTATCCTATATTATCAAATTTCCGAAAAAGACCAAGCTGCAAACTAGAGCCATCATAGTTCTCTTCAACCATCTCACATGCTGTAGAAATTGACAAAAGGATCAATTAAACAAAGAAAAAGACACCTTTTACATCCAATGTCGGATTCATGACCGCTTAGAGAAAGCTTATCCATGGGAAGAGGAACTTCAATGAAATGGGAATCCATTCCAAAATGTTGAAATTGAGAACAACTAGAATAAGTAAAATTTTAGGACTTTGGACCAAAATCTACTATCAATCTGGTACTGAGGCACCTCGGTTATGCACCAACCATTTAGAGGTCAAAAACCAAAACATGAGACAACGAAGCGATAGAGGAAGAGGGGCGGCCCGACGGGAGGGCCATAAGTGTACATGTGGGGGGGGGAAGGAGAGACTGGAAGAAAGGGAAGGTGGAATCGGTAGAAACGGGGAGGGTTCCGCAGAGGAATCCACGAGAAACATCACCGCCGAAGTGGATCTGCCCCAAACTCGACCAAATCTATCGGAACGCCGCGAGATATTATCGGAGCTCAGCTTGTGGATTAAGCACACCAATGCACACCCCCAAAGAATACATCGAGAAAGAAGGAATACCTCGAGCTCAGCTTCGCGAGGGGAAGTGAGCATCGGCATGGGAGGCGTCGCCGAGGGGGAGTTTTTGTTGCAAGGGGGAGTGAAAAAAAAGTGTCGCGGGTTGAGGGCTTTGGTCGATCGACTGAGGTAAAAAAAGGAGGGCGCGGGAATTTTTTGGTCCAGAGGGATAAAGAAGATGGAAACTTTTAGGAGAGGGTTTTAATTTTAGCTATTGGTGGGAGTTTTTTACGATAGTATTTAGGTAGAATGCTATTGTTAAATGCTATAAAAAGCCTTAAATATTGTAGTGTGAAATGGTAGCTTATACTTGTCTTTCTTTTTGCTTATAGAATTTAATCGTCACCATGTCATCTAAACTGTCATTATGTTTTGTTGATAACCAGCCCCCGGATAACCCTTCCCAAAGGACTATCGAGGAAGTGAGGGCCACTTACAAGAAGTGGCAAGATGACAACACTACTGTTCAATGCATTATGCTCGCCTCTATGTCCGATGTGTTGTAACGACAATATAAAAAGATGGACGCTAGGGCCATCCTCTCTCACCTCAAAGAGTTGTATGGTGAAGGGAGCCGGACTGCTAGGTTTGAGCTGTCAAAGCAACTTTTCTATGCCAAGATGATGGTAGGGACCTGTGTTGAAACTCATGTCCTCAAACTAATCGATTTGATCGAGAGGTTAGGGAAGTTGGGCCTAAGCATTGATAATGGGCTAAGTCAGGACTTAATACTCCAATCCCTCCCAGGGTCATTTTCACATTTTATAATCAACTACCACATTAACAAGCCGGATGCCTCACTTTCTGAGCTCCTTAATTTGTTGAAGACTGCTGAGTCCCACCTTCCAAAGGAAAAGGACAAAGTTTTGTTAGTGGGTAGTGCTCCAAAAAAGGTGAAGAAACGCTTTGTTAAGAACAAAGCGAAAAACAAAGCTGTGAAACCTAAGAAGGAAATTAAGAAAAAGGAAAAGACTGCTTCTAAAGGTACATGTTCCCATTGTGATAAAGATGGCCACTGGAAGCGCAATTGCATGGAGTACATTGTAGAAGTAAGGCAAAAGAGGGCTTTTGAAGCCCCCTCCACAGGTGTATTTGTTATTGAAATAAATTTATCATTACATATTTCTATTACATGGGTATTGGATATCGGTTGTGGTTCTCACATGTAATATCGAGATATTATGATAATTTTTATTATTTATCTTTGCCAGTCTAGCGAGCTGATTTGAGCTCGAGCTAAGTCGAATCATGATCCGGTGCGAGCTTGAAAGCTCGGGTAAGTAGGAATATGAATTATGCGGTATTTTTTCCTGCTTAGATAAATTTATTTAATTATTTTAATGTGTGTGCTTGATTTATTAAATTATATTGTTTGTGTCTGCATGGATTGATGCTTGTATTTAGCATGAGGTTAGCTTGGGTTGAGGAGTGAGTGGGTTTGGATCCAAGTTTGAGGCAGATGCAGGTTAGAAAGGGGTTATGGTTTTGATGAGGTAGGGAAGGGATTATAAAATCCCCCCCTAGGGCTAGGTGCCTCCTTGTTGGAGCTGCACAAGCCGTCGAGAGAGAGAGGAGCCGCTGAGCCGCCGCCTCTCCCCCCCTCTCTTGGAGTGAGCCGCCGAGGGAAGGAGCCAAGCCGGGCCTTCTTTCTCCCCCCTCTCTTCCTTCCTTTCCCTTGGAAGCCAAGCTGATGGCTTGGTAGGAGTCGCTGCCCCTTTCCTTTGCTTCTTAGAGTTGTTGCAATCCGAGCCGCTGCCGTTTTCTTGTGGTCGGATTCGGAGGTTACCGATTGGGAAGATTTCTCTCTTTCCTTCTTCCCAATCATGTGAGTGGATCTTTCCTCCCCCTTTTTCTTGAATTTCTTGTGTTATTGAGCCGTTGTTGGAGATTGAGAAATTTTTGTCGAATTTTCCTTTGTTTCTTGAAGTTTTGTCATCGATTTCACATTTTTCCATGAAAGAGGAGCCCGAAGACCCCCCTTTGTGGTGCGGCAGCCCTAGGACTACCCTAGGGAGGCTCGGCCAAGGTGGGAGACAGGTTGCCCTCAAGGTGTTTGTTAAAATGCCTAGGAGATATTCTTAAAGGTATTGAGATATAGGTTTAGATTAATTGTTTTAATTAAGTTCCTATGATGCCATTGCATGATTGGTACCTAGATACAAAATTTCAGTATATGAATCTATGTTTTGCATGTTAAAAGATTAAATCTTGATGCCATGTATATTCATGTTTGGGGTTCTTGGTTTGAAGCTTGAGTCTTGATTTAAGGGTGATGTGGATGCATGCTAAATCTTGATTAGGAATCATGATTTAATTTGTGTATGATTTATCTTGATGTTATAAATATGTTGTGGTGGTAATTTATGATTAATTACTATGATTTACGGATTAATTACCTTGACATGCTGAAAACTCAACTTGCTAAAATTTCATTATGAAATTGTTAATTCAAAGCTAATTTTGTAAAATCTGTTGTGATGCATATGATTTACTGAACATAGTCGTGCAACCTATCATTTTAACTAGAAAACATAGTTTGGAACCATAGAACACACCTTGGAAATCAGATTTGTAATATTCCAGATATTTAAATTTATTATTTTTCCTTTTATGTGTATTTGCCAGCTTAGCGGACTAGTTCGTGGTCGAGCCGAGTTGACTCATGGTCCAGAGTGAGCTTGCGAGCTCAGGTAAGTAGAATATAAATTTATGAATTTATGAAATTATGAATTTTTGAGCTTGGATAGTTGAGAGTATTTAATTTGGTGTTGTGTGTGCATAATTGTTAATTATGTTCATATGGGTATTTAATTAATTATTTGTGATTTATTAGAATAAGATTAATTAAATTATTTAAGTATGGGGTTAGCGTATTTTGGTTTTGGCTTAAGGTGGATGCGGGTTGTGAATTAAGGGTTTAAGGGGGGTTAGGGTTGAGGAGGGTGTATAAAAACCCCCTCTCAAGGCTTGTGGCTCCTATTTTGGAGCCACCAAAAAAGTTGAGAAAGGGAGCCAGCCGCCAAGCCAAGCCAAGCCGCCAGCCCCCTTTACCCTCTCCTTGGAGCCGCCACCCAGAGCCAAGCCGAGCTGCCTGCTTCCTCTCCTTCTCTTCTTTCCCTTTGGAGCGAAGCTGAGAGGAGCTAGTCGAGCCAGCCCCTCTCCTTCCCCTCTCTCCCTCTGGAGTGAGCCGCTACCCCTTGGAGCCAATTTTTTTGGGTCGAGCCGTCGACCATTTGAAGCCGGATTCGAGGGCCGTCGTCCAGGATTCCTTTCTTTCCAAATTAAGGTGAGTGGTTTACCCTCTCTCTTCGGGATTTTAATCAGATTTTTGAAGCCGTTCGTGACGGCTCGGTGTTTATGTCTTGTTCTTGGATTTTCTTCGAGTTCTTGCCATATTTTCTTGATGTGCAAATCATGATTTATTCTTCCAAATTTGGCTTCCTGATTTGTGGATTGCATGCTTATAATTAAATATGTGATTTTGGGTAGAAATCATGTGGTAGGATTAAGATCTTGATAATGACTAATTAAGGGTTCTTGATCCTAATGCTTGACTGTTGATTTAAATGTATGAGTTCTTGTTAATCTTGATTAAAAGCATGATTTTTGTGAATTAATTTCTGAGATTAGTATTCTGTCCTAATGGTAATTTAGGAATTAATTTCTGTTAATTTTTGGATTTAATTCTATAAGTTTGCTGAAATTTCATGTTGTGTGAATATAGTCGTGTAACCTATCGTTTCGATCAGAAAATATAGTTTGAAAACATAGGACACACTTTGGAGACTAGGTTTGGGTCAGACACAGCAGTTCTGGGAAGAAAAGTAACCAAAAATAAAACCCTAAAATAAAACCCTAATTGAGATGATCTAAATTTTAATTCTATAATTAAAATTGGGTTTAAGGGTGTGCATAATCTGTTATGAACCAACTTATAAGGTATTCATAAAATAAAACCACACGGGTTCATGACATTATAGGTCTAAGGGATAGGGGTCAGGTTTGGAGTGTTGAGACGCTTCATAATGAGGACACCCTTAGGACACTGTAGGGGATTCTTGACTTAGGTCTTGTTGTGCCATATCCTTGGGAATGGCGGAGTGGCTCGATTAGGAGCGAGGGTTCGGGCTATGCTCGGGTGGTTGGACACCAAAATTCCCAACCTGCAGGATAAGTTCGGAGGGCCTTTTCCGATTATCCTAGTATGTGTGATTGCCTCTAGGCATGGTAGGGATTCGACCTGATGCACCTCTTGATGGTGATGTTGCCTTTGGGCATGGTAGGGATTCGACCCGATGCACCTCTTGATGGTGATGTTGCCTTTGGGCATGGTAGGGATTCGACCCGATGCACCTCTTGACGGTGATGTTGCCTCTAGGCATGGTAGGGCATCAACCCAATGCACCTCTTTGATGGTGATGTTGCCTTCGGGCATGGTAGGACTTCGATCCGATGCACATTTTTGTGGGTGATGTTGCCTTCGGGCATGGTAGGGCTTCGGCCTGATGCACCTCTTTTAGAACTAGATGCCATGGGCATGGGTGGCCTGTTGGCCTGGTAGCTAGTCACACCATTGTGACATTGCCTCTGTAGAGATAGATATACTCTTGTTATCTCTGTGGTGTTAATTTGTGGGGGTTGGTAAAATTGCTCACTGAGTTCTTTGAACTCACCCGTTGTCATTATTTTGTTTTATTTTGTAGAGCCAGACCGGAGAGGTGGGCTGGAGCACTTAGCGCAGTTGGAGGGCAGAGGAGCCACATGATCTCATAGCAGTCCTAGTTAGGGGTCGTAGTCGAGTCTGTAGTAGGTTGTCATGCACTTTTGTTTTGGTATTTGGAGTTGTAGTCCCGTGGGGACATTCACATTTTATTCATTTTTATTTATTAAAAGAACGGTTGCTCTTCGCTTTATTTCCGCACTTTAGATATTTATTTAAAATCTTATTGTTTTGAAATGAAAATCTTTTTTGGTTCTTTTATTATTAAAAGTTGTTATTTACTTGTTGTTTATGATGTTGGCATGTGCATGAGTTAGGCTGCAGGGTATAGGTACGTATACCCTGGCCGATTACGTGACCCTACAATTGGGGCGTGACAAAGTTGGTATCTGAGCATGTGGTCCGGTCCGACTATGACCTAGAGTTGTCACCGTATAGGGTATTGCTAACGTGTCAGTATATGATAAGGGTATGCTATTAAATCAATGGGCGACTTGTGGTTTGGTTTGCAAACAGTGGGTGAATTTAGTTGCTTAATCTTGAATTATTTCTTTTCTGGTATTTCCAGATCAATGGAGGCCTTTCATGCCGCAAGGAGCGGTAGTGATAGCAACTCCACCGAGCATTGAGGCCAAGGCCGAGGCCGGGGCTGAGGTCGAGGGAGACCACCGTAGGCTCAGGAGGAGGTGGGACCAGATCCCATGGTTGTGCAGCTGTAGGCCCGAGTGGCTGAGCTGATTGAGGCACTTCGCAGGGAGGAGGAACTGGGACAATCCCAGGGTAGCACAGCTTGAGGCCGTGAATGGCCCTGTGCTAGAGAGTGCACCATTTTTTGGGGGGGCTACCTTTGTATGGGTGTCTAGATTAGAGATCCTTGCAATGATTGTTTAGTATCTTGCATGATTCATTGGGTCTCATCATATAGTTAAATTTTTATGGTGCAGTATGGTTAGGGTGGCCCTAGGGATCCTATGGGGGGGATTGATAGAGTTCTGCAAAAGGGATCTGCATGGGTTGGCTGAGAGTAAATTTCCCCTATAGATGAAATTTTGGATTGATTGGAGGATCTTTCTCTTAGATTTCAGGAAATATAAATTATGGGTGTAGAGCGACCTTATGCTTAAGGGCCATGGTTATGTGCGACCGAATAGCGATTTCATTCTGAGGCATGTTTTGGGTGCGGACAGGTTGGGCACTTCAGGAGGGATTGTCTTGGAAGAGGTAGCCAGTAGCCTGATCAGACCAGAGGAAAGACATCGATGTCAGTGGATTTCGTAGCTCAGAGGGGTCAGACTCACAGAGGAGGCCAGCGAGCTGGTGGTTCCGAGAGGCCCGTTGCACGGGTGTTCGCTATGAACCAAGGGGGTGCTGAGGCGTCCAGGGCAGTAGTATTAGGTAACCTTGTTGTAGGTTCAGCTATTGCATATGTATTGTTCAGTCCAGGTGCTATGCACTCTTTTGTGTCTGCCTTGGTTGCTGCTAAGTTGTCAAGGATATTTTATGTACTTGAATTGCCCCTTGAGGTGTCTATACCTATGGGCGTTTCTGTGATGGCAGAGATTGTCTTTCGAGGCTGCAAGGTTGTCATTTGTGGGCATGTGCTGTTGGCCGATTTGACACACCTGCCGATGTTGGAGCTTGATGTGATATTGGGTATGGACTAGTTGGCGGACCATTTTGCCTTAGTTGATTGCAGGGCTAAGACTGTGACCTTCAGTAAGCCCGGGATGCCCCAGGTTACCTTCCAGGGTGAGGGAAGGGGTGAGCCGTTGGTGGCGATATCAGCTCTTAAGGCCCGAAAGTTACTTTTTGGCGGGTGTCAGTCATTTTTGGCATTTGTGTCAGTGGCAGAGGAAGGTGGAGGTGTGGCCAGAGACATCGGGAGAACGCTTGTACTATGCGGGTTCTCTGATGTATTTTCGGAGGAGTTGCTAGGGTTACCTCTAGAGAGAGAGATCGAATTCTGTATCGAGTTACAGCCAGGGGTGAAGCCAATCTCCATTCCTCCGTATTGGATGGCACCAGCTGAGTTGAGGGAGTTGAAGTCCCAGTTGCAGGAGCTGCTTGATCTGGGTTTCATTCGCCGCAGTGTTTCATCTTGGGGTGCTCTAGTGCTCTTTGTAAAGAAGAAGGATGGATCCATGCGGATGTGCATTATTACCGTCAGCTTAACAAGGTAACAATGAAGAATCGGTACCCGTTGCCCTGGATTGATGATTTGTTTGATCAGCTTCAGGGAGAACAGTGGTTTTCTAAGATTGAGCTGTGGTCAGGGTATCATCGGTTGAGGATTCGGGATAGTGACATCCCTAAGACTGCTTTCAGGTCAAGGTATGGGCAATTTGAGTTTCTAGTGATGTCATTCGAGCTGACTAATGCACCTACAGCATTTATGGGCTTGATGAACCGAGTGTTCAAGGAATACCTGGATAAGTTTGTGATTGTGTTCATTGATGACATTTTGATTTATTCCAGGAGCAGGGAGGAGCATGTTGAGCACTTGAGGGTAGTTCTGGAAACTCTCATGGAGCACAGGTTGTATGCCAAATTCTCCAAGTGAGAGTTCTGACTGGAGAGCGTAGGGTTTCTTGGTCATGTAGTGTCCAAGGAAGGAATAAAGGTGGACCCTGTAAAGATAGAGGCAGTTCAGAACTGGAAAAGGCCGACCAATGTCTCGGAGATTCGCAGTTTTCTGGGGTTGGCAGGTTACTAAAGGAAGTTTATGGAGAATTTCTCCAGGATCACAGCGCCATTGACCCGCCTGATCCAGAAGGAGGTCAAGTTCGAATGGGACAGTAAGTGCAAGGAGATCTTTCTAAAGCTCAAGGACCGCTTGGTGTCGGCGCCAGTTTTAGCAGTTCCCTCAGGTTCATGAGGTTTTGTTGTTTATTGTGATGGCTCCCGAGTCGGCTTGGGTTGCGTGCTGATGCAGAATGGCAGAGTGATAGCCTATGCCTCCAGGCAGTTGAAGGTTCACGAGAAGAATTACACAACCCAAGACCTTGAGCTAGCAGCGGTGGTATTCGCATTGAAGCTTTGGCGTCACTACCTTTATGGCGAGGCTTGTGATATATTCACTGATCATAAGAGCCTCCAGTATTTGCTTACCCAGAAGGAGTTGAACTTGAGGCAGAGAAGATGGCTTGAGCTGTTGAAGGACTATGACTGCACAATCATGTACCATCCAGGGAAGGCTAATGTGGTAGTTGATGCCTTGAGCAAGAAATCTATGGGAAGTTTAGCACATTTGGTAGTCAGTAGGAGGTCGTTGGCTCATGAGTTGGCCTTATGCTTGGATGGAGGAGCAGTCTTGTCAGTGTCAGAATCGGGTGCGCTAGTGGCCCACTTGAGAGTGCAGTCGGCGTTGTTTGAAATGTTGCGGGCAGCGTAGGGGGAGGATGCCTTTTATACACTCACTAAGGATCTGGCCCGGAGAGGCGATGCCGATAATGGGTTCAATGTTGACTTGGAAGGCGTTCTGAGGTTTAAGAACAAGATAGTGATGCCAGATATGGCCGAGGTTCGCAGGCATGTGCTGGAGATGGCTCATCGATCCACCTACACTATGCATCTGGGAGCCACGAAGATGTACCGAGATCTCAGACATAATTATTAGTGGAAAAGCATTAGAAGGGAAGTGGCCGAGTTTGTGTCTAAGTGTCTGGTGTGTCAGCAACATTGGGATGGCCCCTTTGAGGCGTTGTTTGGGCGGAGATGCAGGTCGCCTATAGGCTAGTTTGAGGCAGGAGATTTACTTATGATGGGACCTGATTTGGTAGAAGAGGCTGGGGGAAAAGTAAAGCAGATCAGAGAGAGGCTGTTGGCAGCTCAGAGTCGCTAGGAAATGTATGCTGATGGAAAGGTCAGGGAGGTAGAGTTTGCTGTGGGGGACATGATGTTCCTCAAGGTGTCCCCCATGAAAAGTGTAGTGAGGTTTGGTAAAAAGAAAGCTAAGCCCTAGGTTCATTGGGCTATTTCCTATACTCAGGCGCACGGGAGCCGTGGCCTATGAGTTGGTCCTATCTCCAAGTATAGACCGAGTACATCCAGCATTCCATGTGTCTATGCTGAAGAGGTATACATTCGGGATGAGTCCCATGTGATCGAGCCTACCGCAATGGAGGTGGATTCAACAGTCTCTTATGAGGAGCGGCCAGTCGAGGTGCTAGACCAATAGATTTGGAAGTTGAGGTCCAAGGAGATCCCCTTGGTTAAGGTCAGATGGGAGGACCATTCCGGCTAGGACGCCACCTGGGAGGTGGAGCCGGATATGAGGGAGCGTTATCCTTCATTGTTTGAAATTGTGGTGAGTCCTTATTTTCTTTTCTGAAATTCGAGGATGAATTTTCTTTAAGGAGGGAGGATTGTAATATCCCAGATATTTAAATTTATTATTTTTCCTTTTATGTGTATTTGCCAGCCAAGCGGACTAGTTCATGGTCGAGCCGAGCCGACTCATGGTCCGGAGTGAGCTTGCGAGCTCGGGTAAGTAGAATATAAATTTATGAATTTATGAATTTTTAGGCTTGGGTAGTTGAGAGTATTTAATTTGGTGTTGTGTGTGCATAATTGTTAATTATGTTCATATGGGTATTTAATTAATTATTTGTGATTTATTAGAATGAGATTAATTAAATTATTTAAGTCTATCGGGTTAGCGGATTTAGGTTTTGGCTTAAGGTGGATGCGGGTTTTGAATTAAGGGTTTAAGGGGGATTAGGGTTGAGGAGGGTGTATAAAACCCCCCTATCACGGCTTGTGGCTCCTATTTTGGAGCCACCTAAAAAGTTGAGAAAGGGAGCCAGCCGCCAAGCCAAGCCGCTAGCCCCCTTTCCCCTCTCCTTGGAGCCAAGCCGAGCAAGCCCCTCTCCTCCCCTCTCTCCCTCTCTCCAAGCCATGAAGTGAGCCACTGCCCCTTGGAGCCATTTTTTTTGGGTTGAGCCGTCGGCCATTTGAGGCCGGATTCGATGGCCGTCGTCCGGGATTCCTTTCCTAATATTTTTCCAAATTAAGGTGAGTGGTTTACCCTCTCTCTTCTGGATTTTAATTGGATTTATGAAGTCATTCGTGACGGTTCGGTGTTTATGCCTTGTTCTTGGATTTTGTTCGAGTTCTTACCATATTTTCTTGATGTGCAAATTATGATTTATTCTTTCAAATTTGGCTTCTTGATTTGTGGATTGCATGCTTATAATTAAATATATGATTTTGGTTAGAAATCATGTGGTAGGATTAAGATCTTGATAATGACTAATTAATGGTTCTTGAGAAGGGGGTTCTTGATCCTAATATTTGACTCTTGATTTAAATGTATGAGTTCTTGTTAATCTTGATTAAAAGCATTATTTCTGTGAATTAATTTCTGAGATTAGTATTCTGTCCTAGTGGTAATTTAGGGATTAATTTCTGTTAATTTTCGGATTTAATTCTATAAGTATGCTGAAATTGCATGCTTGCTGGAATTGTATTCTGAGATGATGAATCTGTACTGATTTTAATTTGTTTGCTTTAATGTGTGTATTTGTGTGAATATAGTCGTCTAACCTATCTTTTCGACCAGAAAATATAGTTTGGAAACATAGGACATACTTTGGAGACTAGATTCGGGTCAGACATAGCAGTTCTGGGCAAAACAGTACCCTAAAATAAAACCCTAATTGAGATGATCTAAATTTTAATTCTATAATTAAAATTGGATTTAAGGGTGAGCATAATCTATTATGAACCAACTTACAAGGTATTCATGATCTCATAGCAGTCCTAGTTAGGGGTCGTAGTCGAGTCTGTAGTAGATTGTCATGCACTTTTGTTTTGGTATTTGGAGTTGTAGTCCCGTGGGGACATTCATATTTTATTCAGTTTTATTTATTAAAAGAACTGTTGCTCTTCGCTTTATTTCCGCACTTGAGATATGTATTTAAAACCTTATTGTTTTGAAATGAAAATCTATTTTGATTCTTTTATTATTAAAAGTTATTATTTACTTGTTGTTTATGATGTTGGCTTGTGCATGAGTTAGGCTGCGGGGTATAGGTACGTATACCCTAATTTCGGCAAATGGAAATTTTAATTGTATGATTAAAATTCAACGGGCAGCTTAATTTGTTAAGAACCAACAAAATAAATTATATGCATGAAATAAAACCTCATGGGTTAATGATATTACGGGTCTAGGCGTCTGGATCGGGCATAGAGTGTTGCGGCGTTTCCCAGTAAAGACACCCCTAAGACACCGTAGGAGATACTTGACTTAGGTCTTGTTAGCGCTATATCTTTTTGAATGGCGAAGAGGCTCGGATAGGAGCCAGACTGTGGGCTTGGCCCGGAAGATTGGATGGTTAATTCCCAATCTATGTTTAAGGAATAAGTTCGGATGGGTGAATCCCGATTATTCTTGTGATTATTTAAGAAACAAGTTCGGATGGGCGAATTTAGATTGTTCATGCATATCTTGTGGAACAAGTTCGGATGGGGGAATCCCGATTATTCCCACTCTATTTTTAAGGGTTCGATTATAGGATAAGCTCGGATGGGTCAATCTCGATTATCCTCATAACCCTTGAGTGTGATTTGTTGCCTTAGGGCACGGGTAGTCTGAGGCTTGTTGTACTTCACTGCTAAGTGAATTGGTTTGCCTTTGGGCATGTGATGGCCAAATGGCCTGTTAGCTAGTCATACCACTTGATGCATTATCCCTGTATGAGACAAGGGCGTTAATACATTTATCTCTGTGGTTGATTTTTATGGTGGGGGTTGGTAGAACCGCTCACTGAGTTCTTTTGAACTCACCCATTGTTTATTTCTATTTTTTTTACAGTGCCTGAACAATGAGGTGGGCTGGAGCACTTGGTGCAGCTAGAGGGCGGAGGAGTCACATTGATATCATAGTAGTCCTAGTTAGGGGTCGTAGTCGAGTCTTTGGTAGATTTGTTATGCACTTGTGTTTTAGTATTTTCGAACTGTAGCTCATTGGGGACATTCGTGTCTTTCATTCAGATTTCATTTGTTAAAGCAAACTGTTAAACTTTGATTTACTTACTTCCGCACTTTAAACGTTTTATTATAACTTTACTTTTAAAATGGAATGTGTTTGGTTTCTCGTTCATAGTAAAATCTGATATTCTTTCTGCCATGATTTATTGTGAGTTGGCATGTGCATGGGATAGACTGCGGGGTATAGGCACGTATACCCTGGCCGGTCACGTGACCCTAAGTTGGGGCGTGACATCACATTTGCAATTCGTTGCCGGGGTTGAGAATAAGTAGAATGCTGAACAATGGCGACTACGACCTCCGGGTAGGGAACAACACAAGAGTTGTAGCTTTAGCCATAGGAACCTATTGTTTATGTCTGCCTTTTGGCAAGACCATTCAATTAAATAATTGTTATTGCGTTCCAATTTTAATAAAGAATATCATTTTTGTTCCCTTCTTACTTTAACAAGGTTATGAAATGTCTTTAAAGGGCAATTGTTGCCACATATATCATTCTGATTAGTTATATGGAACTGGACGGATTTCAAATGGTTTAATGGCCTTAGATGTAACTAATAATATTTTTCATGTTGAAACACACAAAAAAGAAAAGAGATAATTTGAACCTCACCTATCTTTGGCATTTGAGACTCGGTCATATTAATGAGAATCGGATCAACAAGTTGTACCAAGACGGGTTATTTGACCTATTCGATTTTAAATCGATGTCAACTTGTGAATCTTGTCTCAAGGGAAAAATGACCAAATCCCCCATCACTGGTCATAGTGAGAGGGCCGCTGAGTTGTTAGAGTTGGTTCACACACATGTGTGCGGACCGATGACAACTCAAGGCAGAGGTGGGTATTCTTACTTCATCACGTTTATAGACGATGCATCGAGGTTTGAATATATCTACTTGTTAAGACATAAGTCCGATGCTTTTGAAAGGTTCAAAGAGTATAGGGCCGAGGTTGAGAAACATTAAATGCAATGTAATAGGTATAAATAGTTGTGGGGGTTGGAATAAGAGCCTAACAGAAACTTGGTTAAACTTCTTTCTTCCCCTCTTTTCCCGCTTCCCTCCTCTCTCAGATCCCCTTTCTCATCGCCGATTCGCTTCGGCCCATTTGGAGTTCGAAGCTTCCATCTTCGATGATTAGCTTAGGGTGTAGATTCGATCGGCGGCGCTTAGTCAGGTAATCACTTGAGCCTGACATTGGTGCTTTCATCGTCGTTACTCTCCCAATTTTATTTTGAAAATGGAAACACGCTATCATGCGTTAGCTGAAGCCGTCAAGGCTTTGCAAGACGCCGGAGCGCGTCACAACCAAATGCTGGAATCCCTTCAGACGAACATTGATTCCCAACAACAAGTGATTGAGGGGCAACAGAAGATCTTGCAATCGATTTCTTCACAGATTGGTTTATTAAATAGTCAAATGGTCCAGTGGAATAAAAACAAAGTAGTTTCAATAGAACAATCACCCGCGGGCAGCCCTAGATGCCAAAGGCCTCGATGGCGAGGGGCGCAAAGAGGAGAAAATGGTGATGATGATGAATTTCTGTTCCAACCTAAGCCTCCACATGTGGAATTGCCGCTTTTCAATGGATCCGATGCTGAAGAATGGATCACGGCGACTGAAGATTTTTTTGATTTTTATGCACAGAGGACCAACATCGGGTCACAATGGCATCTTTTCGAATGGATGGATTAGCTCGACGGTGGTTCCGTTGGATGCAAAAACGGAAGCAATTATCCGGGTGGAAACATCTAGTTGAGGCAATTCGACGCCGCTTTGAGCCTACTGAATTGGAATCTCCTGAAGGTCAGCTTACCAAGTTGTTACAGAATGGCCGAGTTGAAGACTATGAAAATAAATTTGAGGAGTTAACTCTGAAAACTACGAATTTACCTGAGTCATTTTTGGTGAATTGCTTCATTTCGGGTCTCCGGCCAGATATCAAAATGGGTGTATTATCATTCCAGCTAGTGACAATGCACGACTCAATGACATTAGCCAAGCATTGCGAAGCAAAATTGGATACGGTACAGAGGTATCCAAATCAATTTACAGGTGTTCGACACCAAGGTCTGTTGCCAACACCTACAAAGAGTATCTCATCTAATATGACAATGTCAACTCCAAGGCCAGGTTCTATACCCTCGGCTTTATCTAGAGAGAGCAAACAAATACCCAGACGCATATCGGCAGCTGAGGCACAGAAACACAAGGAACAATGTCTGTGTTTTTATTGCGATGACAAATACTTTTACGGCCACAAGTGCAAAGTTCCACAGTTGTTTATGTTAGATGATGAGCTACCAATAGATGATCAGGATACAGTACCTTAGATAACTGAACGTGAGTGTGTTGAGCAATCTCAAAATTCATTTAATGCACTATCGGGCTATTTCTCACCTACCACCTTAAGGTTCAATGGCACCATTAAAGGAAAAAGTGTACAAGGTTTTGCTTGATGGTGGTAGCACCATAATTTCATTCAACCCAGAATGCTTAAGTACTTGGGGTTGGCTATAGAACCTGCGGCTCCATTTAGTGTGATGGTTGGGAGTGGAGCTAAAATTCAAAGTGAAGGCATCATTAAACAAGTTCAACTCTCAATTCTGTGGGCGAAATGGCGACACTAGAGGACGGGGGGGGAGGGGGGGTGAATAGTGTATTTACTAATTCGATTAGCCTAAATTTCAATTTAATTGTTTACTTAAATAGTTTAGGCAATTTGTGATTCGATGAATGTATGCAGAAGCGAAATAAACAATTAAGCGCAAGCAACAATAAAAACAATGCTAACACACAATTTATAGTGGTTCGGCCCCAATGCCTACTCCACTACCTAAACACTACGCTTAGGATTTCCAAACTAGTTTTACTAGATCACTTTAAGTTTCCCTTACACCCGAGGACTTTTCACCGAAGAGATACACTCTCGACCTAAGGCACTTCCACACCCGGAAGTCACCGCCTTCTTATCGAGAGCCCTCTTCCACCTCAGTCCTAAGGGACAACTAAAACTAATCCTAGTAACAACTAAGTTTACATGCACAGGTGGCTTTACACCTTGCAAGGTAACCACTTACACAACAAGACCTAACATCAGGTCTTCACACTCAAATCCAAATAAAATGGTTCAAATAAAGATATAAAATACAATCAAAAGAGCTACAATATAAAACAAGATTAAAAGCTCTTTTTAATCCTTCAAGAACCTCCAACTCGTCAAGTGGTAGAGCTTGAGTTGAAGCCCGAGTTGAGGAGGAGGCGTCGCTTGATGAAGAACTCAGCAGAGGAACAGAGCGCGCTGCGATTACTCCTTGGAAGGCTTTGATCTCTCTTTTCGATGCTCAATAATTTCTGTCAACATTCGAGAGAGATTAAAAGATGTGTATGAGGTGTATTTATACCCCCAGCTGAAACGGGGCATCAACGGGATTGTTTTCGATCGTTACAAACGCTCGGTCGATAGTCCGGTCGAATCGTCGGTCGACCGATCATTCGACTGCGGCAATTTTCTCTCTAGTCGGTCGACTGACGGGTTGACCGCAAGACGCAAATCATGCGATCTGTGATCTTCGGTCGACCAATCGGTCGACTGATGCGATCTGCGTCTTCGACTATTCGCAGGTCGGTCGACCGACTGGTCGACCGCCAAGCCTACCACCCTTTTTGGGCTTCAGTCGGTTGACCGGTTCGGTCGACCGACAGACCCAAGAAGCTTGCGATTTCTCTTTCGGTCGACCGATCGGTCAGAGAGCTTTCCATGTGATCTTTGAGCTCGTCTGATGCGACTTTGGTGCACCCGTCGATCTTCGGGAAGTTTCACGACGAACTCGAGCGCGACGATCAATGTCCTTCCAATTTTGCGATTTCTCCAATTTCTCTGATCGTGGACATCGAATGCTAGTCGATATGGAACCTGAAAGATATTCTTAATGAAATCATTAGTTCCATGTTTGTTATCATCAAAACCATCAAAACCATCAAAACCGGGATTAAAGCTAAGGTTAAAAACCTAAAGCCAACATATTCAAGGCACAACAATCACAACTGATTTTTTCTCCTTACCAATTAAGAGTTCTGATATTGTTTTGGGAGTGGCTTGGATGGCTACTCTGGGACCAGTTGTGATGGATTTTGCTAAGCTGACATTTAAGTTTCAGATGCAAGGAAAGAATTGTACCTGGAAAGGGGACCAATCTGCAAATGCCAAGGCAATTCAATGTAGTACCTTATCCAAGATACGTGAGACCCAAGCTATTCTAGAAATGTATCAGCTTGAATTAATTCCGGCAGACACACATACTGATAGTTGTAAGCATTCTGGCCTGTAGAGTCTTTTAAGTGATTTCGAGGATGTCTTTACTCCACCAAAGGGACTACCTCCTATCAGAGAAACTAATCATAGGATACATCTATTACCACATCAAATCCAGTGAATGTCAAATCCTACAGATATCCTCATTTTCAAAAAGAAGAGATTCAAAAACAGGTGAGGCATATGTTGAATGAAGGGTTAATACAAAACAACACTAGTCCATTTTCTTCCCTAGTGTTGTTGGATAAAAAAAATGATGGAACTTGGAGATTTTGTATAGACTATAGGGCCTTAAATGCAGTTACTGTAAGGGATAGATTTCCTATCCCCACAGTAGATGATGTAGGCGAAATGGCGACACTAGAGGGGGGCTGAATAGTGTATTTACTAAAGAATTAGCCTAAATTCGACTTTAATCGTTTCTTGATTAGTTTAGGCAATTTGCAATTTAATGATTGGATACGGAAGCGATAAATAATTATGCAATTTAAATCAAACAATAATGCAATGCAAACACGTTAATTTATAGTGGTTCGGCCCCAATGCCTACTCCACTACCTAAGTACACCGCTTAGGATTTCCAAACTAGTTTAACTAGATTAAATCGGTTTCCCTTACAACGAGGACTTTGCACTGGACAGTCTCCGCTCTCCAACCGAAGGCACTTCCACACCCGGAAGTATCTCGCCTTCCTACCGAGAGCACTTTCCCACCTCAACCTAAGGGACAACTCTTCTCTCTGTGGTCGTTCGATTGGTTGCAGGCCTCAACCTAAGGGACAACTAGTTTTCTATCTGTTGCTGGCCGCTGGTCGATTGGTCGATTGACCGACCGATCGATTGGTCATTCGACCGCTGCTCTTCTCTCTGTGGTCAATCAACCGACGGGTCGACCGTCCAGACGCAAATCCTTCGGTCCCGCATTCGGTCGACTAGTCGGTCTAATGATCGGTCGACCGACAGAGCTACTGCCCATTTTGGGCTTCGATCGGTCGACCGCCCGGTCAACCGAAGTAGTTGCTCCCTCTTTTTGGCACTGTTCGGTCGACTGATCGATCAACCGAAATGGCTGGTGCCATTTTCCTTACCCTATTCAGTAGACCGCCCGGTCGACCAAACTTAGGCTTAATTGAATTTTCAGTCGATTTTCTTGCGCGCTTCATTTCCGGGTTCCGGCTTTCAACGAGCATCATCTTGGAGAGCTTTCCATGTGATCTTTGAGCTCGTCCAATATGTCTTTGGTGCACGCGTCGCTCTTCGAGAAGTTTCCGCAACGAACCCGAGTATGGAGACATAGTTTGAGCTTAAACATTGAGGTATAACACTAAGATTTTGAATTTATCAAAGTTATACCTTATTCATGATAATTTGCCAAACTAATCTTTTTCTTCTTAGTTAGCCTTCCTAAAATTCTTATAACTTGCAAGTAAGCTACACTAATATTTTATAGTAGTTCGGCCCCAATGCCTACTCCATTACCTAAGCACCCTGCTAAGGATTTCCAAACTAGTTTAACTAGATTAAATCGGTTTCCCTTACAACGAGGACTTTGCACCGAAAAGTCTCCGCTCTCCAACCGAAGGCACTTCCACACCCGGAAGTATCTCGCCTTCCTACCGAGAGCACTTTCCCACCTCAACCTAAGGACAACTTAACTTAATCCTAGTAAAACTACATTTAATTACACCGGTGGATTTAAACCTCAAACACAGGCTACCACCAATTTCAAGACCTAACAATCCTAGGTCTTCATACGCACAAATCCAAATTAACAGCGTTAAAATAACAATAAGAATACAATGAAAAGAGCTAAGAATGAAAAGATGAACCACAACTCTTTTCCAAGCCTTCGGCGCCTTCAACTCGTCAAGGAATGAGCTTGATCAAAACTAGAGTTGAGCCCAGCTTGTGCGCTTTAAGAAGATGTCCGCGGAAAGAAACAGAGCGCAAGCAATCTATCTTTTGGAAGGCTCTAAACTCCATTAGAATGCTCAATGATATCTGTAAGAGTGGGAGAAGGTTAAAAGAAGTATCTGAAGGTGTATTTATACCCTTCTGAAGAAACGGTAGCTCAACGGATAGTTTTCTATCGGTTGCAGGCCGCCGATCGATTGGTCGGTCGATCAACCGATCGACCGGTCATTCGACCGCTGCTCTTCTCTCTATGGTCGGTCGACCGACGGGTCGACCGCCCAGACGCAAATCCATCGATCCCACATTCGGTCGACCGACGCGATCTTGCGTCTTCAACAAACGCAGGTCGGTCGATTGGTTGGTCGATCGATAAAGCTACTGCCCATCTTGGGCTGCGATCGGTCGATCGCCTGATCAACCGAAGTACCTGCTGCCTCTTTTCATCACTGTTTCGCTGGTGCCATTTTCCTCACCCTATTCGGTAGACCGCCCGGTTGACCGAACTTAGGCTGAATTGAATTTTCAGCTGATTTTCTTGCGCGCTTCATTTTTTGGTTTTGGCTTTTAACGAGCATCATCTTGGAGAGCTTTCCATGTGATCTTTGAGCTCGTCCAATACGTCTTTGGTGCATGCGTCGCTCTTCGAGAAGTTTCTGCGACGAACCCGAGCACGAAGATCAATGTCCTTCTGATTTCTGATTTCTTCCGATATTTTCGATCGAGGACATCGAATGCTAATTGATAAAGGAACCTGAAGATATTCTCAATGAAATCATTAGTCTCATGTTTGTTATCATCAAAACCGAGATTAAGACTAAGGTTGAAAACCTAAAGCCAACAGATGAGTTGTTTGATAAATTAGGAGGGGCTCAATTTTTTTTTAAAATTGGATTTGTTGGCTGGTTATCATCAGATCAGGGGCCATGCTTCTGATATTGCTAAAACTGCATTTAGAACACATGAAGGGCATTGTGAATTCCTGGTAATGCCCTTTGGTTTATCTAATGCACCTTCAACTTTTCAAGCAACAATGAATAGAATTTTCCAGCCCTACTTGAGAAAATTCATTCTGGTTTTTTTTTATATGACATTTTGGTGAATAGCAAATCAGTAATTGATCATGAATCACAGTTGAGAATAACCTTGCAAATCCTCAGGGATAATAAGCTGGTAGCTAAGAAGAGCAATTGTTAGTTTGGGTGCCAAACAATAGAATACTTGGGTCACTTGGTCACTCCTTCTGGTATCAGAGTGGACCCGAATAAGGTTAAGGCTGTGCAGTCTTGGCCAGTGCCCAAGAACATCAAGGGAATTGAGAGGATTTTTGGGTTTGGCAGGTTACTACAGGAGGTTCATGAGAAGTTTTGCCCAACTAGCTGCTCCTTTGACTGATCTTCTAAGAAAACATGCATTTCAGTTGTGTGATAGAGCACAAGCAACATTTGAAGCATTGAAAACTGCTCTCAGTACCCCACCAGCGTTGACTCTACCTGATTTTAACAAGATATTTGTGGTGGAAAAGGATGCTTTGGGGTTGGGAATTGGTGCTCTTCTTTCACAAGAGAAAAATCCTATTGCTTTCTTCAGTCAAAAATTATTTCCTCAAATGCAAGCAGCATCCACCCATCAGCACGAATTGTTTGCTATTGTTAGAGCTGTACAGAAGTAGAGACAATATTTGTTGGGAAGAAAATTAATCATTTTGACTGATCATGGATCCCTTAAGGAGTTACAAACTCAAGTAATTCAAACTCCTGAACAACATAGATGGCTTTCAAAGCTAATGGGCTATGAATTTGAGATAAAATATCGGGCAAGCAAGCTTAATTCTGCAGCTGATGCTCTTTCTCGTGAAGCTGAATTCACTGCTATGAGTATATCTGAGCCAGCATTTGGCCTTTTGATTGAGCTAAAACACCTCAACAAAACCAATGAGCAATTGAAGTCTCTGCATCAACAGGTACATCAAGGTGAACTACTGGGTAAATATCAGATAAGGGATGGTCTGGTTTTGTATCAAGGTAGAATTTTCATACCTGATGGTGTATCTCTTAAGTCTCGATTGATGGGTGAATTCCATAATTCTTTGGTGGGAGGTCTTTCAGGTATAACACGCACTCACCACAGGTAATGTGCTAACTTCTTTTGGACAAACATGCGCAGGGATATTAAGTTGTTCATTGCGGCATGTCAAGTGTGCTAGAGAATGAAGGTTGAGCAGTTGAATCCCGCTGGGTTACTACAACCATTACCAATTCCAGATCAAGTCTTTGATGACATATCAATGGACTTTATCTCTAGTTTGCCAATGTCAAATGGTCGTGGTTGACAGATTAAGTAAATATGGTCACTTCTTCTCTTTGCTTAAGAAGCTTTCGACAAAACTGGTGGCTGAAGTGTTCATGAAAGGGGTAGTGAAACTTCACGGGATACGAAAATCTATTGTCAGTGACAGGGACACTCATTTTACCAGTGAATTTTGGAAAGAATTGGCACGATTACAAGGATTAGATCTCTTGTTCAGTTCGGCCTATCATCCACAAACGAATGGTCAAATTGAGTCCTTGAACAGTTGTGTGGAAATGTACCTTCGTTGCTTCACTCTGGAGGAACCTTCTTCTTGGGAGGAGTTTTTAGCATGGGTTGAATTATGGTATAATACATCTTTCCAATCATCAGCGGGAATGACACCTTTCCGAGCTTTATATGGCAGGGATCCACCGAAACTTATCCAATATGCGGGAGGCACTTCTAGCAACTCCAGTGTCGATCGGGAATTGACCAATCGCGACGCTATAATCCGACAGCTGAAATCTAACCTAGAGCGATCTCAGTTGATAATTAAGACTCAAGCTGACAAGCATCGCCGTGAGATGGAGCTACGGGTCGGCGAGTGGGTGTTTGTAAAACTACAGCCGTACCGTCAGCTCTCCATTCGTCTTCAGCATCAACAAAAATTGAGTCCCCGTTATTTTGGTCCTTTTCGGATCATAAAAAGAGTTGGCAAGGTGGCATATAAACTTGATTTACTAGAGGCGGCGCGAATTCATCCAGTATTTCACATAATAGTCCTTAAGAAATGCCGGGGGGAGCCGTCCATGCAGATAACACCGCTACCCTTATTAAATACAGATATAAGCGAACAATCGCGAGAGGCAACTGTTGACAATATCGAGTAGTCTCAGAACCTTGTGGACAAGGTTCTTCCGTGGGAAGAAGGTAATGTCACGAGAAACTCACGTGCATACCGTTGCGACGAAGGCGTAGCTGGAGAAGATCCACAGAACAGGTGGCAAACAGGGATTGGCGACGACATTGACTCGGAAAACCGAGAGGAAGCTGAGCTGGAAGGCCACACTCGCAAGGAGAAGCGACTAACGAGTAGGCCCTATTGGAGCCGGGATTATGTCATGTAATTTGATTCATTAAATGCAATGTAATAGGTATAAATAATTGTGGGGGTTGGAATAAGAGCATAACAGAAACTTGGTTAAACTTCTTTCTTCCCCTCTTTTCCTGCTTCCCTCCTCTCTCAGATCCTCTTTCTCGTCGCCGATTCGCTTCGGCCCATTTGAAGTTCGAAGCTTCCATCTCCGATGATTGGCTAAGTGTGTAGATTCGATCGGCGGCGCTTAGTCAGGTAATCACTTGAGCCTGACATATATATATATTGTTAATACTTATACAAAACACATGCAATGTAGCATATCATAGTTGAAGAACTTCACCTTCATATCATTGTTAATACATCATGATTCTACTAATGAAATGCAACATGTAATTTGAAAGGTCTAGCTTGCCATTGTTTATCTGGTAAAAATTGTGTTGAGGACGTGTAAGCACTGGCTTTTCATTGTAACCTTACATAAGCTTCTTTTCTGCACTATTCAAATAGAGATCCTCCGGATTAGCTAGCCCAGCCAGTATCTTTAGCCTCTCTCCATAAGGAGCCAATGAGTCCACGGGGAACCCTTTGACTTTTTCTATTTCATCATCTACAAATCGCTGCCAAAATTAAGAAGCTTGAACAAAATTGGATTCTAATCATCATGTACTAATAATAAACAACTTTGGATCAACTTACCGTAATGCTATCTTGAAATTGGGGAGAAATGTCTTTATCAAAATTGTCAGATATCTTGAAGTTCAGTACAAGACTCATCCCTTCCCCATCGCTATCACCGAGAAACATACCAGCAGGATAAGTAGGAAGCTGTCAGTTTGAAGGAAGTTTTAGGATACAAAGCACCCAAAAAAGAATCTTTGGTAGGAAAAATATGAAATGCAGGTTTCATAAACATAAAAGATATCTGAATGTTAACAACCAGCAGACAGGGAACTTTCTCATGTGCCTTCATAGGAGGAAGCTCAATGTGTTCAGCAATATTGTTAAAGTTCAACATTAGTTGAAATTGTGGTCTAAATATATTTTTGTTTACTATTATTCATTTATTATTATTTTTAATTAAAATAATATTTTCGGTATTAGAATGGGTTAGCGTTGCGCCCGTTCGATTTCTGCCGCGCGGCGGTAATCGAACGGTCGCGGCTCTGCTCCATTCCATTTCCGCCACGCGATGGAAATTGAACGGGCGCAGCTCCTCTCCGCTCCGTTCGATTTCCGCCACGTGGTGGAAATCGAACGAACGTTAAAGCTGCCCGTTCGATCGAATACCGTGTGCCAGCAAGCGGTATCCTCGAATACCGCATGTTGTACATGGTATTCTCGATTACCGCATATAGCGCCGCGCGGTATTGGATATTATCGCGCACAGCTGCTGTGCACTGTATTCTCCAATACCGCGTCATCAAATTTTTTTGTTTTTTTTCCTGCGTATCAGCGCCTCTGACAGGCGCCAATATACAATATTTTATTTAAAGAAAAACTTTTCGACGTCTTTCAGAAGGCGTCGATATGTTGATATCGACGCCTGATGACGCCGATCAACTAGCGTCGATATGAACATATCGACGCCTGTTGACGTAAGATATGACACACCATGACCTAAGTCAAATCTTTCCTACGGTGTCTTAGGGGTGTTCCTATTGGAAAGCGTCTCAACACTCCAATACCCGACCCCAACTCCTAGACCCGTAATGTCATAAACCCGTGTGGTTTTATTTCATGCATAAACTTCACATGTTGGAACATAATAGATTACACTGATCTTTTTACCCAATTTTAATTTTGCAATTAAAATTTAGTTCACCACAATGTGGGTTTTGTTTGGCTTACTGTTCTGCCCGAGATGAATGTATCAAACTCGAATCTGGTCTCCAGAGTATGTCCTATGTTTCCAAACTATGTTTTCTGGTTGAAACGATAGGTTACACAACTATGTTAAGAGAAATATAAACACCACAACAAGCATTACAAAAATAGCACAGATTTATCATCTCAGCATGAAACTCCAGCAACATTGAATTTTCAGCATATCATGAAAATAAATCCGAAAATTGACAGAAATTAAATCCTTAATTCTCCACCATATCAGACTTATAACATTTAGATAAGCCTCACAAAAACCATATTTTTAAACAGGATTATCAAGCACTATGATCATCTTTAATCAAGAACAACCCTTAAGATCAAGCATTTAAAACAAGAAACCATCTTGCTAGAACCTTCAAGACATCAACATCAAGATCCTAATTTTCACAAAACATGATTTTCTCCAAAAATCACAGATTTAATACTAAGCATGCTTTAACATATAAGAAGTCATTTTAATCATCAATTTGAGACATACACCACAAGATGACCAAGATCTCTCACTTAGGCATTTCATCGAACACCTTGAGGGCACCCTTGTTCCACCCTTGACCGAGCACCCCTAGGGCCGTTCTAGGGCTACCAAACCCCATAGGGAGGGGTTTAGGGTCTCCTCAAACATGGCACATAAAAAGAACGACAATAATCCGAGAGTTCATCGAAAACAAATCAAGAACATCAAACCTCCATGAATGACTTCAATCTACTCGAAGAAATCCCGAAAAAAGGAGGGTAAAACCACTCACCTAATTTGGAAGGATGATTAGAAGAAATCCCAGACGATGGCCCTCGAATCCGGCTTCAAAAGATGATGGCTTGACTCAAGCAGGGGAAGAGAGGGGGCGGCGGCTCACTCCCAGACGCCGGCTTGGAGAGAGGGAGAGAGGAAGAGAGAGGGGTTGGCTTGGCTGGCTCCTCTCGGCTCGGCTCCAAAGGTGAGGAAGAAGGAGAGGAAGGAGAAGGGGGGAAGCCTTGGGCGGCTCGGCTCTTGATGGCGACGGCTCCAAGAGGAGAGAGGAGAGGGACGGCTGGCGGCTGGCTCCTCTTCTCAATATCTTGTGTGGGTCCAAATAGGGAGCCACAAGCCAAGGAGAGGGGGTTTTATACTCCCTCCTAAACCCTAACCCTTATAACCCTTTATCCAACCAGCATCCACCTCAAGTCGAACCCGAACCCGCTAACTTAATTAACTTAATTAAACCTATTTTCCACATAACCATCCAATACATGCACACCCGTCATGCATACACAACATAAAATTAAATAAATTAATCTACACATGCAAAATCACATAACCATATTCTTACTTACCCGAGTTCTCAAACTCGCACCAGACCATGAGTCAGCTCGTCTCGACCTCGGACTAGTCCGCTAGGCTGGCAAACACAAACCATAAGAGGAAAAATATAATTAAAATATCTAGGATATTACAATCCTCCCTCGTTAAAGAAAATTCGTCCTCGAATTTCAGAAAAAGAAAATTAAGAACTCACCAAATCATCAAACAATAAAGGATAACGCTCCCTCATATGTTGCTCCACCTCCCAGGTGGCCTCTTGGCAGGAATGGTGCTCCCATCCGACCTTAACCAAGCGGATATCCTTAGACCTCAACTTTCTGATCTGGCGGTCTAGCACCTCAACTAGCCGCTACTCATAGGAGACTACTGAATCCACCTCCACTGCGGTAGGCTCAATCACATGGGACTCATCCTGAATATACTTCTTCAGCATAGACACATGCAACACTGGATGTACTCGGTCCATACTAGGAGGTAAGGCCAACTCATAGGCCACAGCTCCCCTGCGCTTGAGAATAGGAAACAACCCAATGAACCTAGGGCTTAGCTTTCCTTTCTTGCCAAACCTCACCACCACTTTCATAGGGGATACCTTGAGGAACACCATGTCCCCCTCAACAAACTCTACCTCCCTGGCTTTTTCGTCAGCATACATCTTCTGACAACTCTGAGCTGCTAATAGCCTCTCTCTGATTATTTAGCTTCACCTTTTCTACTGCCTCCTCCACTAGGTCCAGTCCCACTAGGGAATCTCCTACCTCAAACCAACCGATAGGCGACCTACATCTTCGCCCATATAATGCCTCAAATGGGGCCATCCCGATGCTGCTGTGGTAGCTGTTATTATAGGCAAACTCAATTAGAGGTAAGTGCCTCTTCCAACTGCCCTCCAAATCAAGTACAGATGCTCTCAGCATATCCTCCAGCATCTGAATAGTCCGCTCTAACCGACCATCTGTTTGAGGGTGAAATGTGGTACTGAACCGAACCTAAGTGCCCAACGCCTCCTGGAAAGACTGCTAGAATCGAGCTGTGAACTGGGTACCTTGATCTAAAATGATCATAACAGGAACACCATGGTAAACGACGATCCGATCCAAGAACAACCTCGCATACTGCTTGTCTGAAAAGGTCATCCTAACCTATATAAAATGTGACGTCTTGGTTAGGCGATCCACCACAGCCCAGATATAATCATTGCCCTTCCAAGACCTTGGCAACCCAATCACAAAATCCATGGTTATCTTCTCCCATTTTCACTCTAGTACTTCTAGGTTCTAGAGCAACCCGGCTGGCTTCAAATGCTCAGCCTTAACCTGCTAACACACCAAGCACTTAGAAACGAACTCAGCCACCTCTCTTTTCATGCCTTTTCACTAATAGTTCTGCCTTAGGTCCCGGTTCATCTTCGTGGCTCCCGGATGCATAGTGTAAGTGGATCGATGAGCCATCTCTAGCACCTACTTGCAAACCTCGGCCATATCTAGCACCACTATCCTATTCTTAAACCTCAAAACGCCCTCCGAGTCCACACTGAACCCATTATTGGCATCGCCTCTCCTAGCTAGATCCTTAGTGAGAGCACAAAAAGCATCCTCCTCCTCCGCTGCACGCAGCATGTCAACCAACGTGGATTGCACCATCAGGTAAGCCACCAATGCACCAGAAGCTGATATTGACAAGACTGCCCAAACAAAGGGCCAAATCCTGAGCCAACGGTCTCCTCCTAACTGCCAAATGCTCCAGACTACCCTTGGACTTCTTGCTCAAAGCATCGGCTACCATGTTAGCCTTCCCTGGAGGGTACATGATCGTGCAGTCATAATCCTTCAACAGCTCAAGCCATCTTCTTTGCCTCAGGTTCAACTCCTTCTGGGTGAGCAAATATTGGAGGCTCTTATGATCAGTGTATATCTCACAAGCCTCTCCATAAAGGTAGTGACGCCACAGCTTCAATGGGAACACCACCGCTGCTAGCTCAAGATCATGAATTGAGTAATTCTTCTCGTGAATCTTCAACTGCTTGGAAGCATAAGCTATCACCCTGCCACTCTGCATCAATACACAACCCAAGCCGACTCAGGCGACATCACAGTAAACAACAAATCCTCCCGAACCCGAGGGTACTGCTAGAACTAGTGCCGACGTCAAGCGGTCCTTAAGCTTCAGAAAGCTCTCCTTGCACTTACTATCCCACTTGAACTTGACCTTCTTCTGAGTCAGATGGGTCAATGGCACTGCAACCCTGGAGAAATTCTCCACAAACTTCCTGTAATAACCTGCCTGTTGGCTCTAGGTTTTCAATCTTGGTCTTAATCTTCGTTTTGATGATAACAAACATGGAACTAATGATTTAATTAAGAAAATTTTCAGGTTCCATATCGATTAGCACTCGATGTCCTCGATTGAAAATATCAAAAGAAATCGCAAAGTCAGAAGGACATTGGTCGACCCATTCGGGTTCGTCGCGAAAATTTCTCGAAGATCGACGTGTGCACCAAAGACGTCTTGGACAAGCCTAAAGAACACATGGAAAGCTCTTCAAGATGATGCACGTTGAAGGCCGAAATCCGGAAATGAAGCGCGCAAGATAAATGACTGAAAAATTCATATCAGCCTATGTTCGGTCGACCGATCGGTCGACCGAATAGCGTTAGAAAAATGGCTGTAGCCATCTCGGTCGACCGATCGGTTGCCAAAAATTGGCAGTAGCCAATCGATCGATGCGTCGATCGACCAAAGATGATATAGAAATTGGCTAAGTCTACTTCGGTTGACAGGTCGGTCGACCGATAGAGGCCAAAATTTGGCAGAGGACGCATCGGTTGACTGGACTGCGGATCGCTGAAGCCGCAACTTGCGTTGGTCGATCGATCAGTCGACTGGTTGCGGAATGCAGGAATTGCGTTTGGCGGTCTACCCATCGGTCGACCACACAGAGAGAATAGGCAGTGGTCGCTTGAGCGGTCGAGCGGTCGGTCGACCGACGATCGACCGAACGGCAGTAACGGCTAGTTTTCTACCCATTTTCCGCCCGTTGAGCTGCCGTTTCTTTGAGAGGTTATAAATATCCTTGATCTAACTTCTTTAACGCTTCTTACAGATTTTATTGAGTATTAAAAAGAGAGTTTTGAGCCTTCTAAAGATCGATTGCAGCGTGCTCTGCTCTTCCGTCAGCGTTCTTCTTCAAGCGCCAACTACTCCTCAACTCTGTTGCGATTCAAAACTCATCTCTGGGCAAGTTGGAGGGTTGAACGCGGGGAAAAGATCTTTGGTTCTTCTTTTAATTCTTAGCTCTTTTTCATTGTATTTTAAGAATTGTTTAAACTTGTTTGTAATAGCTTGCTAGGTGTGCTAGAGAAACACTTAGGATTAGACTTTGTGTTTTGCCTAGGTGAATAGGTTTGAGGAGTTCTCAAAGAGGTGAGAATTGTGTCCTCGGTTGTATTAATAGGAAAACACAAGTTCTATAAAGTAACTAGTTTGGAAATCTTAAGCGGGGTGCTTAGGTAGTGGAGTAGGCATTGGGGCCGAACCACTATAAATCACTGTGTTAGCATTGATATTGTGTTTGTATTTATTGCTTTATCTTTTATCGCTTCTGCATTTAGTCATTCGTTCGTAAATTGCCTAAGTAATCTAAAAAACAAATAAAATCAGAATTAGGCTAATTAACAGATTAACATACTATTCACCCCCCCTCTAGTGTGCCATTTCAACCAACACTGCCAATCCCAGGAAACTGCGGATCTTAGTGATATTAGTCGGCCTCTTCCAATTTTGAACTGCTTCTATCTTTGTAGGGTCCACCTTAACCCCTTCCTTGGACACCACATGGCCAAGGAACCCAACACTCTCAAAGTAGAACTCGCACTTGGAGAATTTGGCATACAATCTGTGCTCCCTGAGAGTTTTCCAGAACTACCCTCAAGTGCTCAGCATGCTCCTCCCTGCTCCTGGAATAAATCAAGATATCATCAATAAACACAATTATAAATTTAACCAAGAATTCCCTGAACACTCGATTCATTAGGTCCATAAATGCTGCAGGTGTATTAGTCAACCCCAAGGACATTACCAGGAACTCAAAGTGCCCATACCTCGACCTGAAAGCAGTCTTAGGGACGTTACTATCCCGGATCCTCAACTGATGATACCTTGACCACAGGTCAATCTTAGAAAACCACTGAGCTCCATGAAGCTGCTCAAATAAGTCATCAATTATGGGCAGCGGATACCGATTCTTCACTGTTATCTTATTAAGCTACCGGTATTCAATGCACATCCACATGGACCTATCTTTCTTTTTCACAAAGAGCCCCGGAGCACCCCAAGGCGAAACACTTGGGTGAATGAAATCCAACTCAAGCAACTCCTGCAACTAGGACTTCAACTCCCTCAACTCAGCTGGTGCCAACCAATACGGTGGAATGGAGATATGTTTCACCCCTGGTTGCAAGTCAATGCAGAACTCAATCTCTCTTTCTGTAGGCAACCATGGAAACTCCTCTAGGAACACATCAGAGAACCCGCATACCATAGGCGTCCCCCCGATGTCCCTAGCCGCACCTCCATCCTCCTCTGCCACAGACATAAAGGCCAAGAAGGACTGGCAACTGCCCAGAAGTAGCTTCCGAGCCTTAAGAGCTAAAATCACCATCAACGGCTCTCCCATTCCCTCACCCTAGAAGGTAAACTGGGGCAATCCGGGCTTACTAAAAGTCACAGTCTTAGCCCTGCAATCCACTGAGGCAAAATTATCTGCCAACCAGTCCATACCCAAAATTACATCAAGCTCTAGCATCGGCAAGAGTGTCAAGTCGGCTATCAACACATGACCACGAATGACAGCCTCGCAGCCCTGAAAGAATGTCTCTGCCATCACAGAAATGCCTGTAGGCGTGGACACCACAAGTGGCAAATCTAGCATAGAAGGTACCCCTAACAACTTAGCAGCATACAGAGCAGACACAAAAGAGTGCGTAGCACCCGGATCAAACAAGACATATGCAATGGCAGACCCAACAATAATATTACCTAACACCACTGCCCCGGAAGCCTCAGTGACCTCTTGGTTCATAGCAAACACCCATGCATCGGGCCTCTCTGAACCACCAGCTCGCTGGCCTCCTCCCTGAGTCTGACCCCTGTGAGCTACGGAACCCACTAACATCGGTGCCTTTCGTCTGGTCTGATTAGGTTGTTAACTGCCCTTCCTAGGACAATCCTTTTTGTAATGCCCAGTCTGTCCGCACCCAAAACATGCCTCAGAGCGAAACCGCTCTAGGTCCTGCTCAACTCCGGTCGCACATTATCATGGAACTTAAGCATAAGGTCATTCTACACCAATAATTTATATTTCCTGAATTCTAAGGGAGAGATCCTCCAATCAATCCAAAATTTCCACTATAGGGGAAATTTACCATCATCCAACCCTTGCAGATCCCTTATGCAGAACTCTATCAACCGGCCCCCCTAGGATCCCTAGGGCCGCCCTGACCATACTGCACCATAAATATTTAAACTATATGACGAGACCCAATTAATCGATCAAGATACTAAGCAAACATTGCAAGGATCTCTAACCCAGGCTCCCATACAAAGGTAGCCACCAAAAATGGTGTACTCTCTATCACAGGGCCATTCGCGGCCTCAAGCTGTGCTACATTGGGACTGTCGCAATTCCTCCTCCCTGCGGAGTGCCTCAGTCAGCTCAGCCACTTGGGCCTGCAACTGAACAATCATGGGATCATGTCCCACATCCTCTCGGGCCCGCGGTGGTCTCCCAGGACCTCAGCCTCGACCTCGGCGCTCAGAAAAGTTGCTGTCACTTTCGCTCCTTGCGGCATCAAAAGCCTCCATCGATCTGGAATCACTAGAAAAGAAAAATATCAAAATTTAGACAATTTAATTCACCCTAAGTCATTAAGTAAATAAACCACAAGTCGCGCTGAGGTGCAGACTTAGCCCATTGATCTCATAACATACCCCTACCGTACATTGACACGCTAGCAATGCCCTATACGGTGACAACTCTAGGTCGTAGTCAGATCGAACCACATTCTCTGATACCACATTGTCACGCCCTAAACTCAGGGTCACATGACTGGCTAGGGTATACATGCCTATACCCCGCAGCCTAACTCATGCACATGCCAACATCATAGGAATAAACAAATAGCGAAAAGAAATCAACAAGTTTTTATTTCATCTAGAATCAAGACAGAGTTCATCATAAATCAATTTTAACAAAAAAATACGGAAATAATACACCATGTCCAACAGACCAAATACAATAAAATTTGAATAAAATGACATAAATGCCCTCAATGGCTACAGTTCAAAAAGACCAACAAAAGTGCATGACACACTACCAAAGGACTCGACTATGACCCTATCTAGGACTGCTATGAGATCATGCGGCTCCTTTGCCCTCCAACTGCATCAAGTGCTCCAGCCCAGCTCATCGGTCAGGCTCTGCAAAACAAAACAATGACAACGGGTGCGTTCAAGGATCTCAGTGAGCGATTCTATCAACCCTCACAAAAAAAAACATCATAGATAAGATGTATAAGGTAAAACTCCTGACTCAAATAGGAAAAGATCATAAGGGAATGACCTGCTAAGATGCCATCCGGCCACTACCTGCCCAGAGGCAGCCAACACCAATACAGTGAAGAACAATAGGCCTAAGCTTACCATGCCCTAAAGGCAACATCACATGCTAGGATAATCAGGAAGGCCCTCCGAACTTATCCCAGTCTACAGAAATTCGAGAGCAATCGGGAAAGGACCTCCGAACTTGCTCCACGAGACGTGTAGGGATAATCAGGATTCACTCATCCGAACTTGCCCCTTTAAGATATCATAGGAGTAATCAAGTAGGCCCTCTGAACTTACTCCTCTAAGATATCCCAGGAATAATCGGGTAGTCCCACCGAACTTATTCCTTAAAAACCAACTCAGGGATAATCGGGTATGCCCTTCGAACTTATCCCACGAGGCCAAACCAGAACATTGGGGAAAGGCCCTCCGAACTTGTTCCATAGGTTGGGAATTAACCATCCAACCTCCCAGGCCTAACCCGCAATCCGGCTCCTCAATGAGCCTCTCCCCAATTCATAAAGATATTGCACACCATGACCTAAGTCAAATCTTTCTTACGGTGTCTTAGGGGTGTTCCAGAAGAACCGATTTAGGTCAAAGTGGTAATAGGAGAGAGAGAATGGGAGAGGTAGTAGAGAGCATGAGAGAGGTAATGGGAGAGAAGAAAATAAAAGTAATAATAAAATATGGAAATGAGAGAAAAAATCGTAGAGGCATGAATTCAAAGGGGGGAAAAAGTACCCGCCTAAATTTTTGCCAATTTTTATCATTATCTATGGACACATAATTTGCTATATTAAATAGTTTTATATCCTTGGCAAATATATTGTCGCAAATAGTTGCCATAAAATATAATGACAAATTTGTGGCAAAAATATTCTCGCAAACACTTGCCACAAAATATCATGACAATCTTGTGGCAAAAGAATTGTCGCAAACGCTTGTCATTGTAGAATGTTTTGAATCAGTGGCAAAATCTATTGTCATAAATTTAAAAATTATCAAATTTGAACTTTGACTCAAATATTAGTGGCAAACATAATGGAAAAATTAGAAAAATTCTAAGCAAACTGTATGAACTTATACTTTTAACCACAAAAATAATTTTGTCATAAATTTCGTCGCAAATTACACCTTTTGTGACCAATTATTGTTGGTCACTCCAAAATTTTGCCACAAATTTTTGTTTTTTTATAGTGAGTTAAGAAAGGTAGATTTATTAAAGCTGAGATTTCTAAAAACCTTGCTAAGATTGATAATATAATGCGTATAAAGAAGAAAAAGAAAGTTAAAAAAGACAATATTCATCTTAAAAATGAACTTGATAATATTGTTAATTCCATTCCTGTTAAGTTTTCTTTTTCTGTGATGGATGCTGGTTGCCCTATTTTAAATTTGGGTTCTAGGATTTCGAATGTTAGGTTATTCATGAAGATTCTTAATTAGAATTATAGAGGTCTTAAAAGAAGACATGTTAAAGACTTTATTAGATCTTATGTTAAGCTTTATTCTATTACTCTTATTTTTCTGCAAGAAACTCATGTTCAAGAGGATGTTGCTCTTAGATTTATCTCTTGTCTTGGTAAATGTTGGTCTGGCTCAGCTATTAGTTTTGTGGGGGCCTCGGGAGGTCTTTTATTGGCCTAGAATCATTCTGTAATCAAAGCTCAGGTGGTTTCCAAATCATTAAATATTGTGATTACTGTTGTTCAGTTTAAAGATGTAAAGATTTTTTCTGGACTATATGCTGATACTAACCCTGTTAATAGTAATTTTTTTTGGAAATACTTAAGGAATTTGAAATTTGACAATATGCCATGGCTTTTAATTGGTGATTCAATTGTGCTATTAGCTATGTGGATAAACTTGGTGGCTCTGAATTTCATGTGAATAACAATGTTCTTATGCTTAGAAAATGCATTGAGCATTGTGATTTTACATATCTTGGTTTTTTTGGTTCAAAATATACTTGGTGTAATAATAGAAAGAATTTACATAGGATTCTTGTTAAACTTGATAGAGCTTATGCAAATTCTGCTTGGTTGTCCTTGTTTCATAAATCTTCTGTTATTCATTTGAATAGGTCTGTTTCTGACCATTGTCCTATTGTTTTGAATTTTGTTTCTTCGTATTTCTCCGGTCTAAATAAATTTAGGTTTCAGAATTTTTGGACTCAATACCCTTAGGTTACTGAGATTATTGAAAACTATTGGAATTTGAATATTTCTAACAATAATCTGTTACATTCCATTCCTAAAGTTCTTGTTATTCTTAGAAGCAAAATTTCATTTTGGAATAAATATTATTTAGGTGAGTTAGAGACTAGTCTTAGTATTGTTAATGCTCACATAAATGAGTTAGAATATAAGGAAGACCTGACCCCTCTTAATGATTATGAGATCTTGATTTTAACTAGTCTATATAACAAATCTAAGGCCATTAGAAGACAAATCAATCTTAAATGATGGGCTATGTCTAAGAAAAAGTGGTTTAGGGAGGGTGATCTCAATACTAGGTTTTATCATAGAGCTGTCATCAAGAATAAAACAAAAAATTAGATTTTTTCTATTAACAATAATAATTCTTGTATCTCTAACTCTAGTGAGATTTGTAAATGTTTTGCTGAATACTATTCTTGTCTATGGTCCTATGATGATAATGTATTTCTGAATGTTGTTACTCCCCCTGATATGCCTGTTATTTCCTATAACATGATTTCATCATTAACTGCTCCTTATTCCTTAGATGAGAATTCATCTACTGTAAAGTCTTTGGGTAAGGTTAAAAGCCCTGGACCAGATGGCTATACAGGAGAATTTTATCAAATTTATTGGAATATTATCTCTGATTCATTTGTTCATGCATTCTTTTAGTTCTATGAAAATTATATTCTTCCTGATGGTTGGAATAACTAGCTTAATCTTTATCCCTAAATCAAATAGCCCTAATTGTATCAAGGATTATAGACCCATATCTTTGTGTAATGTCAACTATAGAATTTTATCCAAAGTTCTAGCTGGTAGAATGAAACCTTTATTGAATGATTTAATATCATTTAATCAGACTACTTTTATTAGTGGTAGATCAATTCATGACAATATCATTGTTGTACAAGAAATTATTCATTCTATTTACAACTCTAAAGGAAAAAATCCTTATGTGATTGTTAACATTGACCTAGAAAAAGCTTACGATAGGGTTTCTTTGAATGTTATTCTTAGTATGCTTAACCATCTTGGTTTTCCTCGTAGATTTATAAGTTGGATTAAATTTTGTATTACTTCTGCCTCTTTCAATTATTGTATTAATGATTGCTGCTCTAATTCTTTTTGGGCTCATTGTGGTGTTAGACAAGGGGATTGAATATCCCCTTATCTTTATCTGATTGTTAGTCAAATTTTGTCCTTTATGCTAAATCATGATATGTAATCTGGTCTAATTACTCCTATTAGAATTAAAAATGCTTTTAATATCTATCATCTGATGTATGCCGATGATATCTTGCTTTTTTTCAAAGCAAATGATAAATCAATTAAGAATATTAAAAAGATTATTGAAAGATATGGTAAAGCTACAAATCAGATCATGAATTTAAATAAGTCAGAGATTTATTTTCCTAGAAATGTTGACCTATCTGTTAGGAATAGAATTGCTAGGGCTTTCAATATGCACATTGGCATATTTCCTTGAAATACTTGGGTGTAAAAATTTATCCTAGATGTTTAAAAATGAGTGACTGTAATGATATCATTGAGAAGCTTCTTAGTAGATTAAATAATTGGAATAGAGGCAATTTATCTCAAGCTGACAAACTTGTGTTGATAAATTCTGTTCTCAATTCTATTTCCCTTCATGCTCTAAATGTAACTTGGTTTCCTGAGAAAATTATGAGCAAAGTTACTGCTTTGATTAAAAAAATTTATAGTCTTCAAAAAGTGATGATAAAGGTCTTCATTTGATTTCTTGGAATGATGTTACTTTGCCTAAAAGTTGTGGTGGTCTTGGTATTAAAGATTTAAGCATCATGCGTATGTCTCTTAATGCTAAAAGAATTGCCCAGCTTGTTATTGGTTCTGAAAGTATCTATACTTTGGTTATTAAAGCTAAGTATGGCTTCTCTCTATGGAATTATGGTAAAAAATCTGCTAGGAGTAATTCATAGAAACTGGTATTCTCTGCTTAAGATGCTCTAAGAACAAGATTTAAAAAATTGATTGGTAATGGTCTTCATGCATCTATTGTACTTGATAGTTGGATATTTGATGTTCCTTTGTTTTGGAAGCCATCTTTTGTTAATGTATGTTTGTTTGACATGAATCTGAATGTGGATTTCTTGATTAATAATGGTTCTTGGAATGTACCTATGCTCTTTGATTTCTTTGGTGTGAACTTGGTGGAGGCTATTTTCAGTATTATGCTGCTTGGGAAACCCAGTGATGATGAATGGGTTTGGTGGCCTGATACCCTAAGTTGGGGCGTGACAGTTTAAATGCTATCTATTCTCTGTGGATGACGAGGAATAGTGTTGTCTTTAAGAATGCTAACCCTCATATTGAATCCTTGTTTTCAAGTAATCTGGCCCTAACGGTTCACTATGATGAGAATTCTAGTAATGCTAAATCTGAGGGTAAGAACATTAATAATTATACCCAGGGTTGTGTTAGCTGGAAATTGCCTCCTCTAGGTTGGGTGAAATATAATACTGATGGTGCTTTAAATATTAATCCAAATTTTGGCTCTTATGCTTTTATTGGTAGAAATGATAAGGGCATTTGTTTTATTGCTGTTGGTTTCACTAAATTTAATTGTTTTATTCTTATAAATGAAGCCCTAGTAATCAAGGAAGCTTTAGCTCATGCTTGGGAGCAAAATTATGAGAAAGTTGTTATTGAAAATGACTCTAGTTCTGTGGTAGATATGTGTAATAATCAATCAACTACTTTTTGGGAGATTAAACATATAATTTTTGATATTAGAAATCTTGCAGGTAAGTTTGTGGATGTCAAGTTTCAATTCATCAAGCGTGGCTACAACCGTGCGGCTGATTGGTTGGCAAAATATTCAAAGCTCGAGCAGCAAAATTTCGTTTGGATCAAAGAATGGCCTCCAGATCTAGTTTCTCTAATGTAATCATTCTTTGATCCGTAAAAAATTTCGTTTGGATCAAAGAATGACCTCCAGCAAAATATACACTAAGGGGGCATTTGGTTGCCCGCAAATGCAAATGCTGCAAAATCTATTTGCATGCAAAAGTAAATGCCCGCAAATAGATTTTGCAGCCTACCGTTTGATTGCCTGCGAGTAGAGTTGCAACTTCTACAAGCGTTTGGTTGCCCGCAAATGGAAATTACAATTACACTTGAAAATTGCAACTTGCATCTTACGAATTATTTTCGATCGAGCAGGGCACGAATTTTTTCGGGCCGGACCGAGCATGATTTTTGTTCGGTCGGGCCGTGCATGAATTTTTCCTGGCCGAGCATGAATTTTTTCGGCCCGAGCACAAATTTTTTCGGGTCAGGCACAAAATTTTTCGAATCGGGCCTAGCACGAATTTTTTCGAGCCGGGCCGGGCACAAATTTTTTCAGGTCGGGTCGGCCACAAATTTTTACAGGCCAGACCGGGCACAAATTTTTTTGGGTCGGGCCGAGCTGGGCCAGGCACGAAATTTCTTCGGGTCGGGCCGGACATGAATTTTTTTGGGTCGGGCCGTGCACGAATTTTTTCGGGATGGGCTGGACACGAATTTTTTTTTCCAGGTCGGGCAGAGCATGAATTTTTTCGGGCCGAGTTGGCCCGAACTTTTTCAGGTCAGTCCAAGCCGTGCCGGGCCATGCACGAATTTTTTCGGGCTGGGTCAGGCCCAATTTTTTTTGGGTCGGTCCAACCGGGTCGGGCCAGGACGGGACTAGCTGGGACCGGACGGGCCGGGACAGGACGAGTAGGGATGGGTCGGACATTAATTTTTTTGGGTCGAGCTGACTCGGACAGTTCCGTGCATGAATTATTCTGGGCTGGGCAAAAAAAATTTTGGGTCGGGCGGGCACTAAGTTTTTCGGGTCGGGCCGAGACGAGCCGTGCACAAATTTTTCCGAGTTTGGCCAAGCTCGGCACAAATTTTTTTCGAGCCGGGCCTGGCACGAATTTTTTTGGGCTGGGCTGAAAACTTAGGTCTGACACGATTTGTCAGACCTAATCTAATAAATTAATAATTTTAATTTTTGTATAATACTAAAAATATATTTAAAAAATCTATTAAATGACACCAGGTCTAAAATTTGACACTACCATCGCGTTCAACGCGCGAAACCTACCACTTTAATAATCATCCAATCTCCATCCGACGACTCTAAGTCGCTCAAATTAATTATTTGTCAATACTTAAATTATTGCATTTGTAGCTCACAATCTTGTATTGCGGGCTTTTTGGGCTGTAATTCCTCCAAAGATATTAGAAATACAAGTTGCAACTAGTAAATACTGCAAAATGCTTTTGCGGCCAATCAAACAAGTTTCAATTAGAGTTGTAGCATTTGTAATTGCGGGCAACCAAACGCCCCCTAAATAATTCTCGTTTAGGTATCATTTGGTTGACAAAGAAATGCAGAAAGTTACAATTCATGTGAATTAACTTGCTACATATATTTTTTGAAAAGTATCTAAAAAGTGTTTGGTTGACAAGAAGTTAATTCATAGGAAGTGTAACTTACCCCCTACAATATATTTGGTTGACATAAGTACATCATAGGAAGCACATATCAAATGATTAATATAC